>JAPWIX010000008.1:5007500-5517500 GCA_028751805.1 Podosphaera xanthii
CGCTGCCTTTGGCATTAATGGGAGCACGCTACATTCGCTCCTTCGACTGCCTGTCTTGAAGGGTGCATAGACGATGGAGCCTCTGCAGTCGGCGGCCCTTACCGCCCTACAGGCTAAGTTGCGCTTCGTCGAGTACATTATCATCGACGAGAAGTCTATGATATCACTGGCTACCCTACACCGAATCGATGCACGGCTTCAGGAAGCCTTCCCGCTATCACAGCATCCATTCGGGGGTAGATCAATTATCTTCGGCGACTTCTGGCAGCTGCCCCCTGTAGCAGACAAGGCGCTCTTCACGCAGATAGGGCGCCGCGGCAGACTCAATCCGGCTCCTCCTGGCCCGCCTATCGAACAATCCCAACCGCGACACCAGCATCAACAGGTCCATGGCGACACGTACTTCGGATATCAGAAGTACAAGCTGTTTACGACAACGCGTGAGCTCGTCACTCAACATCGACAGGATCGTACACAGCTTGCTTTCGCCTCCGCGCTTGAGGCTCTCCGGAACAATGCTGTAGAAGAGGAACATTGGGCGACGCTATCCCAAAGATGCGCGTTCAATCTCGCACCTAACGAGATTGCTTCTTTCTCCGACGCTGTACGAATCTACTCGACGAACGCTGATGTAGACGGCTTCAACCATGATCGTCTGCGTGATTGTGGACAGGCCGTGATCAAGGTAGTCGCTTCCAATTCCTGTCCGCAGGCGAAGGGTCTCGATAGCGATTCTGCGGGTGGGCTTGCGCCAGGTATGTGCCTTCCGATGGTTTTCGTTCTTGCTGTACACCTCATCGTTAACAAAAACGCAGCTCTCGACCTGACTATCGGGTGTAGACTGATGATTCTCGAAAACTTCCGGACCGAGCTTGGAATCGTTAACGGCACACAATGCATACTGCATGATATCGTGTGGTCTCCCGGTGATGACCCTCGCTCGCAACCTCCCTACTGCCTTTTAGTCGCCGTCGCCGGTTACACAGGGAAGGCGTTCGCGTACACTCCCGGCGAGCAAGTGCCTATCGTTCCGATATTCCGGTCCTCCCGGGATTTCCTGCTCAAAGGTCAAGTGCAGTATCGAAGTCAGTTCGCTGTCAAGCTCGCGTACGCCATCACCATCCACAAGTCGCAGGGTATGACTCTCCCCCGTGTTGCTCTCAATCTTGCACGAGGGAGGAAGGCTACCGATCTCTTCTACGTTGCCGTCTCACGCGTGAAACGCCTCGACGATATACTCTTTGAGGAGCCGTTCGACCTAGACCGCTTGCAAGCGTCCGGCGGAGACACCGCTATCGACAGGATGATCGACAGGGACGAACGAGAGCCCGCTAGAGCTGAAGGCCGACGGTTGATAGCAGACTATCAACAGCAGCCCACGCGTCTGCCTTCTACGCCCTACCGTACGGCCACTGCCTTTTCTGGACGAACACCATTGTCTTCGATATCTTCGAACCTTCCCCGGTCCCGACCTATTGCTGTTGCTAAGGGACGTACCCCTGCTTCTTCCGATCGCGACGAGAACATGTTCAGCGATATGAGCGACGCGGCGCTGTTAGACAGTGATAATACGTTTGACGACACCCTTTTTAGCCAGGATGTTCTCGAGCATAGAGAGGATGATGTTCTGTTCGGGTTTGACTGAGAGAATTGATCTTCTTCAGTGTGCAAACTGTGCAAACGAGAGCTGTGCAAGAGAGGATGAGGAAGTGAATGATTGATTGATTCTATCTATCAAGAGAGCTGAGGGCTTATATCTTCATCAGAGAAGGGGAAGAATGACAAAGGATGAAGAGGAATCAGGTGAATTATGAGAAACATGATGAGAAACATACATGAGGATGAAGAGGAATCAGAAAATGTGTTTGTGATGGACTGGTATCAACACTCAACCGGCCACAGGACCAATGGGATTGAACCAAAGGACTGGGTGTGCCAAATGGTTTTGAACCAATGGACTTTGGGACAACCGAACAGGGACAACCAACAGGGACAACCAAATACGGGACACCAAATACCAAGTCTAGCCGGGGTTTTACTGCCACACAACGCATGCATGCATACATGCAATTGTGCAGTGGTTGGTTGATTAAGCCAACCCTCAGACAGAGCCGATACCACCGACTAAGCCTGCTGGACCACCCTGTTGCCTCAAAGAGGCTCCCTCATTTATGACTCTCTACCATTGAGCCACGTCAAACTAGACGCTGTAAGGATGTTCACACCTGAATATATGCACTGGCATGGATTCTGTACCTCACTAGGCCCAAATGGGTGACACCTCAAAACTGGAAAATTCATGATTGGCTGAAAATCAAGCTCACGTGTTCCTCGGATATATACTTGGAGCTCCGCTCCGCCGAGGTTCCATTTTTTGAATCTCAACGGAATTCAATCGATTGGAAAAGATAGAGTTTGAACTAAGGCGTAAAAGAACTCCAACCATCATGTAAAAAGGAAACATAAAAGTCAGATTAATTGTATTTATAGGAATCATTCAGCCTCCACTATCAAAATTATCTAATCAATTGATTCATACTTATATTTTGAAAACACTTCTACCCTTAACCAGATTATTTGGGATTTTATCAAAATAATCTTTTCTTTAAAAAATATGAAAAAGATATCTCCCGACCAAATAACATCCATTGCAAAATTAGTCCATGAAGGGAAATCAACGAATGAAATTTCAGCAATATTAGGACTCAGTCATGCCACTGTTGTAAAATACCGAAAGATGATAGTGAAGAAAGCACCGAAATTGAAGAATGGACGGCCACAAAAACTATCAGCTAGAGACAAGCGAGAAATCGCCCGTTTAATGGTAAATGGGAGCGCTAAGACGGGAGTAGGAGCGTCCAAACTAGTAAATTCAGAAAGAGAAGATCAAGTTTCCGCTCAGAATGCCCGGCGGGCTTTAAGGGAGCAAGGTCTGAAGGCGATAAAAAAAAGAAGAAATCAAAGCTGTCAAAAGCTCATCAGAGAGCTCGCTTGAACTGAACTTTATGCCACGAAAATTGGACGAAAGAAGACTGGAAAAGGGTGATTTAGTCAGACGAAACCAAAATACATAGGCTAAATAGCGATGGGATTAAATATTCTTGGGTTAAAGGCCCAAAGAATTTGCAACCAGAGGCGATCGAAAAGACCCTGAAGTTTGGTGGGGGCAATCTAATGATATGAGGGTGTATGTCATGGCATGGTATAGGTGGAATGGGCCTCATAGTTGGACGAATGGATTCTAAACGGTATTTGGAAATCCTGGATAATTTTCTAGTACCTACTATGGATAGAATTGCTGGAGAGCCTGACTCGGTACCTCCAACTGAGCTAATCTTCCAGCAAGATAACGGCCCAAAGCACACATCCAAGAACACAAAAAGCTGTATAGCTTCTAAAAATCCCAAGACAATGAATTGGCCCTCTCAATCGCCGGACATGAACCCGATTGAGCATCTTTGGGGTCGGCTCAAGTGTCGACTCGGTGAGTATCCAGAGCCACCGAAAGGTATACATGAATTGTGGGAAAGACTTAGGGAAATTTGGCAAAACTTAGATCCAATTTTGTGTCAGACTCTAGTTGAGAGTATGCCGTCGCGTGTTGCAGCTGTAATAAAGGCTAAAGGGGGCCATACTAAGTATTAAAATGATGCTTCCAAAACTGGTCGAGTAATTGAGGACGCCAAGACCACTATAGAATAAACAATTCTCTTTTTTTTGCTTCAAAATTGTCTCAGCGATAGTAAATTAAATTTTCATATAATGCTGTAATATTTTAATTTCAAGATCATGTTGTAAAGTTATGGTCAATTGTATTAGATTTGGTGATTTATTCGACCATTTTTGTAAGCTACTGTGCATGTCTTCCGTAGTCATCCGCGTCAAAGCCTCAGGCTTCAAACGCAAAAATGATTTTTAAAAAAAAAGAAAAACTCTACTAAGTGCGGGTAGATACGCACTAGTAGGTGCTAGGGGCTAATATTATACCCTTGTATGGAATAAATCTGTGAAGTTCGAGAGCCCGCGCCCTAGTATTTGAAGACATTGTTTTTCTAGTCCTCTTTCATGTTGACTACCATTTATTTGGTATCTCAGTTGTATTATGATTTGACTGTAGTGAGAGATCTTAGCTATTAAGACTCTACCACACACCAATCTTTTATCAATACATTCAACTCATCACCTAAAAATCTCTTGAAAGCACTCCTAAATTATTTCTATTAGCATATACTTTTCTATTTGAATGTGGTGAACATCCATCAATATGGAAAGTATCTATAGGCATTATTATTCCCAAGAGAAGTAAGCCCGACTACTCAGCTCCTAAGGCCTACAGACCTATTTCTCCAATCCTGTGTTTATCCAAACTCCTAGAGAGAATCCTTTTTAGAAGAATATCATACCTTGCGCATATTTCACCCGGGCTTCTTCATCCTAGTCAGATGGGAGGAAGAAAACAAAGATCAGCCATAGATGCTGTTATGCTCCTTCAGAACTTTGCCGAATATCACATATCGAAAAATAGAGTTGTGTCTTGTGTTTTCTTAGACATTATGGCGGCTTTTGATAGACTTCAGCCCAGTTAGCTGATACAAGTCTTGAGAAGGAAGAATCTCCCCGCTAGCTTCATTTCATGGGTTTCCTCATTTCTCTCCCAAAGAAAAATTCGGCTTCTTTTCAATGGACAACTAAGTCACTCTTATTCTGTTACTGGGGCTCCTCAAGGTAGATCTATTTCTCCTCTGCTTTTTCTCCTTTCAATAAGCGAGTAATTCTCTATCGAACCATTGAATGAATTCCTAGGAATCTCCTATGTTGATGATATTTGCAATTTGTATGCCTCTTCTTCAGTGAAGAAAAATATTTCTAAACTTCAACTCTATCTTAAAACCCTCTTCGATAAAGCACTATCACTCTCAATTGTGTTTGAAAAATCAAAATTCGAGCTATTACATTCATCAAAAAAACGGCAGGCCTACTTGGAGCCATTGCATTTTGAAGAATTCTCATTGGATCCCAAAACTTCAGTGAAGTGGCTAGGGATTTGGCTGCAACACAACTTATCATTCAAGGATCATGTGGAAAAAAGACTCCATCTAGCACAAGGGGCTATGCAGAGGCTATTCCAACTTTCTTCTAAATTCAAGGGACTAAGCTTTGATGCGTTAGGGCAACTCGATCAGTCCTGTATTATTCCTGTCTTAGACTACGGCTCAGTGCTTTGGTATGATAAATATGGTACAGCAAAACGGACTCACATGTGTGATAAGTCACAAAATCAAGCCCTTTTTTCAATCACAGGCGCCTATAGAATTAGCCCGAGCAAGGCCTTGGAAGTTGAAGCGGCCCTTCTCCTAACCCGAGTAAGACATTTCAAACAGGCTGCCTTCTACGCGTTATGTATCCTAAAACTGCAAGCTCACCACCCCCTTTACATTTAACTATCTTGTAAATTACAAAATGAACCTTTTCCTTCTTGCCACTCAATAGATCTGAGTATGTTTGCCTCCTTGGACGAAAATCCTAACTGTCAACTTCATAGATTAGCTCTTTTACTCAAGAAGTTCTCCATAACATCTAAGTTGGAGCCTCTAAATGCTAAGTGGTCCCCACCATGACTGAGTAACTCCTTGGATATCACTTTAAGCAAAGTCGATAATTCTTCAGCAAAAAACTATCATATGAATCTATTAAAGACTATTCCTCCTTCCTCATTTATTGTATATACTAATAGCTCCTTGGCCAAGGACAGAGGTGCTGCCATAGGCATTTCTATCTATCTTCCTTACACCTGGGAGCTTAAATGTCTTTCATTCAATCTTGGTAGATGCATTGGTATCTCTGATGCAGAAACATATACAATATATAAGGCTTTAAGTCATATTTCTGCAACAATACCCAAAGCAAGCTGTTTCCTTTTTTCTGACGGCCAAGCTGCTCTAATCAGAATCTCCAAAGCTCTTAATTTATTTTCACATAAGGTTAGATCTAAGAGTAATAAGATCAATCTACAACTGCACTGGTGTCCGGGTCATCAAGCAATTGAGGGCAATGAACTAGCCGACAACCTTGCAAGGAAAGGTCTGGACCAACTAATTCTATCCAAAGATATATTTACATCCTACTCGTTTTTAAATAAAAACATAAGAAAACAAATTCTTACAACTTGGCAATGTCATAGGAAATTGATCACGAGATTTAAAGAACGCTTGGATCAGTAATGGTCCACTTATATCTGTACATAGTAATTCGCCACAACACACCACAATAACGAGAAAAATTCCCTAAATGCCCACAACCCGCCCCCAATCACCTTCAAAATCGCTGCTACGCTTAGATTTACTGGTTGTTTATCATTGTCAGACACTAGTATGCCTCCGATGAGAAAAAATCGTCCACCGACGATTACTGCTATTGGCAAAGAACGGGCGCAAACGCGTCCAAAACTTTCAGGCCTCGCGCAAAATACAAAAAGCGTGGGTGCGTTAGAGGCCTGTCTCCAAGGGAAGTCTCCAACCCTTTCCGATGCCGAGATGATTGATGCTGAACCCCTCAGTACGATCAACTATGATCCCGAGACCACGCAAAGCTCTGAGCTGGCCACAGAGGTTACGAGCTCAATAAAGGAAAAGAAGCTGTTCGGGATAAGACAACACAGATAGAAGATCTACCGACCAGAAAAATTGCTACGCCATTTTCAAAACGCACAGCCACCACGGAAGCAACGGCTTACCCTCCGGAGCTACACGCCGTGATATAAGCCCAAAAGCGACGAGCAGCGCAAATCACTGCTCACCTCTCTATCTGCTCCACTGCAATTAACAGTGTTGAGGCAGCCCTCTCGCCACTCTCGGCTGGTGAGAACAAATCCTTTGTAGACTGTATCAAGGCCTACCTACGCGCTGCCATCGCGCAGTATGTGCTCATCGGCCCAGGGCAGACACCGCCGAGTCTTCCCGCTCGTCCAGCTTGTCCTATCCTTCCGAGGGACCTGATAAGCAGGAAACAAACCATAGCGATGCCACAAGCTCAGGCTATACAAAGCACCTGGGCCACAGTAGCTCGCAACGGCTCACGTCACAACGCTGGACCGGTAACGATTAATAAAGCATCACCTGCTCAGAAACCAAGAATTGATGTCCTCAAGACAAAAGTTGACAAGCGACTATTCCTTCGGCTGGACATGGCAGATGCATGGCGGAACGCGTCCCCGTCATACATACAACAAAAGATTTCTACCTAGGCCGCATGTGACGGCTGATAAGCCGATATTTTCCTGTAGCATATGATGGTCATCATATGCACAGACTAATGCAGCCCTATCCGGGTATGCTAGCTTCCCGTCAAGCGATCGGCAGGGTAGGACGCTTGGACTCAGCTTGGCGGAACTTGCCTATATTTCATGTTGCAAGGGGTATTACATGCCATGGTGTTATTGTAGCATTGAGAGCCTGGTGGCAATTCATCGGAAGTGTTATAAGTAGATGCTACCTGGGCAGATGTAATTCCTCTCTTCATAGATAAATATAAACTACTTTACGATATACAGTGCTTCTGCCTCAATATCCCGAACCGTGACACCGCAATTCCCTTGGTAAATATCCTCATGGTCCAGCGTGTTTAAACTGGCTTTGCCATAACGGCAACAGATGAGACCAGCAGACAGAAGATACTGAGTCTTCCCACTAAGGAGGGTCGTAAGATCGAACCCGCTTCAAATTTGGTAGTATACCTTATTCCTACAGTGCCGGTGAAGGGCTACTCACCAACGAATAGTATTCCATTGGCGGTCGAAACGGTCACTCAGGAAATCAAACGAGTGACCACTGCCGTTCCATCTTTAGTCCGGCCTTACAGGGTCAGCAAACTTGATTCACGATGCCAGAACTGGATAGCGCTCTTTCCTCGTGAGTCCGCCCCACGACCTGGATTCAAAATTTTCTTCGAGGCGGGAAGGGCAGCAATATTTCGCCCCCGCTGTTCCATCGAGCAGTGCAAACGCTGTCTCAGCTTCCACTCGACACGTGGTTGCTCCCGCACATCAGCCTGTTGGAATTGCGGATCGACGATGCATTCCGAAAGAGAGTGCCAGGCCCCCCACCAGATGCCGAAACTGTGGTGGATCGCACCGATCAGATAGCCAGGAGTGTTTGGCTCGACCCACCAGGACCGGATCGGCGACAAATGAACAGCTCGAGACCATCCGAAAGTATGGACAGCGCGAGTACGCTGCAGTAGCCCAAATCATGGCTGCCGCTAAAACAGCAGAATCGGTTCCTAACGCCACTTCGAGTAATAACTTGACGACGTAGGGAATAGTCTTCAGATTTCCAAACTTTGAAAAGAAAATTTAAAGGTGCAGTAACCTTTGACAAGATCACATTAAGCGGATCTAGGAAAGATGCAGGAAATTAGCTGTTTTTGAAGGTTCTCTGTTGGCCCATCTCTCGTTATCAGTAGGGATGAATAAAATATTGTCACCGGGAAGATGTGTCAGGAAAGGGAACAGACAAAGAGTGTGACTTCCGGACCTAAAAAGAGATATCTTCTGTCGCTTGGAGCTAATGTTGGGATTTGCTCCTAGCTTTGGTTATGCTTTATTTTTATGTTTTTCTTTTTTTCTTTTCTTTCTAACCGGGAAATGGTCTAGGGAGTTTGGAGATGTACCATTGTTTTATCCTGCAGTATCTCCTGGTAGATATGGAGTCTCACCTTTTTTATCTTTCACCTAGAGGCAGCTACGTTAATGCGCCCTAGTCTTATAATTACTTATTTTACGCTGAAGCCCGGGGCTTACCCCTCGGCGTCAATTGTCCCATCAGGGAACCTTAGGGCAAGCGCTTCGCACACATCCCGCTAGACGTAAAATAAATAATAAATAAATAGATAGTATTTCGCCAGTCGACACGACTTTCTCTCTTCACAGATTACAATCATATTATTGTTTTGCCCTCAGTCAGAGTCTTTCCTGACCCTTATGCTATCACATTGATTGTAATCTCCATTTTAAGTGTAAACTGCTCGTAATCAGCGACGTCTCGCAATTAAATGAGTAGTGACGACACTTTTGATCTAGGAGGCATCTTCCGTGAAATTTCTGCGGTAGAAAGCAATATCTCAGTCACAAACAAAGAGTCTTCCAGACCTTCCCTAGACCCAGAGCCACAGAAGCCTGATTTGAATTCCTCTACAGATAAACACGAAACCGGCGATATTCTAGCCGCAATGTCTAATCAAACAAACGCAGTCCAGTGTGACGGCTGTTCAGCCGATTGTAAACCTGTAGCCAACGATGGTTATCGCAGGCATGTACTATCATGCAGATCATGGGTACACAATGCAAGATCACTAATAATAGAGATTAGCGACTGCATTATGCAAGGGTCCTAGATCGTACAAGGGTCTAAAATCAGGGCTACAGCGTGACTTGGTAATCAGGGTTTGGCTTGAACTGACTGATACTAATCATAAGTTTGTATCCTTGATTTTCAAAAATTACTCACGGGTGATGTTCGAAGCTGAACAACGGGAAGGAAACACAGAACTTGTATATAGAGGATTGTTCGGAACCTAGGTTAGCTTTTCTTCTTCAAAGTGAAATATTAACAACCATTACTCTTACAAGTGCTCATTGCCTCACATAGTTAATCTGTGACAGCCAGCATAAGTTCACACCTTGGGATGGAACGCCCGATCAATATTCGCTATGTTCAGTCATGTGGCGAGTAGCAGCAGTGGATCCAGCAATTATCAAGGGCTTTGGTGGTGAAAAGGCGTCTGCCTTGCACTTATGCAAACCCTACCAGCAGAACACAGGAGTCGAGTAGGACCTTTCTTTGAAAAGCAAGTGAAAGCCAAAGAATTTTACTCTAGTTTATTACTCGACGAATTCGATCGGCACTTTGTTGATAGGGATCGAGAAGCTCGGAATCGGTGCCTCCTATACTCCGTGAGGCATGGAATCGCGCAACCTTTCACAAAGTTCCTTCATATTTTCGAAGGTCATCTCAGTAATTCAGGTGAACTTGCTCCTGTGGGAGGATCCCGAATTCACACGCTTTCTGAAGCCATTGCTCCGTATCTACGCAGGGCTGCAGCAGACCAGACAGACCTAGAAAAGTTGAACTACGAAAAATACGTCGAGCAGCTATCAAATTTGGCAACAATCTGGGAGTCCTTACCAGAATTTCAGGCCAAGAGTGTAGGTGACACAGTGGAGACATATACCGAAAATGCGTTTGGAGACCTTCCGCCAAACATTCAAGAGCAGCTAAGAAAGCAAATAGCCAGCCAAACGCAATCACAACCACAGCCTGTTATTTTTCAATCACAAAAACCGACACCCAACTTAAACTCACCAGTAGGTGATCGAGAGGGAAATGTTCAAATGTCAGGGACTGATACTTTTTCTATTGTTTCTACAGTTATATCGGCCATAAATAATGGAAACAACTCAAAAGGACGTGGCCAGTTTCGGCCACTAGATAAACGGCCAAATGCCCCTCATTGTACAGAAGAACGCAATCAGCGTCTTAAAACAGGTCGCTGTATTCGGTGCAATTCTTTCCCATCTCATCGTTATATAGAGGGCAAGTTCGAAGGTTTTTGCTTCGAAATGTCAGATTCAAGGATAGCTTCTGCATCAATAAGCGAGCCGGAAAACTAGCAACCCCTGTGGGAAGTCGTGTCCAGGGGAATGTTGGTATGTTTGGAGAACTGTTAAATCAAGTGTTAGGAATCCCATTGTGGGCAGGCAAGAACTCGTGTTTGTAAGGTTTAATAAGGCTAGAGGGTAGGATCTAGCTAAAAGAAAGTATTTACAGTAAAACTTCTCTAACACGATAGTGGGTCTCGGTATGAGTGTTGAAAATATTAATTGAAATTCATCCATTTATATTTGCAATACTTGCCCCTGCACGCAAAACGACCTGTAAGGGTAAGTGTTGCAAATATAAAAGTGCAAGTTACAATGAATATTTTCAACACTTATGCCGGGACCCACTATCGTGTTAGAGAAGTTTTACTGTAAATACACAAATTAGGCGAGCACCACGCTAAACTACAAGTAATCATAACTGACACTGTTCCGAGGTATCTGTCACATGACATCAAGTACCACCTGCTAGCGAAATTAGTGAAGCAATTAAAAGGTTGAACAGTAGTCCATTTTTAATAGATGTTTTAATAAATTCTACCTGTTATTCTACTGCACTATTTGATACAGGGTGCCTACCCTACGCAATTTTTGATCGTAATTTCGCAGACCAAACACACTTACCACGCCATCCAGTTACCCATAGATCTCTGAAGCTCGCTAAAGATGGACCTCAAATTCTGTTGTAATATGGTGTTGTACTCCAGCAAACGTGTAAATCACGTGATGTGGGTTTGACATGTTTGATTATTTTCATTAGCTTGTATTAGCCGAGGAGCGGCCGCACAAAGGTATGAAAAAGAGCTTCGCACTTACGTCTTAAATTTATCAGCTCACTTCAATAGTCATCACCTGTACATACAAATCTACCAGATTACAGATATAACATTCTTACTCTTAGCTCACAAGGTCAGCATGCGTAGTACTACTTCCCTAAACTCATAACTTTAACAAATTCCCATCACCGAAATGACTTGGGCTACACATGATATTGACGGTAGAACTGAAAGAGTATTTGGATACATCGTAGCATACTTATAATATAATCCTCGATAAAGGTTGGGCCGAAGGTAATTACGTCACACACGAAGCAGGTAAGAAGTTTCTTATTCTAGGAAGTGGTGCAATTGCAATCAAGGTCAAAGAGTCTGGATGGATGGAACGAGATGAATTATCGGGCCATATACGCCGAGCAAAAATTGTTACGGCATCAATATTTGCCGCGGAAATCCGTCGTGGAAGAAAAGCAAATAAACATCTAAATATGTTCTCGATCACTATAGCAGATATCAACAAAGTCTTGGAAAAATTAGACAAGTCACCGGAAAAACAAACGGTGAAAGAGATATCAGGTCAATTGCCTCATCAGCTTCGACATCTAACCAAGAACTTTCTAGCTGATGATGGAATCCTCCCAGAATCTAGGCCTAGATGGGACCATTTCATAAACCTTGAACTAGACGATGAAAGCAAGCCCAAGGAACCCCCCTCATGTCCGCTTTATTGCATGTCACGAGACAAGCTCCTTGTTCTCCGAAAAACTCTTACAGATTACTTACGAAAAGGATGGATTCGTGCGAGTAATTATCCTGCAAATGCACTATTACTATTTGCGAAAAGACTGTGTGGGGGTCTTCATTTCTGTGTTGACTATCGTGGTCTTAATTCGATAACAAAAAGGGACAGATACCCGTTACTTCTCAAAGAAACACTTCAGCAACTCTCGAAATCTCATTACTTCACTAAACGACGTCTGTACTGCATTTCATCGTTTACGTATTCGACCTGGCGATGAATGTAAAACATCGTTTCGAACAAGTTATGGGGAATACGAATGGCTTATTGTTGTAATAGGTTTGTGATTCGGGAGTACATACATTTAATGGGAATAGGCTGCGCGCGATGTGAATGCTCAGAGGATGAGAGGACTAAGTTTGACAGTGTATGATACTGTTTGGATAAAAGATGATTGGATTAAGTATATCCTGTTCGAAGGAAAGTTCCCTATTTATAGTTCTACAGCTGACGCTAACTAGATAATGCTAACCCAATCTAGCAGAGCAAACAGACCAAACATATCCGGTCGCGTGGCCTACCACATTTGAGCTGTGCGTCATGACATCACTAGTGCCACGGCTATGCGAGCTCTAGGGTCATCGGCACAACACTTATCATGCCATTAGGATTATGTGGCGGACCAGCCACTTTCTAACGGTACATAAATGCTGTATTACAAGATATTTTGGACGAATACTGCTCAGCTTATATGGATGACGTTATCATCTACTCTGACGGTGATTTATCCGACCATTATGAAAAAGTTGAAGAGGTTATCAAACGACTCGAAGAAGCCGGCTTACGTTTAGACATTTACAAGTGCACCTTTGCCACGTCCGAAGTTCAATATCTTTGGTTCGCAACTAAGGCTGGTGGGGGTGTTACAGTTGATCCAGCTAAGATAGAAGCTATCAAAAACTGGGAAGAACCAACCACAGTATCTGAAACCCGTTCTTTTCTCGGATTCGCAAATTTTCACCGAGAGTTTATACCAAAATTTTCAGCCATTGTCCAACCATTGACCAGCCTCACGTCAAAGCAAGCTCGCTGGAGCTGGGGTATAGAACAAAAAGGATTCGAAAAGCTTAAGTCTATGTTATCTTCAGCACCACTGTTGGCGCTTTTTTCAGCTGAGAAAGAAACTTATTTGGAAGCAGATGCTTCTGGCTATGATATTGGCGGGGCTCTTTCTCAAATTGACGAAAAAAAACGTCTAAGACCGGTAGGTTACTTTTCACGCAAATTGACGCCAGCAGAAGCAAACTACAACATTTGCGATAAAGGACTGCTCGCTATTATAACAACAATGCGCCATTTTGATGGTGAGCTTCGAAGCGTTGAAGCCCCTTTTACCGTTATCTCGGATCATCAAAATTTGCGATATTTCACGACTTCAAGACAACTGCGCGAACGTCAAGTGGGATGGGCTGAGACCTTAGCAATGTTTAATTTCAAAATTGTATTCCGGCCTGGCTCCTAGTCCGGTAAACCAGACCTTCTTTCGCGGCGGGCACAAGAAGCTCCACGGGATATGTCTGACGACCGGTTACAAGGCCGTAATATCCAGTTGCTTAAAAATGACACAGATAGCTTTTCACCAGAAGATTTCATTTAAAACACAATAAATGTCGTAGATTTTCCGGGCATGACGTTGAAACATAATAATACTGACCAAAATACCATGCCCAAAGGCCAGAATCTATGAGAAGATGAGGAAATTGCTTCTTTGTGGGACGAAGGTTTGGCACAAGACCAAGCCTTTCACCGTATTCATGCATCAGTCGCTGCGGGTCAGCCTGCGTTGCCAACAGATCTTAGATTAGGAGTTCAAATGACAGATTGTAGCTTAGATGACAGAGGCGCGTTAACACGAGGTGCGCTGTGGGTCCCAAATTGGGAACCACTAAGAACAACGATTATACAACGTTCCCATGACTCAAGTATTACTGGACAACCCGGAAGAGATGGTACTCTCCATATAGTATCGCGAGCATTTTTTTGGCCTCAACAACATTTAGACGTTCGGAAATTCACGCAAAACGGCTCAATCTGTAGTCGATCAAAAGCGTGGTGTCACAGCCCCCAAGGATTACTCAGACCACTCCCTGTACCTCAACGCTTTCATAGTGAGCTGTCGGTAGATTTCATGACAGACTTGCCCGCACAAACAGACAATGATCCCAAATATCTTATGGTT
Organism: Podosphaera xanthii; assembly: GCA_028751805.1. Lineage (NCBI taxonomy): Eukaryota > Fungi > Ascomycota > Leotiomycetes > Helotiales > Erysiphaceae > Podosphaera > Podosphaera xanthii. Next base: position 5,021,909 of record JAPWIX010000008.1, read on the forward strand.
ATCACTGACCGTTTACTCAAAAGCTGTACCCTAGAAGCGATGAATTCGATGGAAGCTGAAGCTTGCGCAGACCGCTCCCTAACTCGTCATTATCGTTTTCATGGGTTGTTAGATATAAAGAATAATCAGAAAAAATGTGTTCTGTAATATTATATTAGAAACCCTTATTCCCTATTTTCCATTACACACCATAATACTTGTAGTAGAACAGATTTTATAACTAATGCATAACAACATGCCCAAAAACATCTTCCGAGCAGCGAGTTTCGGGAAACGTTGTTTCATTCTATGTCGGGAACAAAAGAAAAACCGAGTCATACAGGTGAAACCTGAACATCAAACTCTTGTGTTTTCCAACATGGGTTTCTGTCAGGATGACTATGGGCTTCGTAGTAGTAATTACGGTAAGTACGGATTCGACGGTGATTGTGATGTTGGTGGCAGCGATAGTTAAGGTAAAGATTATGATAATGCTTACGGTATGGGATAATGGTGAGGGTTACGGTGAGGGTGGTGGTTACGGTAATAATGACGATTACGGTATATGGTGGTAGTAATGGTAATGGTGATGGTGATGGTGGCGGTGGGAGGTGAGAGTTATCAAAGGAGAAAAAATGTAAGTTTGAATTACGACTAAAGACTTGACGTGGTAAGCATCGTACGGAGGCTTGTCGTGTTATATATACAATGAAAAACTTTAAAACTCCCAAAATAGACTTCCAACCGGGATTACTATTTTCCAAAAAACAAACAACTCCCAGCGCCGATCCAAAATATCCCCAGGAACCTAACAGTTTCCCAAGTTTATAACATCAGAGGGGTAAATTGGGTTGGTCATTTCTGGACTTCTTTGTGTAAAATGACGGGTATTGACCAAAGATTATCGACCGCTTACCATCCACAGACCGATAGTAGTACTGAAAGAATGAATCAGGAAGTGTTGAACTACCTCCGAGCATTTATTAGCTACACGCTGTTACAGGCTATGCCTAATGACCTTAATAAATAGGGGGATAGATAAACGTTCGGGAAATACCCATGTACAGAAAAAGGCCCTAAGATGCGGGGTTCAAGCAGGGGAGCGTAGACCCATGTTACCTAGCTGCAGATCTCTTTTGTGCAAGGGCCCAGGAGAAATCATCGGGGGCACGACGGTAGGTTAGGATATATAGTTAGTCGTCCCCAGCCACTCTAGGTTTTCTCTGTACATAGAAAATAAACAGCATTTCGACCATCAATCTTTGTAATATCGTTTTGGTGCATGCCCGGTCACACACGCAGACAGACTGGTCTAAACTACTTCCGACGGCCATGTTAGCCCTCAATAATAGAAAATCGTCAGTCATCGATACTAGCCCATTTTTTGTTACTCATGGCTATGATGCTGAACCAATTCAACAAACACATAACAATTCACGAGCAACAAAATCACCGCAAGCCCGCGCGCGAGCATTTGTAGACAGAATAATACAAGGTCAGAAACTAGCCAAGGCGGCTATGACAACAGCACAGCAATTAATGGAAGAATCAGCCAACCAACATCGGAGAGCAGCAGAACGGTTTAAGCCGGGTGATACCGTCTGGCTAAACCTTAAAAACGTCGATACTCCACAACAAAAAAAGAAGCTCTCATGGACCCAAGCAAAATCTAGAATACAAAAAGAGATTGCACCTGACGTGTATCAACTAGATGTACCAACAGGCATACACAATCGCTTTTTGGTAGACTTATTAAGGCGTGGCCCAAATGATCCACTGCCCTCACACAAAGTCGATGACACATAGCCGTCTCCATTAGTCGATGGTGAACATCCGTGGTATGCTGTTGACAAAGTAGTTCGCGCTGAGAAAATCAACGGGCGCCGCAAAGTCCTTGTGTACTGGAAAGGGTTTGCTGAACCTACATGGGAGCCCCGGCAAAACCTTAAGTTAACAGATGCCTACAAGGAATTTGTTAAGCGATATGGAGAAGACGAAAAAGTAGGCCTTCAGCTAGGGATGTTCATAGGCCGTACATTAAGGAATCGACCAGGAAGTAAGTCTAAAAAAACCCCCCAGGGGAGGAAAGTAATGTCATAGGAAATCTATCACGTGATTTAATGGACGCTTGGACCAGTAATGGTCCACTTACACGTGTATATAATATTTCGCCAGTCGACACAACTTTTTCTCTTTACAGATTACAATCATATTATTATTTTGCTCTCATTCAGAGTCTTTCCTGACCCTTATGCTATCACAGGCAAACTGAACGGACAAAGCAAGTGCTCAGAGAAGAAGAAAGCAGAAAAGCCATTGGACTCGGCAGATTTTATAGGACATCTGCAAGGAGATCTATACCTATCTTCAAGTCTAAGGCCATGAATCTGAATAGGCTCAGTAGAGGTGTTCAGTCATCATACTTTCAAGCAAGAACTGGGATTGGGAACAACCTGGCCTATCTCTACAAGATTGGGAAAGTAAATAGTGATATGTGCAACTTCTATAACAAGGAGAAACAAACTATGCCACATCTGATACTTGATTGCACCTATTTTGATGGTGAGAGAAAAAAAGGAATTTGATGGGCTTGAACCACTAAATCTGGCCATTCCCTTCAATGCCAAAGTTGATAGACTTTGTCTTCTGAAATTCTTACAATCCAGTTAGTGCATTTCATAATATAAATCCCCACAAATTGAAACTAATACATAGCACAATTACATTCTATGAGTCACTTCACGTTACAAAATCACAATGCTTTCTTTTGGATTATTATCTTCATCATTTCTCCATTTATTTAAAATTGATTTATCTCGTAATTTATTTTCCTGTTTAACAAAAAACACTCCAACTATTCCATCAAGAAATATCAAAAAAAAATAAAAAATTATTGTATTGTATTGCGAGATGTTTGCTTGGGAGCGGAAGCACCGGCTGAAACTAATGTTGGATAGTCGTCATGAAGTTATGAGCTAAGACTAGTGCCAAGGGAGGGCGGAGTTAGGGATACAGGGAAAACGGTCAATAAAATAAAAATGTATTTAAATCTTTTGTCATAGCTATGAGGCTGAATACAATATGGTTCAGGGGGACGAAGACGGCGTTCCTACCTGTACGTGGTGTCCCCTACGAACCTGGAGTTTATCTTCAGAGCCAACAGAAACACGCATTACTTGGTCACGGAGGAAAAGTCATCCAAAAGAGTTTCCGGGGCGTACCTAGCTCCCGTTATGGTGGTGATGGATCAGACTAAGTTGGACCTTTTTACCAAGATGAATTCTCACTGTTTACAGATATTCTGGCATTATACTGTCTCCCGAGGAAAGAGCACCGCTACCTGAGCGCTGGTGGTGTCGGTATAAGGAGGATATCTGGACTATGGGATATTAGGGAGATACAGATGGGGATACGCTCCTCGTGTGGCTCTGGTGTCTAGGCCTCGCCTGGCTGGAGTTGCAGGTTTTTGAGACTTTTTCCCGCGTACCGATTTCCATGGCTGCTCTTGTTCATTTTTTTTGAGCAGAAGGTTCCGTGGAAAAGGTAGTTGAATTCTACGGGTAATCACTGAGCTAAATGGCTACCCGTCATGGGTCAATGTATCAATGATCTTAGGTTCGAGGTAAAGGGGGATAGGAGCACTGTAAAAGGTGTGGCCTGGGTCAGAGAGGAGCCCTAGTGATATAATAGTCTTGGACTCTACATAGCACGAATAAACAAAACTACTACAATATGGTTCAAAAAAAAGTAAACTCACCATCTACTTCATCCTACAGTACAATCTCGCTATAACAATGTAGGGCAAAATTTAACCAAGGGTTCTTATTGGCCAATTCAATTGAATCCTCCAATCGGGAGCCTTGGTTAAGTTTTGCCCCACATTGTTGTAGCGAGATCGTATCGTATACTCATTCTCAAATTCTCATCTGACGCCAATCGCCAATCACTCTCCTCTTTTAACGCGCTCCCTAAATAATAAATTGAATTATAACTATCGCCAAACCAGATCTCTACAATAAACCATAGTATACTAGTACTATTATTTTATTAAATCTTGGGAAATAATGAGTTCCTCAGTCATGGAGTGGCAGATAGTATTTATTCACTGGCGCTACCTAAACAGATTAGGTGCAGAAGTTTAGATCAACTGTATTTCTACGACGTGACTAGATGACGAATCCAAAATTACATATTTCCAAAATTAATTATTACTCTACCCCCAGGATAAGTTTTCGGCATGCACTAAAACCTCGCTTATGAATATTATCCCCACCAGTCTTATATAATCCCTGCTAGTCTTCACACCAAAAGAAATTGAAAATAATGGCCTGGGAGATCAGGCTTTTTACTGGACTGCTGCTTTGAACTCTTTTTCCCCTCCCTCACTTACGCACTTCAGTAGACATCGTTGCTGTTACTGTCTACAGAATCATCATCATCAGCATTTTCATCTAAGAGAATCAACAAATCGTTACTCTTAACATCTAGCATATTTCATAGGCCAATTATTCTTTAAAATATGAGCCAGGTACAACCAGCAGCTCACACAAACAACGTCAAACGATTAAACAGAGATCAGCGTCTCCAGGCAATCCCAATTTTCATGGTAAATAAATATCCGAGGTAACATGTCTAGATCAAAACTCTCCACGATTCGGGAATGAATCAGACAAATATTGCAAAACAACTCGGCATATCTCGAAACCAGGTCAGATACACCCTTTGTACTCCGTACATTGAACCCAAGAAAGCTGCAGGTCGGCCCCCAACACTGTCCTCTTCTAACGTTGTCCGGATTGAGGCTTTCATTACATCATCCTCTGAAGGTCGTCGAATGTCATTGTTTGAAATTGCCCATGGCCCCTTTCGGGATTTTGGAGTGAGTGAAAGGATTATTCAAAATGAGCTAAAAAAAAGGAGTTACGTCTGTCAACCAGCGCTGAAAAATTCTCCCCTTTCTCAAGAGGTTAAAAGGAAGCGTCGGGAGCGGGCCGAAGCCCACAAAGACTGGATTGTTGAAGATTGGATGGCGATTCTTTGGACTGATGAGACCTGGGCCACAGACGGCCAACATAAGAGAGAATGGGTAACACGAAAGGCTGGTATCTTTGTACCTCAACTAATAAAAAATACCGATCTAATTCTCAGATCAATATAGGTGAAGAAGTTAACGCTACCTGCGTATTGGAAAAGGTGAGAAAGAGTCTTGGCTGGATGTTTTGGGGAAGTTTCGCAGGGATAGAGGAAGGCCCTTGCCTTTTCTGGGAGAAGGAATGGGGGTTTATTACCCCAAAATCATACTTTCAGAGAATTGTACCGCTGATTGATGGAATGGTGAGCATGAGACCATGGGTTTCTGTGATGCAGGACAATGCTCCTTCACATAGCGCAGCGGAAACAATCGAAGAGTTCCGGGAGAGGTTCATTACTCCGATCGACTGGCCTCCGTATTCTCCCGACCTGAATCCAATTGAGCACGTATGGGATAGTATGAAAGATTACATACAGTACCATTACCCGAGATTGGAAAGGGGAAGGCAGCAATCCTACGATGAACTTCAAGGAATAGTGAAAGAAGCATGGAATGACGCGACTAAGCCGGATAAGCTTGAGAAGCTTATCAGAAGCATGCCCACGAGATGTGAGGCAGTCATACTTGCTCAAGGCGGGCCTGTAAAATATTAAATCTGCTATTTAAAGTAAATTTGCATGTACTTGTTTATCTGAAATGGATTAAATTCAAAAAATGTTACCATTTTGAGTTAAGCTTGTGAAATAGTGCCAGTGGTGAAAACCTCTGTCGGGCAAAAACACCATACAAATAATCCCTGTCAGAATGTCTGAAAACCTTCTAAGAAAAGATGCTACCTAACTAGGCTTAAAGGATCCGATTTCGCCCCATAAATTGGATCCACTGGTGAAAATCTACCTTGGGGGTAGAGTAATTAACCCTGTTAGCCTGCGGAAAGCGGTGAACAAATTCAGCGATGCACAAACAGGTAAGAATAGAATGAACTTTGAAGGTACACCTTCCTACACCCACTGTAGCCTTAGTAGGGCCCAAAGCAGTGTCGCCATTCAGCTAGGGAGCGAGCATATCGGGCTCAACTCCTCTCTGTACCGAAGAAAAGTTTCTGGAGTAGAAAATCCCAGATATCCATGCGGGTTTCCATCCCAAAACGCCAAACACATGGTTATGGCATGTCCTCGACGGGCAAGGGGAAGAGGAGAAATTCTGAGATTAGCCTAAGACAGGTCTTCCGAGGCCATGATGAACAGTCCAGAAGAGGTGGCTAGAATCTTAAAGTAGATATTGAACCATGGCTGGAAAGAACAGTGTCGACTTGTAGGGGAAGTCGAGACAGCAATATTCGAAAACATCGAGTGATCTGGAAAGGGATAGGACGGAATCCACACTGGCTGAACAGTGCAAATTGTACTTCCCGAAGTTAGACTACACAGTTCATTAGATTAAACAGGCAGGGTAAGTGGGTTTTTACCAAATAAACGGTTTCCTCTGTAAATAATAAAGATTGTCACCCGTATGGACCCCATGGGTGCCTGATCGGGTTAAATGAAATCAAAATCAAATACAAACCCTGCTAGCTTTTTCCTCAAATTTTTAAAAATATAAATATATGAACTGTATCTGAGCAGTAGCTTTACTGTGTCAGAAGTAACGAACGAACTTCCTCTGCTCGATGCTTGCGGGGATGTGACCTCCTTCAACAGCGTCACTAAGTCCTAGCCCGTCGCTATTGCAGCCGAAATCGATATACTTATGGCACGCTACAAAACCGGAATCAATGTTCTGCACCATGTTCAGCGTTAATGTGACTTGAGGACGGAATTAAATAAGTAGCTTGTGTTACAGGGATGGGGGCTTGTGGATAGCACCAGGTTTTTACACCTGGTTGAGATAGTCACAAATAATGTAAAAATTTTAACTTAGCACAAATAAGAGTCTGTAAATCTGAAGTGTGGAGTTGTTAATTTCTCTCTCTTAGACACAGAGTGCTAACTATATAATCTATAATAATCTAGCGCTAAGAGTTCTAGTGATTTGGTCGTATACGGACTAGCGTATTCTACAATTTAGAGTCTTAACTGTTGGGAGACTAGTATATCTGTGCATATCGCTTCGAGTGCACAGCCCTATCTCTAAACTGCTAGCAGCACTTAATTTCAACAGCTTGAGGAGAACAAACAGCAGATGCAAGAAAATAAAACATTCCTAACCCAGAGCCTGTCACATCTCGAGACGGAGAATAATGATCCCTGAGTCCATCTTCCCGCTCCTACGATCTAGCAAGATACTCCTCCCGCAAATGACCAGAAACCTTGCCAAGCAACAGCTAACAATGTAGTTGGGAAAGCTTCCGCCTTAATCCCAGTGTTACAGAGTCCCTCCCACCCTGACCCTGGCTCATTTACAGGTGAAAAGCGAGAGCTATGGCCAAGCTTCATAAAGCAACTCAAATTGAAACGGAGAAAAAACGACGACTGGTGGCCCACTGAACATAATCCGACGACCAGAACGAAGACGGATTAATTAATTTAACCAGGCAAGAAACCATGATCGATCATCTTCGGATTGCTTTTGGAGTTTTGGATGACCGTGAAGCATCTCAAAAACAGTTACGGGCTTTCTAAAAATCCCAGAAAACAACTGCCGAATTTTTTCCCGAATTTTTCCCGAATGGGTTTCGACAGGCCGGAAGATAGGCTTTAACGATGCCGCGCTAATTTCGGCAGTAAAATTGGCTCTTGTGGTTCTGGTTAACTCATGTAGATCACTTAATCCCTGTGCCTATATATTTACCCCTTTGTTTACTTTAGAGAAGAAAACACACATTCTTACCAGCCAAGCTATCTGTATAGACCTTTATCTGCTGTAGGTTGCTATACGGTGTAGCCACGGCTGGATTGTGTAATAACCACAAATAGCTATTTGGTGGAGGGCATAGCCCATACAATTGCTTAAATTATAATCACCCTTAGCTTTGTTTACATTGTCCTACTGCTACAAAAAAAAGTCAAAAAAAAATGCCAGCACATACCAGAAGTTCATCTAAAGGTAAGGCAATTCTGCCTAGTTATGACCCCGGAACAGAAGAACTGCCAGGAAAATAGAATTGCGGAGATCCTTCTTCATCGACGTCTGAAAATGAATCAATCCGACTATTCTTCACTAAACAATTTGAAACTATCGACATGACCTTCAAAGATGGTATTGATATTGTCAAACAAAACCTCGTCAATCTTTCAAAACGGCTCGACAATATAGAGAAGAATACTCAAGACCGACTCGATGAAATGGAAGTTGCCTCACATAATAGGTATGACTTAATTGAAAGTCAATTACTCGGAGATAAAGGACCTGCTCTTCCCAATCTTACCTCGCCTAAAGAATGTGCTCAATCATCCACAAGTGAACCTTATCCTATGCCAAAGGTCGAGCATCATGCCAGTAAAAAAAATCAAGATAGTCGACGAACATCCATTCCACCCGATAATTCTCCTCGTATTGATCATAAATGGATGGAAGCCTGGAACGCAGTGCAGAAAAACATTACGCGCCGAAAGTTAAGGAGTATAGAGCCCCAACTCTTCGGTCGCTTACCCGCGCCTAATACAGCACCTGGCCCTCGAATGGGAGGTATGAATATTTTAGTTCCAACAGCCCCGCCAGCGTCTGATAGTGAACGGCGTGCTTGGTCTGCTCCTGACCAATTATACATTGATTGGTTACGTACAGAATTTGAACAGTTAATAGACAGATCTGAATATGACGATTCCTTACTTAATTGGAAACCAGGTCAGAAGCCACTCCGATCTGGACTACCACAGATTCGCAATGTTCGAGATCTTCTTGTCCGGCAGTACTTGGTCGAAATCCAATTAGCATTGTGCGATGATGGCTCTCCATATTGATACTGGCCACACCGTGCACGACACCTTTTCGTTCACGATTTTCAAGAAGTTCAAGATTTTATAAGAAAGCATAGACCCACATGGCCTATGGTAATTGAGCTGGTTATGCAGAATCTTTGGCAAACTGGAGAAGCGCGTACGCCTATGCACGCTTTCCAATTGTTCCGCGCTGGCTCGAATAACGACGAATCACGAGCACAATTTCTTCGCAGATTTTATGCAGCATATGGTACTCTACCTCCTATTGAGCAATGTTCAGACGAAAGCGACAGTTTAATCTCCTGGGTCCTTCAACACCATACGCCAATCGAATGGGAAAGACTTTGTGCTTGTGGTCTTGCTTATCCACTCCATTCTGCTATAGGAAATGCTTGGAAAATTGCGGATCAAGTTCAAAAAGAATTCGCTTCGAACCAAAGATTTAGTGGTGATATACAAGCCATTTCTCGAATGGATAACGACATCCTTCATGTGGCTGATCGACAAGCAGCTTTTAATAATTTAGGCAATTCTTACGCTCGAATTTCAGATAATCCCATCAACTCAGTGAATGCAGCAACAAACGTGTGTCACAAGTGTAAAAAATTAGGACACTGGGCTGCAAACTGTCGCTCAGCTCCATATACTAATAATGAATTTGTCAAACCCTCTTTAAAGACGCCACTCTCTAATCCACTAATCAGCGGTACATTCCAAGGTAAAATCTCACAACCAGTAGCAGACAATAATAAAAACTTTAATAAAACTCGCGGCGTAAATCGAAGTCATGGCCGCGGAAATTCTGTCAAGCAATTCCAAAACCGTAGAGTAAACGCTGCTGGTGAAGATGAGCTCAACGAAGAAGACGATGTTCTTTATGACCAAGATGAACCCTACCAACTAACCGGTTGTTTCAACCCAGATGACGACTACGTCAGTTCCCCTGAAATAGAAAATTCTAAAATTGACGAAAATTACTGTACTAATACCATTTTTGCCTCTCAACCAGATGACGAAAAAACGCTTTTAGAATGAGAAATTGACAGCAATGTATATTCGGCAAACATTGTGAGCCATGACAAAAAGCCGAAAAAAAAATTTTAATTAGACATACGACGCGAAGGTGCCGGTGATATTCATCGACTCTATGAAGGAGAAATGGACAACGGTCCTGTCGCATTATTTCTCGACAATGGCACTACATCTTGCTACATTGAACGTGACGTTGTAGACGAGAGCAGTCTCTTCCCTACTCAAGATCCTGTTGCCTTGAAAGGCGTTTGTGGCGGGCAAAGTCCAATCATTCGATACGATGTTCTGATCAATCTTCGATTACGTTTATCAGATGGTAATCTCTCTAAATCTTTTCAGGTTGTTTGCGGTATTCTACCTAAAGGCACTTTTCCTGCTCCCTTGACACTAGGTAAATTCATGTTACACCGACTTGGAGTCTACCATATTTCAGGCACTACAGATATTTCTTTATGATCTCTTCCCAACTCACCAATTTTGAAACCACTAAACATTTCTCCAATTTATTCGGCAGCAACGGCTTGGACTAACTGTTCTCGTTCCCAAAAGTTTCCACATAAGTATCCAAACGTCGAACCTCTTTTCTTTCCTACTTTATCTACCAACGATACTCTCAAAATTAAAATTACCACTCAAAAACTAAAGGCCGATTTTTCCGAACTATTTCAAATTTCTGACATTGCTGGGAGTGCTACTAGAGCACAAAATTCTGTCATACATGATATTGAAGTCACCAATGCAGAAATACCCATCAAAGTCCCACCACGACGATATTCCCCTGCTCAGCAAAGTATTTTGGCTAAATGGGTTGAATCAAGCCTACGCGACGGCATTATTGTTCGTTCCAAAAGCCCCTGGGCTTCTCCAGCACATTTGGTCTTGAAGGATGGCAAACCTAATGCACGTGTCTGTATAGATTACAGAGCTCTCAATGCTCGAACAGTTAAATGGACATATCCATTGCCCGTCATTGAGGACGAGCTTCAACGTGCCGCGGGCCACAAATTTTACGTGCGTTTCGACCTCAAATGGGGATTTCACCAAATTGGCATGACAAAACGTGCGAGCGAATATTCAGCGATTGTTGTTCCTTAAGGTCATTTTATGTTTCTCGTCATGCCCTTCGGTTTAACTAACGCTCCAGCTACATTTCAAGAAGTAATTGATAGACTCAGATCTGGTTTAGTGGATAATACTTCCAATATGATTGACGATATTATTACCTGGGGTGAAACAATTGAAGAAGCTGATACTAATGCAAGAAAAGTGATGAATAGATTGGTAGAATTCGGATTTCGCCTCAACTCCAGCAAATGTGCATGGTTTGAACGCGAAGTAAAATTCCTTGGACATATACTCTCAGTACACGGCTTGAGACCGGATCCAGAAAAAATTGAAGCCATTATTAATCGACCACCTCCTCAAACTGCCAAAGATGTCCCCGGATTTCTGGCTATATGTAACTGGTTTCGACAATATGCCCCGCACTTTTCCGAAGTATTTGCACCATTGCATGAGATAAAAGAAACAGGTAATGCTAAAATTAGTCTTACATCTAAACAATTACAGGCTTGGGAAGCTATAAAGATGAAAATAGCGTCGCCGCCAGTTTTACGTCCCCTGGATCAGTCAAAACCCGTAGTCATTGACACCGACTCTAGCAAAACCGCAACTAGTGGCGCTTTATTACAACCCGACTATAGGGTCACTCTTTCCCAACCAAACATCCACTCAGCCCGCTTATCCCCAGTTGCATACACTAGTCGAAAACTAACTCCAACACAACAGCGCTACAGCTCTCAGGAACGTGATATGTTAGCCGTTGTCCAGGCTTTACAAACTTGGCGCTATTGGCTTGAAGGATTAGAAATATTCATAAGAACTGATCATCAATCATTAGCTAGTATACGTACACAAAAGAACTTACCATCCCGTATGCAGCGTTTCGTTGACGTTTTGGAGCATTTTAATCCAAAACTTATATATAGACCCGGAAAAGGAAATATCCTAGCTGACTGGCTAAGTCGTCCTCCAGAAAATTCTATTATGGCTACCACTAGCATTTCTCGTCCGGATACTAGTATTTCCTCCAAAAAATTGCCGAACTTGAATAATCTTTCGTGGATCGATTTACAGGCCATTGCCGAACATCTTTCGCAAAATTCTACTCTACCTACAAGTCTTCCAACAAAATGGGTTCGTGATCATTTTATCTGGCACTCCAACACTCTTTCCCGTGTCAGAGACGGCCGCCTTCTACACGTCTACGAATACCATGACCTCATTTCTAAACTCTCTGACATCCATATTTTCGATGCCCATTGCTCCATCGGTGCTCTACTTCGTGAATCTCACAATAATTTGTGGCATCCAGATTTAATACTTGCAGCTCAAGAGGTCATTCAAACGTGCAGACACTGCCAGTTGATGGAGAAACCTACCGATATTCACACCCAAGGTTCTTTGACGCCAATTATAGCGCCGCCACCATTTTTAAGATGGGGTATGGATTTTACTGGACCTGTGAAACACGGCACGTTCTCATCGTATCTTTGTACAGCGATCGAATATGCTACGAGCCTCGGAATCGCTTTGTTAGTAAAGTCAACAGATACTTCAGGAGTTATCGCATTATTCAATTTAATTTCTATTTCTTTCGGTCTACCAAAACAACTTATCGTCGATAATGGTAGTGCTTTCGTTAGTGATGAGCTAAAAAAATATTTGAATAATTACGGGACATCTCTACACCCAACAAAGCCATATCGACCCATGGCTAATGGAAAAGTAGATAAATTTAATGGTATTTTAAAGCAAATTTTTCTTTCTGTCAGCAATCATCCAGACTATACCAAACAGAGTATTTCTGCTGTTTTATCAAAATCCTTGCAAATTTACAATCGGAGACAATCCCATATAGGCTATTCGCCATATATCTTAGCGTTCGGTTCAACTTCGGATGAAAATCCAGATGAGCTTGAAAATTACATTAGAGAACCCACAGAGGAAGAAGATAAATCCAATGCCACTGATCTGATACGAATATCTCATAGCGAACGTGATCAAGCACGACAGAATGTACGCTCAGGTAAAGCGGCACGAGACGAGCTCCGTGCCTATTTAGCGGAATCGAAGGCTCGACACCGAGTTTACGGCAAGGGTGACTGGGTGTTAAAGCAACGCCAACGAGAACATAAGCACGAACCTTACTATGATGGCCCTTTTTGTGTGTCAGAAGCACACCCAGACGGGTCATACACTCTTCGCACACCTGGTGGTGTCATTCTGAAGAATTCTTATCATGGACAACAACTTTTCCCAGCTTATGTTCTAGATGGCCATCCAGTAAGAAGCCTCTGGTATGGAAGCAAAAGGCTCCTGGAACAAGATAGAAATAGGATAATTAAGTCCGAAAAACCATGGAGAGAAATCGACGACGCAAACGCTGACACATCAATTTGAGTAACATGTATTATGTATTATTATATGACCATTAATGATCTCAAATTGAGGGAGGATGGTGTGGTTCTGGTTAACTCATGTAGATCACTTAATCCCTGTACCTATATATTTACCCCTTTGTTTACTTTAGAGAAGAAAACACACATTCTTACCAGCCAAGCTATCTGTATAGACCTCTATCTGCTGTAGGTTGCTATACGGTGTAGCCACGGCTGGATTGTGTAATAACCACACTCTACACAAATCGATTTTTGTCCGGCTCTGACTCACTCCCAGTAGCCAAACTCCCGTCGCTTTCGATGGCTTCCTTTACTTTGTCCGTCAAACCGATGATATCTTATCGCAGCTTGATACTAACTATATGAGGACATTGCTAGTTGAAACGCCCGTGCGGACAACCATCGAAGGAAGGGATGTTATAGACTTGAGGTTACTTTGGATTGCAGCTGATAGCTTAAACGGACGACGCCCAAAAAATGCAATGCAAAGAGAGATACGTCGCAATTACAATAAAATACATAACCTCTGCAAATGGTGCAGCTCAAAGAATCATGCAGCACAAATTTTTACAGCCGCTCTCTGGAATGAGAGCAAACCTGTTGAAAAAAATAAACAGGTTTTGGGAAAATTATAGTCTCTGACTTCCGTCGCAGCTAGAGACGGGAAAGTTGTATTATAGAATTCTTTTCTTTAAGTCAATTAGAAAAATTTTACAGCCATCTAATAGTACCAAAGATTATATCTCACGAAAATGGACCATCATTCTCGACTTCCTCAAACATTGACTCGGCCTGCTCTGCAGAAGCTAACTATGATACAACTAAAGTGTGCCAAAGAAGCCTAATTATCCATCCTCTCCAACATCCTAAAAGTCTTCGCCTCGCAGACAGCTGCCTTGCTCCGGCAGGCAAAATCTTCAACACAACCACAATCACAATGAATATCAACGGCCATGTCGAATTGTCGACTTGCTTTCTTACAGATCTTGGCGAGAAACTTGAACTCCTTGGCAAGCCGTGGTGAAGTGTCCATGACCCCGAAATAAAATGAAGTTTCGATAAAGCAAGTTTCACCTCTCAGTTTTGCCATGTAAACTGTGTACCCAAAATCTTTTTCCTGTGCTTGCGAACGGATCTGAACGTCCCCTTACTATATTGAAATTCACGATAAGCATACCTACTCAATGCTATAATAGACGACCTTGATGAGTCGGCGCTGATTCGTTCTTCCCTCTTGCATAACTAAATACAGTGTAGATTTTCTCCACTATAATTAATGATATTTGTAACGGCTTTGCAGCCGAATATTGCCTGTAGCCTACGTTGGCCAACATAGGCACTGACACGTGCTGCATACGCTCTTTCTGATAGTCTCTTGCGCCATACTCGAAGGATCCATTGGAAGCTTCTAGACAGTACCATGGAATTAGAAGAACCCCATGGAATAAGATCTAAGAAATATGTGCCGCGGAATAAAGAAGACATCAATAGTCCAAGATGGAATATTCCAGAATCATCTACGGGTTACCTTATCCCAAGTAATGAGGCAACACCTATGTTCCTAAATTGTATAAGTATGTCTAATGTATATAAAATATTTTCCTCCAGAGTTGAATTATAAATTTACCATCTTCTTTCTGAATGCCGATTGCTTTGATGAGTCGATCTGTCACAATATTGATGATTGTTTGAATGAACTAGCATCAGAATCTACAACAGGCAAAGTTAAGAAGGTAGAAATTCCAAGGTTTTCCATTGAGGAGATCAGAAAGATTTCTAAACCAAAAGAGTATGCCAACCCAGCTGTAAAGTTACCACAGCACTACCATCAGCACACCCTAAACTTTGATGCAGAAGCTTTCGAAAGACTTGTCCCTCGTCCACCCTGTGACCATCAAGTCAAACTTCAACAGGGAACTATACCACCTTCAGGCCCTCTCTATAATGTATCCGTTGATGAGATGCGAGTTTTACGTAAATGGTTCGACAATCTCGAAAAAGGATTCCTACGTCCAAGCACTTCTGTTGATTCTGTTTTACTAGGTATTGATATGGGGAACGTACACTTGGAAGGAGTTACTATGATTAACTGTAATGATATTGAGAGAAGTGATTCTAATGTATGATAATGAAGATGATGTGCATGTTATGATAGAAGAATGTTGATGGAATATGCATTAAAGTATGGGAAACCATTCCCCATTTATACCCAAATATACACGCTTAACTCCAACGCACATTTGCCGAACTCCTAGCCCTAATTCACATAACGTGCTCGTCATTCATATATAACATTATTATGTTACGACATTTAGTAGACTAGCTCTGCTAGCATCCGTGCATGTTCTGCCTTAATCTCAGTGTAACCTGCCATGCGCACCCATCTGTCACAACCCATGTCTCGCCTGCCAGGTCGAGCATGCCTACCAATGCCCAGCACAACAGCTTCACCGGTGCTTTTCGCCAAGAAACCAGGTGTGTAGACCATTGGGGATTAAACACCATCACAATCAAGAACCGATATCTATTACCCTTCTTGCATGAAACTTGAAGTAGGCTTGGTACAGCTAAATATCTTACTAAACTAGATGTCATAATAGCATTCAACCAGATTCTGATGGCTGAAAGACACGAGTATTTGACCGCATTCAATACTAGGTACGGCCTATTTGAATCTCCCGTTATGCATTTTGGCCTCATCAACGCCCTTGCAACATTTCAAGCCCGAATTAAGGAAGTCCTCCGTCCCTATTTGAATATCACGTGTACTGCATATATTGATGATAGACTCATTTATTTTGACATTCTTGAGGAACACAAAACACACTTTAACGAAGTACTCAAAGCCATTGTCAATGCTGCTCTTAAACTGGACATCAAGAAGTGTGAATTTGACGCTCAAAACGTTACATACCTGGGCCTGAACATCTCCACGTTAGATATTCAAATAGACTCCCAGAAAGTTGGATGCATCATGAATTGGGAAAACTGTAAAAATACTAAGCATGTAGAGGCATTCCTCGGCTTTGCAAACTTCTACTGAAGATCCATTAAAGGGTTCTCTAAAATTGTGCCCCCTCGTCAATCTAACAAAAAAGGATGCTAAGTTTGACTGGTCTCAAAACCGAATTTCTGCTTTTAAGAAGTTAAAACAAGCATTTACAATTGCTCCCATTTTACAACACTTTGACCCAGCAAAAGAATTTTTCCTCGAAACAGATGCCTCTGATTATGTTTCATCGAGTATTCTTTAACAGAAATCTGAGAAAAGAATACTTCGCCCAGTCGCATTTTTATCATAAAATTTGACCCCGCGGGATGCAACCAAGAAGTCTACGACATGGAACTCTTGGCAATAGCGCGGTATTTTGAGAGTTGGAGATCTGAGATACCAGGAACCTCTGACTCGATGACTGTTTTTACGGACCACAGCAACTTAGTGTACTTTATGACTACTAAGAAACTGACGCGTAGACAGGTACGATGGAGTAAATTTTTCTCTGAATTTGACTTTCGCATCATGTCTCGACCTGGTAAGTTAAACGGAAAACCGGACACATTAACAAGACGGTCTCAGGACCAGCCAGATGTCACAGCCTAGACAAGAGCGCTTGCGCAGCTAAATGAATAGAGGTAGTTTATATTCTATCTGAAGAGAAAGCAATCTATCTCGTAGTCCTACAAATATATACAAAGCTCTACTCCTCGTAGATAATACCCTAGCCCTAACATCAATGAGGATTCCTGAAATAGAAGTTTGCCACGGAGTAGATGGTTGCCGTATGCCAGGAAGCTCTTATGGCTCAGCTCCATGATCCATCTATTTTGGGAACTGTCAGGAATGCCTCTACTGTGTAATATTTATATGGAGATTGCCAAAGCGTAGTGATCTATGATTCTGATCTGGCCGTTTAGCCGAGTGGTAATGCATCTATCTCGGGTATCATGTAAGCTGGCAACCTATAACCTGATATCCAACTCATGTCTCCTCTCTCACCCCACGCTAATTTCACATCGCTTGTGTCAGGGGCACTGAATTCTAGTGTCTCAGGAAAAGTCATTTCCAGCCATTAAATTTGCTACTGCATGCCTCTGTACACTTAGGCTACAGGAATTATACAGCTTACCAACTGTTACACCAGCAAACGTGTACGAGGAATATGTTTTTGTAGTGTTAGCTCGGATGAGATTATGAGGATCATCAAATGTGCGAAGGATAATGTGTTGTAATCTTGTTGTGAACCCTGCTCATGCAGGAATAACCATTCTTATATGCATTATAGAGTTTCCCAACAAAAGGTGTTGGTATGTAGCTTCAATTGATTGGGATGTCACAGCCCTGGCTATTGATCACTAAAGTGGAGACAATTAGTAAGGTAGGCTACTGCACGATCCATCAGAACATGTATATAGGGTAGCTGTTTAGTTGGTCTTGGAGAACCATCATCTATTTTTCATCTCACCAACTCTGATCCTAACATCCATCCACTTCGTGTCCATTACACATCCCCTAAGTCTTCATCCTGTGACCTTGTCTCTCTCGTGATTAACCACAGCTCTTATTTCATAATATACTGCCGCATTTGGCAATGGTGGAACACTGGAGAACCCGATAGAAGTTTTGGTCCTAAATATATAAGACGATACGAGATGGTTCCATGATCTATGTATGGAAACAAGGGACCAGTGTGCTGATGCACACCTCATATCTATATATGATGCCTTTTCCTTCCATTTTATCTCGAGATAGATGATTCATTAAAATAATAAGCATCAATTATTCATCTTACATCTATTCTCATCATCAGTTTACACCATCCTCTGTGTATACTGCCATCATTAGTATACACCGTCTTCTGTGTATACTGCAACAGATCCGGCATCCAATATTCCGTCCTCCGGCCAGCTCATGATCACAACAATTCTGCATCCAAATCAAAATCTTTAAAAACCAGAATTATTTGCCACTTCTACCAGTAATGATTCGAGTACGGAAGTGAAACTTTGTCCTGCAGCCTGACTAGAAGCTAGAGATACAGAAACACAACGCAAGTCATTTTCAGACCCTTGGATCAAGGCTTTAAAACAGATCCATTTCGGCTACGAATCATGAAAGAAATAACAAAATTTTCAGCAACTCCTCAGTCGAAAGAAATTTCTCTGAGTGTCACATAGAGGATGGTCGACTTTTTTTTCCGCGACCGACTTTTTTTCCTAGATAACGATCTTCGCATTACTTTGCTTCAAATTGCACACGACTTCTGTGAACCAAGCTATCTCGGAAAATATAAATTATTCGACCTATTATCAAGAGACTGGTTGTGGCCCAGATAGACAGCGAGCTTGATCCGTATTCGCCAGAAACTGTCGTAGTTCTGGTCGGAATCAGGTGTCAAAGGCTGTGTATCTAGGTGCCTTAAAAACCTTGCCATTTTCAATTCAGCGTTGGTGCGAGATTTCGGTGGACTTTATCGGTCCGCTGCCCCCTCTGATGAATTTAACTGTGTTATGATTGTAGGAGATAGACTTTAAAAAGAGTGTCATTACTCCGCCTGCCGTACCAATATGGTTGCTCAAAAACTGGCAATTTTATTCATTCGCAATATCTACCAATTCCATGGCCTTCCAAACTTCATAGTTTCAGACCGAGGGACAGTGTTTGTAGCCGAATTCTGGAAGGTAGTCTGCCACTGTTTACAAGTAAACCTTTCATATTCAACGGCTTATCACATTAAGACAGACGGATAGACTGAGAATGCAAATACTTTTCTAGAACAATATCTACTACGTTATATGAACTTCGCACAAGATGATTAGAATGCATGGCTGCTACTGGTGGATTTCGCGGTAAATAATACTGTCAGCGCTCTAACATTCATGTTCCCCTTATTCGCTAACAAAGGGTTTCATCCGCGGTTAAGTTTTGTCCTCCCCGCAAATTACCACAGGCTACCTCTGATCACCTTAAGTTTCAAAATATTGAGGAGAGTGAATTCATCCATGAAATGGAAGATATACTCAAGGAACCAAGATCAAATCTAACGATTGCAAAAGTTAACTAGGAAGAAATGGCTTCAGCCAACCGCATACTTGCCCCTGCTCACCTAGTTGGAGATAAGGTTTTCCTTTCAACAAGAAAGATTGATTCAGCCCGACCCTGTAAAAAACTTGACAGCAAATTCATAGGTGAGTATAAAGTTGTTGAAGCTGTTAGTTTACACTCTTATTACATTGAAATTCCTTTCGAAAACGGCCTGATCCACGATGTCTTCCACATAAGTCTACTTCTCCCGTCCTCTAATAATTCATGACCAGGCTAAAAAACAAGCCACTACTACCATTTGCAACAGATGCTTGTGGAAACCAGTTTTGTGCAGTAGAAAATATTCGTGGCTCCAAACGAGGTAAGAAAAAAAGCTGTTAATACTGGCTGCAATGGCGTGGCTGTCCCTCAGATCAATCTACCTGGGAACTCCTATCACACGTAGTTAACGCATCCACAGCTATCAAAGAATTCCACGGCCTCTATCCGTGTAAATTGAAACCATCCAAAACTGAACTTGCTGCGGCAAAGAAGACGACCAACTCAAATGTTTAAACCCGCACAGACGCCAAAAAATCACTACCTCATACTAAAGCGTCAGATATCACTGCCATCACCCATACGGGGAGCGAAGGGGAGTGAAGACGGCCATATGTAAAGGTACTACTCTGGTAAGTGAGGGTAGGAACGCCTTAGTAGATGCTAGGGGTTACTATTATACTCTTGTATGGAATAAATACGTATATAAAGTCCAAGAGCTCACACTCTCTTAAGGCCTCATAGTCAATTTACCTATTCACCTGAAGACATAGTTTTCTAGTCTCCTTACAGAAATCTTTGGGAGAAAGGCCTACTTGAAAAGCACTTCAAATATTCAGCTAATTATATAGCTTAGTCTCAACACTACGTCTTCGTGGTTCTTCTAGATTTGCCTGAGGGACCAACTAGTATGGTATGTGTAAATGAGACATTCACTGATTTAATATTGTCATCCAGATAAGAAGTTCTTGGAATGTACGTCGTCAGTATATCAGAATGCTGTTACCATGGTAAGTAGGCCAATTAATGTGGCGGCATACAAATTCCGAATAGTTCCATCAGTGATGAAAATCCACTATCATGTTATTGGCATGAACCAAAAATACAGTCGACTCCGTGTAGTTCTATAGTGAGTCCTCGCAGAATGATTATTCATTTTTTTCGACCTTGGACCAATAATTTTGTGAATAACATCATCACGTCTGATACAAAGAACCTCCAGTTCTCAATACCCTTTCCCGAAGATAACGCTTTCCTCATATACCTCATCATGAGAGCTCTAACTGGTCCTCTTCTTGTGACTTCTATCAAAGGCTACAGCCACCTACTCCTCGTTGCCGTGATGCTACCGTTCCAAAACGCCTCTGCTCGTGATGAACCCTACTCATTCCTAGAATACCCCTTCTGCTCAACATGATACCTTGTGATATTATGCTCCATCATCTCCAGCCATTTTTTGGGTCGGATGGTGCAGTGGTACACTATGACGCCTCGGCATAGAAAGGCACGAACCTCAGCACTCGAGCCTTAGGCAATCCTCCGAAGAAGATTACGTAATGATGAAGACTAACTGATGTAGTGTTATTGGATGTCGGTAGTAGTTGCTTCACCTTAGATTGGCGAAGGGTCACTACTCCCTTGATATCGTTATTGATGATGACCAGAGCTATCGAAAGAAACTCTATAGATTAGTTAAAAAACACCCGACTTAGAGATTTCTTCTGTACCTTAAGATCTGATACTTTTAGGAAACATCCCGAAATTCTTCGTCGTGATCATCTAGGTGTCACATACACTGTCCGGGCCCTTCTCTCAAGTAGAGTCTAGGTAGCTTGGACACATGCCCCACTTGAGACAGGAGAAAGCTGGTTCGACTCCGGCAAGACCCGTTCCACACTTCTCGCCCGGTCATTTATGTGGCGATGACGAATGTACACGGGATAGCTGTGGCTGGCTGAAATGCGTTCCTGCGTCAGACGTAAACGGTTGAGGGTTGAAGGTGTCAAGATTTATGACATGTGCTTACATAAGGATAAAGACTTTGAATATGATACCCACGGAGTAACGGAGTTAGTAGCATCATCGATATATTTCTCTGATCTCGCTTGTACAAAACACTGTAAAGTGTATTTGTCGAGTATACTTAAAACTCTAGCTTTAATTCAATCTTGATCTTGAGTTCTGACCTGCTTATATTTCCCTATTCATGACAGAAGGTCGGAGGAGCTGTAAAGCGCCTGATTTCCAGTTATGTCTTCAAGTGATGGTCGGGTGTGAGTGCCCCTCATATCATGTTGAGTCATCGCTCCATGTACCGTACCAGCGTCATCCGTGTCAAAGTCTCAAGACTGCTTACACAAGAATGACTGTTAAAAAAAGACCCCTTTTAAAAGGTTCTTGGTGAATTAGCATAAGATATATTCAGCATGACCGTAGTCACGGAGAGAATCTTTGATCACCAGTGTAAGTTACTAGCAAAGTCACCTGCATGGATCTTGAGGGTGCCTGTCCGGCTTAAATGTAATCGGATTAAACTTCATGCACATTGCCTGCAGCTAATATGCATGCAATCTTGGATTTCCCGTACGACTGATGAGTCAGATTCACGAGCTCGATTTTGATCAAAACATCCTCACTAATTTACGACACATTTAATTCTAATTGATCACATTTATTGCTACAATTCCCGCATCTTCAGTGAATGCAGCCATCTACAAAAACACGAAAATTTGGGAGTTGTATTGTCAGACTTCTTCACGAACGAAAACGTCGACACAGGGGGGGGGATCAGAAAAGATATCTTTCATCTAGCCTACAAATGTGCAGAAACATGATGGGAGACCTTGGAAGTGTCTTCGTCCGGATTTCCCCGGCTTCTTCGATTGTGTTGATTGTCTCTGATTAACGCATCTGACGAGCCAAACCCACGTTTTTCAGCCTGCTTGAGCAGTGCGCATTTCTAGCTTGTGGCATTAATGAAATGGCCTCTGGTCGAACTAGAGCTAATCGGGGGACGAAGACGGCTTTTCTACTTGTACGTGGTGTCCCCTGCGAACCTGCGGTTTATCTTCAGAGCCAACAGAAACACGCAATACTTGGTCGTGGAGGAAAAGTCACCCAAATGAGTTTCCATGGCGTACCCAGCTCCCGCTATGATGGTGATGGATTAGACTAAGTTGGCCCTTTTTACTAAAATGAATTCTCACTGTTTACAGATATTCTGGCATTATACCGTCTCCCGAGGAAAGAGCACCGCTATCTGAGCGCTGGTGGTGTCGGTATAAGGAGGATATCTGGACTATGGGATATTAGGGAGATACAGATGGGGATACGCACCTCGTGTGGCTCTGGTGTCTAGGCCTCGCTTGGCTGGAGTTGCAGGTTTTTGAGACTTTTTCCCGCGTACCGATTTCCATGGCTGCTCTTGTTCATTTTTTTGAGCAGGAGGTTCCGTGGAAAAGGTGGTTGAATTCTACGGGTAATTACTGAGCTAAATGGCTACCCGTCATGGGTCAATGTATCAATGATCTTAGGTTCGAGGTAAAGGGGGATAGGAGCACTGTAAAAGGTGTGGCCTGGGTCAGAGAGGAGCCCTATTGATATAATAGTCTTGGACTCTACATAGCACACATAAACACAACGACAACAACTAGAGCTAATCCCCTAGAAACAAGCATCCCCTCAGTTACAGTTCACGCTGTATTACTTAAAGTTGTCAGTGTCAGAGAAAGATATGACGCTAAAATGATAAATACAATAACTGGCACTACTGGCCTACAAGCAATAACTGTTGACCACTAAGATCAACGACAAGAAAATAACAATACACTGATCCGAAGAACCTCACGTTCTTGATACCCTTTCCCAAAGATAACGCTTTCCTCACAGACCTCATCATGAGAGCCCTAACCAGTCCTCTTCTTGTGACTTCTATCAAAGGTTACAGCCAACTGCTCCTCGTTGCCGTTATGCTACTATTCCAAAACGCTTCTGCTCGTTATGAAACTTATTCAACCCCGGAATATCCCTTTGTCCAAACATGATGCCTCCTGACGACATACCCTAACTGGCAAACTCTCGTGCCTCAGAACATCTCATTTTACCCGGTCGTTTAACCGTGCCCGTACATCTCGCTTGTTCCTGACGACATCGTCCTGTAGTTGAAAGATGACGCCTTAGAAGCTGTTTTTAGAATACTTTGAGTTTTTGGGCTGTCATTCGGTTTGTACACTGAGCGCAGGAGTGGTGAGGTAATAACTTACATTATTAACAGATAAGGGATATGTTAATCCATTAATTGACCAATTAGAATTAGTTGTGTCCTTAATTAGTGAGGATGTTTGGATCAAAATCGAGCTCGTGAATCTGACCAATCAGTTGCATGAGTAATATAAGGCTGCATGCACATTGCCTGCGGGCATGGTATCCGTAGTGTGTCCCATTCAAAATTGGTGGTATCTTCCGCTGGAATTTCTCGAATATTTTCCCTTATACACATGTACATTTACACGTATAGATAATCGCTGTACGGGATTTAATGAAATTTAAGATTTACGCGTACTTAGGTTGGTAAATATAGTATCCGTCTGGTTTCTATTTTGTACCTAGCCCCAGACAAAGATGTATGGGACTAGGGACAAAGTAAATTCCTTAAGGGAAGTACTTGTACTCACTTCTAGATGTAGTAGTACAGGTATGGAAAGGTCTGAACCCCTAAATATAGGAGTAAAGTTTGCACACTTTTCGAAGGTTTAATATGGATGACGCATAAAACTTGTACCAACTTGGACAACCAGACGCCTTGCAGTTATACACACTGCCAGTACCGGTAGCGGCCGGCAATCTGTTCAAGGACGTCAATACAATGATGTTTGTGGTAACTCCCTATGCTGCAGAACAGCGGCAGAGATTTCGTGACCGCGACCACAATACCGAAGGGTAGCGGAATTGAGAGTGCCTCAGGCTTTTTTTCCAGGAGTTGGCTAATTCATTCAACGCATCGCTACGCAAGTAAACAAACGTGAGCGAACTATCAATAAGCCACTCCTTCCACCACTCAAGCTGTCACATTCGCAAACGTGATCGTCGGACGAAGAAAAAAGCACCTTTCTTCAATATAACGAAAGAGTTGTTTGGAGCCCTAATCTTTTATCATGGCGCCTCGTCGGCGGTCATCGCGACTGCGCAGCGCTACGCCGGGCAAGGTAAATAGTAGCCACGCTTCCGAAAGATCATTATTGATAAGAAATGTCCTGTAGTTTGAAAAGCATCTCTCGAACAATCTCGGGTCTCTCATTGAGGACGACGAAACTCTGGAATCAGCGTCAACAACGAAGATGAACTCTTTCTGCTCACCAGTCCCTCAAACTCCGGTTACCGCCAGTCGAATTCAGCCAAGTCCAGAAGAAATGCATCCTAGTAAAGTTCATCAAAGTACGACTCAAGAACCCGACTCGGGGCTGCGGCTTGGATTTACCGATATAAAGGCTTCAGGTAACAATCAACCATCGGGCATAAGTCAAAGAACTCCAAGCAAAATCGTAGTTTCCGATTTTCAATCAGAAATAAAATTTGCAAGTCCAGGCGCTCAACTCGGCCCAGTAGCGCAGCAAATGGTCGATGAACTCCATCAGAAAGCTTCTCAAAACAAAACGAAGCTATCAGCGGAAGAGGAGACGAAAAAATGGCTAGATATAAAAGATTCTAGCGATAGCAGACACAAGCGTAAGCTCGCTCATCCTAAGGGAAAAGCTGGGAGATTCAGCGATATTCACATGGCCGAATTTCGAAAAATGGATTCCATTATGAGTCATCCATCTCTGTTAAGAGTTCAACCGGCCCAGGCATCATCGACTAGAGAAAATTTAAAGCGTTCCTCAAGGAAGGCGCAATTAGATGAATTTGAGACCGACATCAAGAAAGATTCGGGTCTCAATGGGAACAAGGGTGGAGATTCTCCTGCAAGACTCGGACAGAATTTGCCGTCCAAAAGGTTCCGAAAACATGCCTCTGACGATGTGTCTACTAGTCGACCAGTTTCTACACATTCTCAAAGTGAATCGGCTCTGAAAAGTATGCGCCCACCATCTAAAATTCGGTCAGTGATTTATACACCAAATCGTACATCATTAGCTCGATCGAGTGTAAAAAAATCTGTCAGCTACATACCGAGGTTATCAAAATCACCATCAAAGTCGACACTCCATACAGCGTCATGGGGCCTCGCCAAGTTTGGTCCAATTAGAACTTCAAGTAGAATTCCAGTATCTTCAAAGATCACTAAAACTCCCGTCAAGCTTGAGTGCACTAAAACGACTGTCAAATTTCTTGATTCGGGCTCAAAATTTACGCAAAATCCGTCTACTCCATTTCGTGCCGGTAACCTCAAACTTTCAAAGCCAGTGAATTTTACTCCTAAGACAGTTCAAAAAAATACCACGACTACCCTAACCTCACCATCACCTATGAAATCCGGCATCTCTCAACCCGATTCGAGCATGAATCTTAGTGCTCAGCTTAAAAAAAGTGAATCTCCGACTGTTAAACCTAATGCCAGTAGAATTCTTTTTCCTCCAACAAATCCTATACGAGACGCAGGAGCACCACGATTGGTAGAATATCCTTCCCTTTCTGCCGTTCATCCTCTTCTTCAACATTCTACTTCTGCTGCTTCTCGGAGCCACTCACCATCTTCACCGGCAAGGTCTTTTACCTTCCAAATTGACCAGCCGATCAAATTTAATACGCAACTAAAAACCTCAAAACCCTTATCAGAGCAAGCTTTTACTCAGCAGACTTCCAAAGAAGCTAAATTTGGTGCGCCTCGGAGCTTTTCACTTAATGCTGGAGTAAAAGACTTGCTCCTCCCTTCTGTTCCACATGGAATGTCTAATAAGAGACGAAGAAGGCCAGATTCTGACGAAGAAAATGAGGATATTATCCGTTCTACGAAAAAAAATAAGAGTAATATCGCTGGAATATCGACTCCTAAGCCACTAGCAGAAAATAAAAATCCTAATACGAATACTAGCTCGCCAAAGAAACGAGCCTTCATAAGCTTAAGTCGTCTCAACATGCTTGCTCGCCCCAAGACTCGAAAATAAAAGTGATGACATTTGAGCTGTAATAAGATTATCATGCTGTATTTCATGATGGTGTTTGGGTCCTGGTATTGAATAAAAAATTGTAATTCAGCTCATGATTTTTCTCAAGTTAATAACACTGAATCCTGGACGAGTCAGGAGAACAAGTTCCTAATAACTAAGGATAAAAATTTTAGTGCCTATGGATTTTCTTCTTTACGGACACAACAGGCAGATGTATGATTGCGGGCTCAATTTTTGTGTGTAATTCATGGATAAAACAATAAAGTTACTACCTGAAGTTGTGATTTCTGACCAAATTCTCTAGCAATCTAAAAAGCGTGATGAGCTCAAGGTAGTACTTTCTTTAGCTATCAGCCCTCGCTAAATAAACATCTCGTTAATGTTTTCATCAGAAGTTTAAATTGCTGAACCTTCATATTTTGGACGGAGCTTTCTTTAAACATCCTAATACTACTAACCTATACCTCAAATACTAATCGAACACCAAAACTTTGCAACACACGACCTTATATTATTTTTAACTATGAGCTTCAAAACTAGGTAGCTGTTTTATTTTTTTCTCGATTACATCTAATTAAAGATCCATGCCAAATACACCATCGCCGATCGCTAAAGAGGGCAACTCACTCTCTAAAACTGAATTTTTATGTACAATATGCTGGCAGCATCAAGATTCGGGCACTTGCCCGAGACTTCTCGGGAGCTCTGCGAGGATTATCTGTGAGTCATGTTGGCGCGCAGTGCTCGATCTTAGTATATGTTGGGCGTGCGGTGAAATTATCTATCGTGGCGATGAAGTCATCAGTTTAGGATGGTGTTTCTGGCACCTTAGCTGTTTTGGATGCCTTATATGTCGAAAACCAATGATGTGGCCCGGTAGCAACATCTCAGGGAATCAGAGAATGTCTGAATCTGCCGGTAATGGTAATGAATGGAATGGTAGAGGAATCGAGTTAGAGAGTATTCCACTCTGTGAAACCTGCCAATTAGAGACAGGAATGGAGAAAAGTGGAGAGGAGAAAGAACAAATACTTGAGAAAAGTCACAACATCATTTCTCGTTTTGATGGAGGATTGAGCCGATACAGAGCTCAATTTTTAGGAAAGAGCCAACCACTAGAACCTGCAAAAATGGTGGCTCAGGGTAACAACATCGAACCTAAAGTGAATATCTCAAAACCATGGAGAGGTAATAGCTATGTAAGAATTCTGAAATCATGCTTCAAAAACTCGAGAGTTTATTAACTATTTCTAAGCCACGAGCAGAGCCCATAGATGTAATACACTCGGGACACAACTTCGACAAGACCGCAAGGGACTTCGAAAAAATTGATTCATATCTTGAAAAAAAAGGATCTGAGAGGAAACCAATTTCCAGCAGATCCCGTCCTCCGAGTGAAAAACTGGAAGATATTTACCTTTCCATCTATGACCCACTTGGAGAGCCCGCTTTCGTGCCCAGCAGGACAAAACCTTTGCCCAAATGGATGCAGTTATTGCCCAAAACAGTCTACAAAGATCGAGAAAGAATGGCACAAAAGATTCATAAGGAAGAAAAGCATAAGGTAGATGATTCAAGAATTGTAAGAAATGTGCTTGGGGGTGACGTATGTAAATGTTTGCCGGCAAATTTTAAAGTTGCGGGATGGACTGATTTTTACGAATAGGGAAAAAAATCACAGCCAAAACCCCTACAGGTGCCAGCATCTTTTAATCCCGATTTAAGAAAACAAATCAACTCAGACGAAATGAGTGTGCAGGGCTTGGCGCTGGCTGCTATCAATTCGAAGCCTTCCGCATACTCACGTCTCAATTCATCATCAGTTTCTAATACTCCTTCCATGATTAATCAGCACGATGTAGAGCAGAGTACATCTCACTACTTTTCTGACATTTCAAGCTCGAGAAATTACAAAAATTCCGCAGGAGCAACCCGCCCGCTTCACACTGAACATAAAGGCCCACGAGATTTTTCGCCCCGAATCGACTTTGACATTTTGTTACACGGGACGCGACCACCCATTATCTCCAGTTCATCCGAATACCTTGAAAAATTCAAGCCCGAGACTAAGAATAAGCTAGCCATTCGACCTGTAGCGAAACCCCCAAAACCGATTCTGACGAAAATGAAGAAGGAAGGAGTGGTCAATAAGACTGTTAGATATGCCGCCGACGTGGCGTCAATTACCTAGAGTAAATAGACTGCTCAAATTTTTATAGTGCCGTGAGCGAGGAAATTCCGATTTAAACCTACAAGTTTTTGCGCAATGATAAATTGAAACTCCAGCCTTCTACTCCCTAGTTTGGACGTGTGCCGTGAGGGGTTACGTGCGTCAGTCACAGCACGGTAAGCAAGTACCAAAAACTGAGTGTATTTTATCTACGTAGCTACGGCTACACAAAGGAATCAGCTCTCTTTTGCCTCCACTGCTTCTAGGGTCTTTGTAATGCTCTACATGTAACTCGTTAACTTGTGTGCCCTTTAGACGGCCCCTTTGACTTATCAGACGTTTACGCTTATCCTAACAAATAACCGAAGGCCTAAGCGGATCCCCTTCCTTCTACACGGACTATCTTCTACATACAGGGTATCAGGAGAAAAAATTCCAACCTGCATGTAGTACTGCAGCCCTAAAGATCGTTACTAGTTAGTGTTAATTTTATATGTCCATTGCCCTTATAACCACCAGCTCAATCTACAGAGTGAACGCCCACTAGTAATAATCTTTAGGCTGCTACACTACATGCAAGTTGGACTTTTTCCCCTCATACCCTGCATGGTATATATGTACCCTATTGCATGAGTAAAGCGAGATACCCGTTTAAACCTATATTTGAGCCACTTTCAAGAGGTACCCTACCAGCCTTTTGCCTTTGCTATTAATGACGTCGTTCGCTCGTTTGGAGCCATGCACAAACACCCCTTTCATCACTGCATGTACTCTATTGCAGGGGTAAATAGTGAAGGAAACCCCTGAATGCCAAGATCTGACAGGGATTATACAATATGCCATTGGCTGCAATATTTTGACCATACCAAATCCGACAATAGCTGAACCTTATTTGTATGGGAAATTTTGCGTGATAAAAGAAGTGTAGGAGATCCCTGTAACTCGTTGAAATGATGATATTCTATTCAAAAGTGCTAGCTTTTATCAAGTATTAAATACATTTTTACCAATAATTAAGCATCATTAATAAGGAATCGAACCTCCTCTTGCTCTGATGACTGCCTGGCACCTTTCTGGCATGCTCTCTACAAGCGTAGCCAGTTGCTCCTGAGAAATTGACTCCCATGCCTCTAGGACTGCATTACGGAGCACTTCCTCAGATGGATTACCAGAATCAAATTCTGGGTGGTGCTCTTCAATATGGGATTTCATCATATCCCACATTGACTCAATTGGATTCAGGTCTGGGGAATATGACGGCCAGACTATGAAATCTACCCCCCTTGATGACAGCTCTCTTTTCGTACGTTGAGCAGAATGGGCAGGAGCACCATCCTGCATCGAGAGAAGAGGGCCGTGAGAGTCAATTGGTTGTGTTGCCGCGTGGATTAAAGGAACAATCCTCTGGCAGTAACTCTCGGCTTTTATAGTCCCCCAATCCCTACTCCAGAAGAGGGCAGGACCCTTCTGGTTCCCATAAAAGGAGCCCCAGAACATCCAACCACGCTTTCGAGGACCTTTTCGAACCAGGCAAGTGTGATAATATGTCTCCTCGGGCTAAAAAATTAGATTAATGCAGTTAATACATGACTGAGATCTGGACTCACCTTCCTCGAAACCCATACTCTTGTGTGACGTTCACCAGTGACCCAAGTCTCATCAGACCAAAGAATTTGGGACCACTGTTCAGGTGTCCAAGAAGAGTGTTCTTCCGCCCACTCTAATCTTTTCCTCATATGTGCAGGCGTTAGAGTAGGCTTCGCTTGAGCAATGCAACGCTTGAACCCTCTTCTCTCAAGAGCACTTTTGATTGCGATTTGGCCACAATTCCAGTGGGAAAACTTAGCAGCAAGCTCCAGGTGGCTCATCTGGCGGGCCTCACTTGAAGACGTGACAAGCTCTTCAAGCTCAACTTCCTGCTGAGCGTTCAAGGCGTGGGGTCGGCCATTTCGCTTTTTGGGCGTCAGACATTGCCTTGCAAGGGCATATTGTACCCTTCTTTCGGTGATACCGAGTTGATTACCGATGGCGAGATGAGTAAAACCAAGGCCACGTAACGTGTATATCTGGACTCGCTGATCCCTAGAAAGCTGGCTCCGTGATCTTGGAGTAGTGGGAGATGCTGGGGTGCTCATTTTTCTTCGCAGTTTATCGTGAGGATATAGGTTATTCGATATGTCGTGTCAACCGATTTAGTGTGGTACGAGGATGCTGTGCAACTATCGAACATAAGAGAGAAGGTTCAAGGAAGAAGGAATGCCTCGGTTGCCTTATTGCCTTAGTCTAGCCATTTTTGTAGCGCTAAAGTCGGAATGTCAGGGATAGCCCATGTAAATTACACAGAATGTGGGGCTACACTTCTTACCCCTGTAATAGAGTACATTTCAAACCACTTCCCTCAAGAGGTCTTAAAAACCAGTCATATATCAAATTTTTCTCTTAATTTTCCGCGGTCGAGGCCTATTCCAAAATAATATTTTTACATACTTAAATGTGATCATATAATGCCTCGCTCAACCTCTCCTCGCTCCCCACTAAAGATCAATACAGTCGTCCCTCTCTAACTCGATAGTGGGCCCCGGTATAAGTGTTGAAAATATTCATTGAAATTCAACCATTTACATTTGCAATACTTACCCCTGCATGCAAAATGACCTGTAAGGGTAAGTGTTGCAAATATAAAAGTCCAAGTTACAATGAATATTTTCAACATTTATACCGGGACCCACTATCGAGTTAGAGAGGGACGACTGTACCTACAAGTGAGATTTTGCCGGGACCAAATTTAAGCTTTGCTGAAAATCCACCAGGATCGACACTCTACGAAAACGGTCAGACTAGACCAGGGATCGCACAACAACCCCGCTTCGAATTGTCATAGCTACGAGGCTGAATACAATATGATTTAAAAAAAACACCTAGATTCGACCCAAGAAAGTCTCCAAAGGCATTCAACGTGGACACATCATGCCTCCGAAGCGACCCGGCCGACCGCCAACTCTCACCGGCGATCCAGTCGATGCAGTGGAGGAGTTCGTTGGCTCATGCCGTAAACGAGGCAAAATGGCGGCTTTCGCACGTACACGTGGCCCCGTCCAGGAATGGCGCGTCAGCGAGCAAGTCGGACAGCATCTTCACCAACAATGCTCCTGATAGATGTTATGACACGTAAGGCAAGCCCGGTCCGAACTCAGATCAGACGTTTCACAAAGCTCACGAGCTCCTCTCAATCGACCAAGGCTATTTGGATTCTTGGTTTGATTTCCGCGACCCGTGAAGTGTAAGCTTTGCGCGGTGACTCCGTTACTACGTGGGTATCATCCAACTCCGTGCCCTTATGTACTCCCATATTACCAATTATTAACAATAGAGAGCAGTCTCTAAGCCTCGGGTGTCTGAAATCACAAGAAATAAACGGAATCATCGGGCGGGTGTTGACTGTTCCTGGTCTCTTGACGGCTGGTTAAGGATGTTCTTGAGTGTTGAGGCTTGACAGCTTGGTGAACGGTTTACCAGTGTCATAAGCGGGTTGTGGATCATGTGGGGCAGAGAGGGGATACGATGTGGGTGTCAGGCTAGGGGTTGCTATACTACATGATGCACACTCATTTCTTACTCATTTTTCATCACTTTCCATCAGCATTATCCGCGCACTCCATGACGAATCTTCCCCTTCCCCCTTCCCCCGCCATCCCTCCCCCTCCCCTCCCCCCTCAACCCCTACGAGCTTTCGCCCCAAAGGGCAAGGAGGTGTCGCTGACAGAGACGCTACTGTCAACCACCTCAGCCGCAACCACCAGGAATCAGGAGGCCTCACTCCTTTTCCAAAGCATTGCAAGTGTCTTAGACGACGCGATCAGTGAGAACAGATCAATCCCCCACCACCTCCAGAAACCTTTCAGAGAATTTGTTTTGGACCTGACCTCTGTCGCCCGACGACACTTCGAGTGTCACGTTAGAGGCTCACCACGCCCGCCAGTACCCTACTCAACTACCCCTAATGTCCAAGTTAAACAAACTGTGCAAGGAGCTACCAATTCCTCCGGCCTTCGACAGACAAAATCGTTTGCTTCCATTGCTGCAGTTCCAACCCCAGTACAGAGACCCAATGTGCAAGCATCGCAGCAGAAAAAACCGACACAACTGCTCAGTTCTGTGAAACCTACCAAAACCCACCCCAAAAAACTTCCAGAAGACAATCGCTTACTAGTACGAGTCAGCGAAGGACACCCCGCACTTAGGATGTCACCCTATGCCATACAACAGCAGCTCAATGCTTTCCTCGACGCGAAACTGGTTCGCGAAGTTCAGATGACCAAGACAGGATTTGCAATTTGCCCAGTAAACATAGAGGCTCAAGAAGCTTTGTCTGTCCGTATGGGCGAGTTAGAATCCTTTTTGTCCTCACAGGGCCAGTGCAAAGTCGAAAAGCCGATTCAACACAACGCCTACAGATTATCGGGCGTTCCCCGCTCATATGCTAGTTACAATGGTTCCTCAATGGAGATGTCAGAAATCTCCGCAACCACTATTGCAGAAGCTTTAACAGATTTGACCAATGTCGCCCCCATTAATGTCCTTGAGTCTCGAGGCTCAAGTAACTCAGAGTTCTATCATCAGAAAAATTGGATTGTCCTCTATCCCAAAGGCTCAACGCTATCAAAGTTGCTACCTCTCTTCGGGGTACGAGTCCCTACAAAACTGCTACCACAGAAGATTAAAACTCCCCAATGCGGAAGGTGCTTTGGCTGGCACAATGCACGTTCGTGCGCTCGGATCCCCCGTTGCAGAATCTGTGGCTTAACTCAACACTTAGAAGCAGGCCACACCTCCTGCGACCCTTCAAAAGATCATTTCTGCCCGCCTAAGTGCGCAAACTGCCATGGTCCGCACCCAGCAGACTCCCTGGAATGTCTTATTCGACCTCGAAAAGATAATTCGCTGCCTCCCAAGCAACAGATTGCTCAGATTAGACAGGCCGCAGCGGCCGCTAGATTCCGTCTGAAGGCAGCACACTGTGGAGTAATGGAGAACCAAACCAGAGCATCCGCTCCTTCGAACAACAACGAAACTCCAGCACTCCCAAAGACCCCACCTACAGTTAGAAGGCTCTTCACTGAATCTCCTTCAATAACTAGCGGTGGATTCGCACCTCTGGCTGATGACAGCCTTCAGAGCAGCTCAATGGAAACAGCTAATGACTACTAAGACCTCTTCCATCCACATACTCTCAGTTAACGTAGGTCGCAGCTCGTCTGCGCATCAAATTGCTCTCTCAACTTCCTTTCAGAATAACATAGATATTTTGCTGGTTCAAGAACCCTATATCTTCAAGGATATCTCAAGGAGAATCACGTGCCAACACCCTTCGTACGAATGCTTCACCCCTACCGATAATTGGTCTACCAGACCTCGAGTGCTAACTTACACACAGATTAATAGCGCTATTTAATTTGTCCAAGAACGGCCGCAACCCAATATAGTCCAAGGGGCCGGGGACGTTATTTTTCTCACCTTTAAAGCCTTTGGTCTCCCACCTACTTAAATTGTTAATGTCTACAACCCCCCCCTGGGGCTACAAACCCAGGAGCAGGTTTATCTTTCCTTATTTCTATACCAGAAAACAGTTTCCATCGAAATATAATCCTGGCCGGAGATTTCAATTTACATCATCTCAAATGGCACCCTTCCCGCCGTGGGTCACCTTCTACTCAAGCAGAAACTCTTACCCGCTGGCTCGAGGCCAAAAATATTTCCTTTATATCTGAGATAGATCAGCCAACATATATTCGCGGAAATGACCTGGATCTTGCTTTTGCTTCAGACTCCTTAGTCGCTGAAGGTATCACTGCAGCAGTCCAACGAGATCTTGACGTGACTTCGGATCATTATCCAGTCTTAGTTTCACTACCCTGTCAAGTTGAGAAAGACTTCCCCCTCCCCCGTTTACGGTTTGCAACAATCGACACGCCAACATTCTTCTCGCTTCTTCGCTCACAACTGGACGGGCTTGCACTCCCCGTAGCTAAGTCTCCGTCGTGCCTAGATAAGAGAGCTGAAGATTTAGTACAGATCCTACATAGCTCCTTCTCCGGTTCCGCAAAGAGGTCCTTACCACACAACAGAGGTCAGCCATGGTGGGACCAAAGCTGCAGGGAAGCAAGAAGGCGATATAGAGAAGCAGCTCGCTATTCTGACTCAACAAACGAAGAGAAGAAGAAATCCCGAAGAGCGGTAAGAAAGGCTAGGTCTTCCTTCTTCCAGAAAAAGCTTGAGGAAGCCAGCAACGCAAAGGATGCTTTTGATATAACTAAATGGCATAAGTCAAAAGGTAGCTTCCGTATGCCTCCACTTACCTACCCACTCTCTCCAGAGGCACCGCCTGCGCAAACCAATGAAGGAAAAAGAGAGGTTTTAATGAAGAATCTCCTGTGCAATTAATCAGGTGTAGCTGATATTCCCTTGACAACCCCTACTGTAGCGAGTGCAGAGCTCCCTTTCCCTCAGATCGACTTTGACGAAATCTCTAACGCCATCCTCGGCGCTGGCAACACAACCGCGGGAAAGGATGAAATTCCTACTGCAGTCATTCGCCTCGCGTGGCCACATATCTCAAGTTTAGTCCTGGACCTCTTCCAGGGATGTACTGACTCCGGCTATCATCCTCAGTGCTTCCGTATTGCGATTATAGCAATAATTGGTAAGCCAAATAAGGCGGATATGTCATCTCCAAGGTCTTACAGACCAATAGCACTTCTCTCGGTTTTGGGTAAGGGGCTGGAAAGAGTAGTTGCCAGGCGGATGGCTTGGGTAGCCATCAAATATAAGGTACTCGCCAGTCAACAGTTCGGCGCTTTGCCGCTCCGCTCATCTGTAGATTTAACCACCTGTCTCACGCATGACATCGAAACTGCACTCAATAAGGGCTTGACGGCCTCGGTTGCTACCCTGGATATAAAAGGAGCTTTCGACGCTGTTCTCCCAGGAAGACTTGTGAGACGCCTTAGGGAACAAGGCTGGCCTACTCATCTTTGCAATTGGATTGGATCATTTGCAACCGAACGCAAAGTTTGCATACGCATTCATAGAGAAGTTGGTGAGCCGAGAGCAATTAACTGTGGACTCCCCCCAAGGTTCTCCGGTATCCCCTATTCTGTTCATGCTGTACATATCACCTCTCTTCAAGCTAGAAGGTCTCAAAAACTCTTTTGGATACGCTGATGATGTAGCGATTCCTGAAATATCTCCCACACTCGAAGCGAATTCAGAGAAAATTGGTACAGCAATTGACCAGGCCTTAGCCTGGAGCATACAAGAAGGTATAAAGTTTGATCCAGCGAAATCGGAACTTATTCATTTCTCGAGAAAACACAGGGACAAAAAACGGAGCCCCCAAGTACAAACTAGTCACTTCACCATTACCGAGAACAGTCGTCCCTACATCAAATGGCTAGGCGTTCATTTTGATAGGAAGCTTACCTTCCGTCACCATGCACAAGTTCAGGCAACGAAAGCCCTTAAGGTTGCAAATGCTCTCCGCTGCATTGGTAATACTGTTCGCGGTGTGTCACCCAGACTTGCTAGACAAGCTATAATGGCGTGTGTCTTGCCCATCGCTCACTTTGGGGTTGCAACGTGGTGGATAGGGATAAACAGAACTCTTAAGGACAGGATAATATCTAATAGAGTTGGACAACATCTCCTCATGTTAGACAAAGTTCAGGCAGCTGCCGCAAGAGCAATATTACCCGCTTTCCGCACAACACCTTCTGTCGCACTCCTTAGAGAGGCAGGTCTCTCACCAGCTAGAGTGGCGCTAGACTGTATATCAAGAAGGGCCGCTGCTCGCATTCGAAAGTTAGACTCTCGACACCCTCTATCCCAACGAGGACAAAAGTCACTTCTATCCCCCGCTTTGTCAAGGTTTGCCCGCTCATATAGAAGCATTCTAGCATCTGAACATTTTGACCCTCTTATTCTTGCTCCTTGGGAGACGTAGGAAACCCTACGTGACTCCCTCAGACGTATCAAAATTCCGACAACACCTTCAATATCAGGAGTAAACAATTTTCGAGACTTTGTCAGGTCAGTTCCACCAGCTCACATACAAGTTTACTCAGATGGTTCCAAATTACCAGACGAAAGGACTGGAGATGGTTATATTATTTTCCAATTTGGGCTTCAAATAAAAACTGAAGCCTTCCCCCTAGGCACTGGG
The DNA here is from genome assembly GCA_028751805.1 of Podosphaera xanthii. NCBI lineage: Eukaryota > Fungi > Ascomycota > Leotiomycetes > Helotiales > Erysiphaceae > Podosphaera > Podosphaera xanthii. The sequence goes on from JAPWIX010000008.1 coordinate 5,058,870, forward strand.
AAGGAGGCTTTTGATGCAGAAGCTCATGCGGCCCTAAAAGGAATTCAAGCAGCAGTTGCTCTCCCATCGGCACGTTTTGCGAGTAATATATGGATATTTGTTGATAACATCGAAGTAGCGAGAAGACTCTTCACTAAAACCACCAGTATCTCGTCTCAAAATACTTTCCTAGATGCTTTCGAAATGCCCAAAAAATGGAAAGCCCGGTCTAGACTACCTCACACGTGTGAGGGTGGCATAAAAATACGATGGATCCCTAGCCATTCGGGGATTGAAGGGAACGACCTCGCCGACACCCAGGCTAAGAGAGGCGCAGCGTTGCCTGCCCAAGATTTCCAAGAAAAGTTATCGATCGCGTCACTTGCTAAGTGGCTTTCGACTCAGATGAGCCAAGCGAGGGAGAAGTGGTGGAAAGATCACATACCCCTTAGCTACGCTAGATTTGAAATAAACGATGCCCCCGCTTTCCCAAAAGAGCTTCTACTGGATAGAAAAGCTTTGGGACAAATTATTGCTGCTAGGACTGGCCACGGAGATTTTGCCGCTTATCATACCCGATTCAACCACGAAGAGGCAAACAATAACTGCCGCTGCGGGTCTCCAAAAACCCCGACACACTTCCTTTTCTGCCGGATACTTCGTCGCCGCGGCGGACGTCCTGAAGGGCCCATAAATTCGCTTCTACCAAACCTACTTGGCACACCGGAAGGAGCTCTAATTTTAAGTAAATGCTTAGACCGTGCCCGATATTTTGAGCAAATTTGCCCTCGCTAGGGGAGCTTTTATTCTAATTTCCTTTTATGTCTTTTTTTTTCCTTTGTCCGATTCGAGGCTCCGGAGGTAAGGTGGAGCGGGGGAGTGTGACTGACTGATCACCAGTCAAGAGTGTGTGGAAGACTCCTGAGATAATTTTTTTTTTTTGCATATTTGCATACTTCCATTTTGTGCGCAGTTTCAGATAACGCTGCACAGCCATGTAAATTAGACTTAGCAGTCCTTAGATCTAGGGTTCCGACTCTAGCGTCCTATATCCCAATTGGGATAGATATCACGTGCTTCTGGGGCACATGATCATCACCCCAGACGTAAAATAGAAACAACAACAACTACTACATGAAGCATGGGATAGATGCATCACCACTGGGCTAAAAAGCCAGACCGGGGTCATAGAATATTAGTTACTGGTGACATCCATCCATCCATCTATCTTTCTATCTACATCCATATATATTTGAATTTGATTTCAATTAACCCGATGAGGCACCCAATGGGTCCATGCAAGTGACTATTACCCCAATATGTACATGGGAGGACACCTTACCGGTGATAACTTCTCGATTCTGCCTGATGTATCCTTTGTTGTTTTCCCGGGTTCCCCAAGGTATCCTTCAGGAAGTGTATTTTACCGTATTGGTAGGGGACAGCGTCATGTAAAATACAACTCTCCGTCCTGCTTGGGTAACGAAGGTAGCCTTGTCGATGATGATATGGTGCTGAGGTTGATGACACTTGTGGCGTAACGTCGATTAGTATAGAGGTAATAGTACTGGCGCGTGGAGGCTGGACTTCTCGCGGACGTCCTGGACCCCTTTTGACACCGTCAGTTTTTTGGCTGGCAACCGAAGCAGGTTCTTGGTTAGTATTGTTTTTTTGCTGCCACTGGTGCAACTGTAGCCATTGGTTAGGTTGCTTCTCTTTTCTTCCTTATCTCCACCGTTCTCTCCAAATGTTCCTGTCGAGCCTTCAAGATTCTGGCCTTGTATACCGCGAAGTTTTGGCATGACCCTTTCTGCCAAGACCTGTGTGCCTTTCCACAATAGCTGCAAGACATAGTTTTCTTAGGACAGTCCCTCGTCTGGTGAGTGCCCGCACACTCCCCACACCTCTTCGCCTTATTACAGGCAGCCTGGGTGTGTCCCCATTGGCAGCAGTTGAAACACTGCTTAACTTGAGCCCGGGGAGATCAGATTTGGGCCGTGTAAAGTGCCAAGTTAAGAACGATACCATATCTTACAACTCCACGTTGAAGTGCGTCCGTGGGTAGGTTCACGATGACTGAGCCTCGAGGATGGCCGTTTTTCTGCGACCATTGGAGCTGCTTTCCATTATGAAGCCACCTTATCCTACTGATGGCGATTTCGGAAATCTGAATTTTTGTTTTTCCTACTATCTTTGAATTAGTTTGCCGTTATTAGCGTATTTTCCTTCTTCAATTGTTGTCCCCGACGGAACCCCCATAATCTCCACCGGACAATCTTGCTTCAGGATTTTGAACTCCTCGGGCTGTGGCAAGCGCAACGCCGCATCTCGCTGGGTGACTGACCGTACGAAAATCTCTGTATCATTGCTCTGCAGCTGCCTTGTAGCGTATGCCTCCTTAATATGTTTCTGTGCCTTGATAAGCAGCTCTGCTGGCTGCAATTTTTCTAAGCCTTCCACACGAATTCGACCTGCTGCTTATATCGCTGGCAGAGCGACGATCGAAGCGCAAGTAAGTCGTGCTCCTGACCTAAGTACCGTCATTGAAGCTGCCTTGCGCGCGGGCTCCTCGAGACTCTTTTTCACTGCCTTTTCCAAGACTAGCATCCTCTCCTCCATTGGTGTAGTCCTCAGCCTTTTTTCTAAAATTATAACATGAGACTTCAACGCCTCATAGGCCGTAGCCGCATCTATCAACATCTGTGGTGACTCCTTCGCCCCTGTCGACACCATGAATGCCCTCACTTGTCCCATGTAACTCATTAATAATTTTACATCATCCATATTGACCCCCAATGAATTTACGAGGCACTCAAGGAACGCATGTATTGCCGCTCCACAGTCTGTTGTGGTTTCGGTGTTTGCCGCTTGTTTGTTGTTGCCACGAAGAGTATTCATCTTAGCTCTAACGCCCGCCATATCAGAATACAGCAAATTGTGTAGCAGAAACTATGTGAGATGACGGCTAAAAGATCGAATTCAGTGCTAAAAAGGTACGATAACGTCCATAGAACGTGATGCAGCTTTTGATAAAATGTAGTGTTTTTTAATTTATTTTATTTCTAGATGTCTACCGGACCGCAGCCAAGGCTACAGCCCCATCACTAGGGGGACTCGGTGACGGTCACAAATTATAAAAAACATCCACTATGGTGTCGGAGCTATGTTCCCCGCTCTCGGGGTTCATTCAGTCCTCGCTTAATCTGTGCGCTAGTGGATGCTAGTGGCCGCACTAGTCTCGATTAGAAGACGTTAGTCTTAATTTGGAAGCATTTATGATTCCGAATGTCACAGTTAATTGCCTACGGTAACACTATCTGATAGAAGCGTCCTGGAAGGTGGTGTTTCGAGTTTGTCGCGATTTTTCTTGTTCAATCATCATATGATACCTACCTGTCTAAGTACATAGCTACTCACGATAAGTTTTTCAAGTCGTGATATCAGTTACCATCCGTTGCAGAGCTTCCATTACTTGTAACTACCTACACTTGTTAACCACGCAGAATTCATCATGGTATCAAGGGCACGCAAAGCGCATATGAATCGTATTCGTCAAGGACAAGACACGAACCAACACGTCAGAACGCAGACAACCACTCCTGAGAGCTCACCTCCTCGCCTTCTAGACCCAGAAAGTTCAATCATCAGCAGTACTAGAGAAGACTCTGGTGGAGAAACCCTAGGAGAAGAGAATAATGGAGTCTGGTTCTGAGACTCTGACGCCGAAGAATGCAATACGCACAATGAAGTTGAGGACTTGGGTGGAGACTCGGACATGGACCATGAAGGTATGTCTACTAAATCATGAGTCGCAAGCGGCAAGCCTTGAAGGAAGTCTAACAAGCCAGTGCAGATGATGTTGAGATTGAAACCGAGACGAACACCCAAGGGGAGAGAACACTGTCGTGGGCTGTAGATGCTGACAAGCATTTTAGAGGAAGTTATGGCAACGGATCTCGTTCAGCTGGGAAGAGAGCTAGAAAACATGCAAAAGAATTGCAGTCTGAGGCTGCAAAGTCTTTCAATATCAAAGCATTGTTCAATCATCAACGTGACTTGAATTTATCATCTCCCACGATGCATGACGATGTGACTGTGAGGCCCTCCCTCCACGATGCTCCACCAGTAGTAAGTTATCACAATTATAAACCTACACCAAGTTGATGTAAGCATTGTATCATAATATCTAATGACTTTAGGGTAGGTTGTTGCGCCAAGCGTCTCTTGTCTGTGCAGGATGACTTCTCACAGCAAAAGAACGCAAATGAAGAAGCTGTGCTAAGTTCCTTAAATGGGCGGTATCACAGGGTTCTATACTACCCTAGGTACCACTGTGAACTGAACCACATAGAGCACTACTGGTGTGGGTGTAAGCAGAATACGTGGATGATGTGCGAGTACGATATCGATTAGCTTCGTATACAGCTGCCTCTCATTTTGGCGAGTGTGACCAACAGCACAATCTCGACAAACTACCACTGATGCTGGAGAAAGATAAAGTTGTATCGAGAAGGGATTGATTTTGGTTCGACAGAGTGGAAACTCAGAACCACGCATCATAAGCCCTACACAGTTGGGGAGGATAGTTAGTAGCGCGAAGGGCATGTTAATCATGTTCATGGCACATTTTGCCGTTGCTAATCTGTCAGAATTTGGGGTTACCTAACCATATTTGGTGCGATCTCATTGGCTGCTCTATGTGGCGTTTTTATGGCGCTACTGTGGCGCTGGGGGGGGTCCAATATTTTCCCTCGCCAAAATAGGTCCCACTTGTAACAATAATAAGTCCGCGTCGCTCGCGTTGATTGCTTAATCCCCGCATATATTTGTTCATCTAATGGTTATCTATCGACTCACGCCAGCTCTTTGTAATTGAAGGCTTGTAGAGGTTACCGTTTTTTTTTTGAAAATGTGTTGTTTTGACATTTTCATGAGGGCGGGAAACAAAGTTCCGACACCATGTGAAGATCCAGAAGGCCTCAGAATAACATCGACAAGGTAATGTGAGCACTGTACAGCGAGACCTTCTCATGAAAACAAATATGCGGCGCGGATCGGACGAATTTCCGACAGGAACTTTGTCTTATCCAATATAAAGGAAAAACACTTAGTACCACGGGTGAAGCTCAGAAGAGAATCTAGCGCCCCCAAGCTTCTATCATGACCAGTGGTGGCTAGTTTCTCTCGAACGAGGGGGCTAAAATCCTTTTATTTATTTATTTATTTTTAAGGTCTACCGGGCCCAAGTTACAACTAACCAAAATCCTTTTACTGTCGGCGACCGACTTCACATGAAGATTGGTTTTCACGTGACATGATTTGTACAGTGCTAGGTGGACGCAGGCCAGTAGTAAGTTCTGTTTATTCCGATGGTATTAAAATGCAAAAATAGTACACATAACTTATCATCTAGCCCGCCTTCGCTTAACCCTGAGCCCAGAAATACGTGTGTGTAAACAACAGGAATTCTCCCCCTTTGATTATCTACGACGCGAAAGAATTTATGTACAAACTAGGGCGCGAGGTTACTAGAGCAACTGACAGAGTGCTCCTTATAATCCAGGCCATTATCTACTCCCCCCTATAGGACAGAGCACCTGCGAAGATCAGTAGCCAGCACTATCAAATATACTGCTCCTTGGGACACCCTTCAGGTTCCATGGAAAAATTCCGATAATGAGCGTGGTTAGATTGAAAGAAATCATCACCCATGACAAGTACTTAAAAAAACTGTCGCTTTCAGACGTAAAGATTCGTTCTCAAGGTGACAATAATTCACGTATAAAAAGTTAGCCTTTTAGACTCCAGCCCTCACATTTCTGAGATCACATCGTCGTTCACACATTGTGGGATCCTTTTATTTCCTTAACAGCTTTTGGTAGCTTGAATGCTGCATTTCCCAATCGGATATTTTGATACACAGGAATTCCTTCTTCCTCATGTGTCACAAGATAACCTTCTCTTAGACGGAACGGGTTTAAATGATCGCCATAATAGTGTCTCGGGATTGGTGATCCATCAACTTGTCGTATGGTATAAGATTTACCAACGTCTCCTCCGAATCCCGTTACAACAAACGGACCCCTCCAGGCAGCCCGAAGCTTTTTTCCGGCCGTTTTAGCATCCCACAACATGACTAATTGGCATGGTGTGTAAGTGTGCTGTGCTCGAACGCCAAGGTCGTGTCGCTCCTTTGTTCGCTCTCTGTGATCATCTGATCTTATCAGGGCCTTTCTTCGAACCTCATCACGTTTGATAATGAAATCAATGACCATGTCTCTATGAATCCCATCATTTTCAGGGAGTACTTTTGAAGTATAGTATACTAAAGACGACTTTAACGACTCCCGACGGTGAGGAGGGAACTTAGCTTCAAGAGGACCATCAGGTACAAAACCCTTCAGTATCTCACGTGGAGAATATCCTAGATGCATCATATCTATCCTGATGACGTCGAAAGTAGATTTCCGCAGAGCTGTGGGCCAGCTTGATGGATCTCGCGCCCTCTTCTTCAAAGCGCGCTGTAAGATGTCAACGGCCTTTTCAACCATCCCCGTTGCTTTCTTTCCAGCTACTGGCGACATGCACCACACAACCCCAAATGATTCAGCAAATTTCTGAGTCGCTTTTCCAAAGTGTGACCCTGGATCTGCATAGATTCCCACTGGAACCCCATGCTCAGTGAAAACTTCTTCGAGCACACTTATAGCTGCGTCTGAATTGTCGGATTTCGTAGCTCTTGTCCAGATATAGCGAGAGAAGTAATCAATTACAACGAGGATGTAGAAGACCTTGACACCTGGAAACTTTGGGAACGGGCCCACAAAGTCAATTCCTAATAACTCCATTGGGGCGCTGACTGACACTTTAGAAAGTATTTGAGACCGCACAGCAGTACCATGCTTTGCGAAAACTAAGCACCCTGCGATATAATCGCGGACATCTTTTGCCATACATGGCCAGAAGTACCTGGAGAGCTTTCGGATTGTGATTGATGATGCAAAATGACCCCCATGATTATGAGCCTGCAGTAAAACTGGTGCCACCTCACTCTCAGTTACGCATCGCTTAAAAATTCCCTGTTTATTGACAAAGAGAGTTCTTTCATCTCCCTGAACAGAGAAACCCTTCACTTTTTTAAGAAATGAAAATATTTGTACTTTTCTCTCACATCCTTCAGGGTAGACGCCTCTTGTAATATAAATGCATGTGTCCTTATACCATTCAGAATTGCAGTATTTTGGATTTGGAGCGAGAGTCTTAGAATTTTCACACCACCTCATTAGATCCCTACTTAAGCTTATCAAGGAAATTTTCTGGCTTGCCGCACCCAAGGATATGAGACTACTCCCCCACATAGGTGAAGCCACGCGGAATTCCTAGACAGTCCAATTTCTGCTAGCCTTGAGTTTAAGATATTCTCTGTTGTATTAACACCGAACAGGGAATTCAAATCCCTTTCTCGAATTGGTTCGCCAATTAATTTGAACAGTTCTTCATAACCGTCAATTCCGTCCTTCCAAATCCACTTGACACTTTCGTCTTGATTTGCCATGACACCAAAATTTTTCAATTCTGGGACCGTATTATCAGCTGTAAAAATGGTTTTGGATAGGATATCTGCAACCTCGTTCTTCTTTCCAGGTATCCATACAATGTCAATATTGAGAAGTCTTAATTCGCTAGCCCACCTAGCATAAATTCCATCGAGACATGATGACTTCAGAAAGTAAACAAGAGGATGATGATCTGTAAATACTGTGCCCTTTATAGGAGATCGGAACATATAGTCGTATTTTCTACAAAATTCAACAATAGCACATAGTTCCCTCTTGTATGTTCCATAATTTTTGTGAGTTTTCGAAAAGGTAAATGCATTATATAGAATCGGGACTTCTATAGGTTTGCCGTTGATTTGCCGGAACTGTGTGATAACACAGCCAGCCCCATTTTTACTCGCATCTGAGTATAAGATTGTTCGTTCTCGGAATTCCCATCCATGCATTTCAATTGCTTTCGCACATTTTACTTGCAACAGTTGGAACCATACCTGTTCAGGCTCTCCCCAGCTCCAGTCTACATTTCCAGTGAGTCTTGACAGCGGACACTTGATCTCGGCGAAATTTTTCACCCATCTACGGGTCATGTTGACAGCACCAAGAAATGCACGGATCTCAGTTTCGTTTGTGGGAGTTGGCCATGAGCTGATCTTGTCTCGGCGTTCAGGAATCACACACAATCTTGCCACCCTTGTGCAAGGTGCCTAATGCAACAACCTCTTCCATAAATGATTCCTTTTTTTAAAAAGAAAGCTTTAACCTAGCCCATTCTAGACGAGGGAATAACTCATTGGCCATAAATCCATATGCATCTTCGAAATTTGAGAAACCCGAGAACATATCATCTATGTAGAAAGATGCCTTGGGAAGACTGGATTCATCATGTGAAACTAGGGTTGATTTCATTCCTTGGAAATTATTTTCTCCCTCTGGGATATCACCAAGAACAATGTACATAAGCTCCGTAAAAGAAAATCCAGCACTCATGGAGCCCTGCGGCATTCTTGTTTGTTGAACCTGCCCAATTCCCGATATGGTGAACGCAAAGTAATGTCTATCCTCGGGATGGACAAGAATATTCCAGTATCCATGCTTAACATCAAATTTAAGGAAAAACTTATGAGATGGATGGGACAAATGGTCATGAACCTTCGACATTAGCTCAAGGTAGCAGCCGGGCATATCCTCCTTGACATTTTGATAGTTAAAAGTGATCCTGGGTTCATCCCATGGCCCCGGATTCTCAGTTTTATCAACTATCACAGCCTGTGCATTCCAGTCTGATAGTTTGCCATTAGCTGTCACAGTCCTTTCGTACATGCCACAGGCTAAACCCTCGTTTACAATCTTTTGGAGCCAAAATTCTTTTCCGGGAGGCCATCTTTTCTGCTTCACTTTTGAAAATGGTTTAGTTCCCTCTCTTAAACGAACCCTGTGGATATAAAGATCCGTCGGCACAAGTTCTTCCAATTCTACTCCGTTAAGGTCGCGATAGGTAAAGAGCAGTCTTTTAACCTTATCTCGTTGGCTGTGATTACCCACAGCAGGACCAATTTTAGTACCAACTTTTTCAAACCATTCATCTATTTCCATCATAGACGCGCTACTTATTCGCCTCATCCTTGGTCTCCTAGATGTTGGAAAAGACATGTTATGATTTTTGGTTACTGGCGTAGGAGGGTTTGATTGCATTGTTGATTTTGAATCGCTACCTTTTTGTTCCGACTTAAAGTTGTTAGCGGACTCCGGTATCTGAGAAAGAGCAGAGCTGTTCCAAATTCCTTTGATACTCGCTAGCTGTAAAGATAATGCTCTTCGGTTCTCTCTTCCAATCCGAGGAGCTCTCAGATTTAGTTGGGGTAATGGAATTTCTGTAACAGTAGCAGAAAGGGATTCAAATTTTGTGACTGAACATGAAAATGACTGAAAAAGATGTGGAAAAGAATGTGAAGAGACGCAAGGAGATAAATTCGATGACGACAAAGAAAGAAAAAAAGAGCGCTGTTTAGATTCGATACTTTGATTACCAACTGATTCTGAAATTTTAGCGTTCTGCGTAGACTCATCATACTCAAACAGTTTAGTGACGTGTTTGGGTCGGTCTAGTTTTCCGCTGCAGTAGAGATAAATTCGGGTTTGTTTGCGTGCTTGCCATTCAAAACATCTGGATTTTCAACTGTCTCAGACATATTCTTGGGAAGTTCATCATCAAAACTCGACGAATCGGTATCATCGGACGCCTCAGAATCCGTATCAGAGCTTTGTACAATTCCGTGTGGTATCACATGCTCGGGTAAAGGAAAGTTAGAAGCTTCGGCAGTTTTGGGGAATAATATCAGCTTATGGGTATTTGATTGCAAGAATTTAGGCCCTTGAATAGCAAGTACCTGCTCATTTATTCCAGGATCCCCAATGGTTATTCGCGACTCTCGGATATAAATCCTGGCATTTATTGCATGAAGCCAGGGTAGGCCAAGAAGTAAGTGTAGGTCAAGTTCATTATTTTTTCTTTGCATCGGACGTATGAATGCATCAATTTTCCTCCAAATTCCAAACACACCAATCTCGAAGCTGACGAAATGCGACAACTCAGAAACACCTCCATAAGCGGTATTCATCGTAAGCCCACTAAATCCTCGAGTTGCCAAGCTTTGTTTTTCAAGCTTTAGAGCCTTAACAAGACCAGGAGAGATTACATTCATTTCAGATCCTTGATCTGCTTGAGATATGTGCTTAGGAAGTGCAACTCGTAGAATTTTTCCATTCACAATAGCTCGAGCAACAACTGGAATCCGGAAAGCTTTCTGTTCTATCGACATTGAAGATGTGTAGGAGTTATTTCCCGAGCCTGCATTATTAATTGAGCTAGAGAATAGGCCCGTTGCTTTCTTTGAAGATCTCTTCTTGTTAACTCTTGTAGATAACCTTCGAAATTCCTTCGCTCAGTCTGGGCTTATCTGCCAAAACTCTAGTAAGTTAACAGGAAAATTAATCCGCTTTGCAAACTCCAAGTAATCAATGGGACCTTCTCCCGCCCGTCCAACTATTTCTCTCAGATGTTTCAAAGCCTTCCTTCCTCGCTTTTCTTGCTTTGATTCGGACTGATTTTTCTGAAAGTTTGGGGGTTCAGTCGGGACAGCAGTTGTCTTATTCAAAAGATCTTCTAATTCCACCCTCTGTCGCTTTTTACTCGGTCCTGAACTTGAGAAGGAATTGAATTGAACTCCAAGCTCGCATGTCTTAGATTCATTTGTTACCTCCTGATAATCAGATAATACGAGACCATGAAGTTGTTCCAAGGTTATGTCAGCATCATCTTGTTGTCCAAAGTGAACTTTTTGAGGTCTCCAAGGCTGTGAAGATCGATCAGGGCGTACTTCAGAGATCTGCGATGACGATGAACTAGGCCGCAGTCTCGGAGATTGGTAAATTCGTTGCGTATTGTGAGGTAAACTATTTCCATTGAAGCCGGGCACTTGGCGACTATCTTGAGAGAAAAATGTTGCCTGATTTAGATTTTGATTTTGATTTCTATACCCTTGGTGGAGATCATAGCGGGGGTTCAAGTGAGAATGTGACTCCACCCGAGGACTCCATCGATTGTTCATATTTCCGTAATCTATCATATTTGCTTCTCTTGACACTGGGGCTCTATTGTATAATAAATCTTTTAGATATGATTGATCCCAATTCTGAAGATGATTATTAGAGCAGCGTGGCTTGATATGTCCAATCATTCCACACCCAAAGCACAATGGGCCGTCATTCGGATTATACAGAGTCGACCCGTTTACAAATGGATTTCTTGACATGTTTCTAGGAGGATTTTTAGACCTTCTACCCTGATACCCCCTTGGTGGTAACTGTTGCTCATTTGCTTTGTGTCAGGATTCTCCTGACTAGACTGGATGCCTCAGGCTCAGGCTCAGACGTAGATATTAGTGTCACATCATTTCGCTTCAGATTCTCAAGTATGTATTTTATTTATTTATTTATTTTTTGTGTCTACCGGGCGCTAGTTACAACTAAAGCCCCATCCCTGGGGGGACATGATGACTTCTATATGTAGTACGAACAAGGTGCTGTGACAGAGAGGCCATTAGAATACATGTAGATATAGTGAGCGCTATGCAGCGGATTCCTCACATGACTAGCTCATATGGGACGGATTGGGCAGATTTCTGAGAGGAAATTAACCTTCTCCAATATGGTGGCGAAACGCTTGTCTCCATGAGATGTGCCGAGAAGAAAATCGAGTGGGCCCAGGCTTCGTCGGTGACCAGCCGAAGCCAGTCTCTCTCGCACAAGGGGGCAAAAAACCAAGTGGGTGATTGACTTGTCAGCCCCGCAGGAACATGTCAGAAGAGCATCAGTATGATGAAATCTTTCGTGATAAGCACGAAAGTCACCGTGTCCAGTGCGGCATTGGATTAAATATCCGAGATAACGGCGAGGGAGTCGTAGTTCCTCAGGAGGCTTCTTGGGAAAAGGCATCCCCAACTTGCAATAGGTAGAGGGAGCATAAGATTGCCACCATGCTGTGGTCAAATCCCATATTTGCCTTTGGATCTTAGCGCGAGCTCCGGCAAGAGATGCAGCAGAGGGGGCCGATTGACGGGCAGCCTCACCGGCCAACTTATCAGCCAGCTCATTGCCTGGGATTCCCATATGGCCAGGAGACCACATTACGTTGACTTTGCCAGGAGCCGCCAATGGAAGAATCCTCCTCGTAGGCCAGCGTGACGCGAGATCTCGAAACTCCAAAATTTCTCTTTGGGAGGACTTCGAAGGTGAGACGTCCAGAAGGCGTTGTGCTGCTTCTTGGTTGTCCAAGATTACGTGGATATTGGTTGCAAGGTGCGTTGAAGGAGCCGCTACAGCGGCCTTAAGCCCAGCTAGCGCGCCGATAATTTCGGAATCATAGACCTCGAAATCGGGCCCGAGAGGCACTCTCACTTCAGCTAGAGTGATGTCCCTGTGGAAAACAGCGGCACCTGCCCCTGCAGACCCATCTTTTTGCTTTGAGCCGTCTGAGAAGACAAGAATGTCCCATGATGGCAGTGCTCTGATACGCTCGAGAAATTCTTCGGCAGATAAGTCTGCTCGAGAGCGGTTAAAAGGGGCTTTGTAGGAGGGTGCTAAGAGTTGGGGGCGAGGGAAGGGCGGAACGAGCTTCAGCTTTTCGGTGAGGCGAGTGTGTGCCCGGGAGTCGATTGCTCTTCTAACCGTGGGGTGAAAGATGTCCGCGGCAGCTAGCCTAAGGGCAGAGCGGAGTCGCATTTCCTCAAGTAATATAGGAGCAGGCTTGAGCCAAACTTCTCTCAGAAGAGCTGCAGTGGGGGTGGTTCTGTATACAGGGAGTATTGCTCGGGCTAGGGTGACGAGGGCTCTAGAGACCAAATCTACGAGGTGTTGAGACCGAGTTGAAGTTTGGCGACCGCGGCGGCTATAAGTATGACCGCGCCACCAGACCTCCGCACCGTACAAAAGTACAGGTAGCGCCGCAGCCAGGGCTGCGGTGCGAAGAAAGGCGGTGGGTATACCACGATTGGTGTTGCCGAGCTGACGTATGTGCGCGCTGATCCGTTGCGTCTTAGCACTCCATACTTGTACATGCGCTTTGAAGGAAAGCTTGGTGTCAAGGAGAACGCCTAGCCACTTTACCGTTGGGTTTGCATCCCTCACGATGCCGTTGATGGTTAAAGAAGGAGAGGGCTGACGGGTCCTATGAAGATGCAGAATCTCCATCTTATTTTCAGCTAACGAGAGTCCATTCCTGTTACACCACTGGGTGACTGCATCAACCCTAGCAACAGTGAGGCGCGAAGATTCGACTAGATTCTTAGCGACCGACAGGATCGCTACATCATCTACATATCCATAAGTGGGGAAGCCGAGTTTGAATAAAGGCTCAAGGAAGAGGAGGAACAGTATGGGTGAAGCAGGGGATCCCTGAGGCAACCCGTGCGGAATGTCCAAAAATTCGCCCACAAAATCGTCCACTCGGAGGCGAGCTTTCCTGTCTGAAGCAAAAGATGCAGCCCAGTTAACGTACGGTACTGGCCATCCCTGTTCGCGCAACCGTAAAGACAGGCGGCCAGGCTGAATGCTATCGAAAGCGCTTTCGACGTCAAGAGTAGCCAAAGTACACACCTGTTTCATATCCCATGCCTTCTCGACATCGTGAACAAGGCACTCAACGAGGTCCATAGCCGATCTTCCAGGAAGAGCTCCAAGTTGCGTTGGAGAGATAACGCAGCTCGACAACGCCCAGAAGGCGAAACGACGCGCAAAGAGGCGTTCCAGCCCTTTCCCAAGGACAGGGAGGAGAGAGATTGGTCGCCAATTGGCGGGGTTAGTCAGATCATCCTTGTAAGGTTTCGGTATAACCACAACTTCAGCGCGGCGAAAAACGCTTGGATGATGTCCGAATGTCAAGCAGAGACTGTACAAGTTTACAATCCACGTGCGCCATGTATCGACTTCCCAGACGTGGCGAAGAGCAACAACCGAGAGATGATCGTGACCTGGGGTTGTGGAAGATGTATCAAGAAGACAGTGTCGCACTTCATCTTCGTCCAGGGAGGGTGGCGCAGGAATCTCTCGCAATGCGCAGGTAGGGGTGTACACGGAGACATCCGGCTGTCTGATTAAGCGGGCAAGCTTCGTGCGGAAAAAGATGTCAGCACGCTCAGTCGGGGTACTGTACGTGACTCCTTGAAATAGAATTGGAGGAGGACCGAAGCGACTGGAGAATCTTCGCCATCCAACCGCTTTATGGGCCTCCAAAATTGAAGACACACTATCTAGCTTAGAGCGCTGGTACTCTCGTTTGGTTCGCTTAACGGTTTTGCGGAAGTTACGGTGTGCCTCGCTGATAAGGTCTGGATCACCACTGTTACGGGCATTAACATACCGGCGGCGTTGGTCAGAGCATTCTTGGTTCCAATAATCCTTACATGGCACACACGCGGGCCTCGGTGGGTTAACTGAAAGTAGAATAGCTGATAGGGCAGCGATGCCCGAGGAAGCTGCCGAATCTAAGAGCTGGGGGGTAGGTTCCTCGAAGGGAAGAACAGGAGGAGTAGTGGCTATGAGTGCTTGTCGGAACACTTCTGTTTTTTCGGGGGTAAGTTTAGGCAGCCTCGTTGACGGGTAGCGCCTTTGAGCTGAAGAGAGATGAACTAGGCCAGATATTGTCTCGTGATCGGAAGTCGAATGAGACCCGGGGTCCACGCGGGCCAAGAGTCCGTCCATGTTTGTTAGAACTAGGTCAAGGACGTGGCCAGCGCGATGGGTAGGAGCCCCATATGGTAAAGCCGACCTTAAGGAATGATTATCAATCCAGTCGACAAAGCTGCCAACTCCGGACGAGCGAGATACATTTGGCTCCCATAACTCATGATGAAGATTAAAATCTCCCACGATTATGGAGTTCGGCTTGACCGGCCACCTTAGGAGTGGGTCCAGACTCTCAGGCATATGGGCTTGAGGCTGCCGATAGACATTGATAACCTCTATAGGGGGAGACCATTGAAGAAGGAGGGCTACAGTGTCTGGTGAGGGTCCGCTGTCCAGCTGGATAGGACGGAGGTTAGATTTTTTCCGGACGTAGGTTAGTACGCGTGGACGCGCAATCTTCCAGTCCCGATCAGGAGGAGTAAAGATAACATATGCCGGGTGAGACTTGGTAACATTTTTGAAGTTTATAACTTTAGTCCAAGGCTCCTGGACAAAGATGACGTCGTACTTACCCTGAAAAGCGGCTTGTAAGAGAATAAGGTGCGCAGATCCACCACGTCCAACGTTTGCTTGAAGTTCTCAAGTATGTATTTAAGTAATTCGCCCCCTTAGCTCTGGAAGCTTCACGCTTTGTTTTCTGTCTTTAGGATTAGTTGTAATCTTGACAAACCCGACTTTCGTCCTCCTGTCTCTCTAGTGACTTTCCGTCACCTCTTGCTATTTATATCCTCTGAGTGCCCCTCGTGCTCCTCCATATCCCCTATTCGCCTTCAGTCCCGAACGCCCGTCGCGTTCCTCATCGTGTTCCTATACCCCGCGTCGTTATTGTTAGACTTCGCCCCGCGCTCCCAAGAATAGCGCCTGACACTTTGGGTTGTAACTCTCGAGAAAAAATTTTCTGCAATTGCTCTGATGATGTTTCAGGGGCTACACGGGATTGTACCTCAGGGTTCTCGACTTGTTGCCTTTGTGAAATCGTTTCTGCATCACTGTCACGACCTGTGCGCGCTTTAGATAACGCTAAGTTCCCAGAGCTAAGATCAGCTAGTACAGATGTCACAGATTTGCCAAACTGTGCGGCACACAAAGCTCTTATCTGCTGTATCTCTTGTTTCTCTGCAGATTGATTTTTGGCTTCTCTCGCCAAATTCAGGCTTTGCTGAGTCTCCTCTATAATTTCTACTGATCTCCAGAGGGACCCACAAGACAGAATTGACCTTGAAAATACTTCATTATGTAAATCCTCGTCCTGTAAACCTTCCACAAACGCGGATATAATTGAGTCGAGTACTACTTGTTCAACCGGTGCTAGGGCCTTGGCGCCAGTCAAACTCTTGTGGTTATCTCTACCATGAGTTCGTCTTAATAGATGAAGGGCCCGTTGATAGTATGCCATTAATGGCTCGGACTTCACCTGTGGAAATGCTTTAATATCATGCTGAATGTTTCCTTCAGAATAATCAATTATCTGGGATGGGAACCGAGCAGATAGATGTTCCCTAAACTCTGCGACTTGCTCCTTCGTAGACTGCTCACGATCATCCATCATCAATCTGAGCATAGGAGTAGAATCAAGCCAACTTGCCGCTTCACCATCAAACAAAATTTCCACTGCGTAGAAAAATAAGTGGGGTGGAGGGGAACTGTAACCAGCCTTCCGAAAGTCATATTGCAACCGCGATAGCCAACGAGCCCCCGAGCTTCCATCTCCTAAAAATCTTCCCGCCTGATCAAATGATGGTAGAACTTCAGCCATATTAACGGAGTCCATTGAACAGTTAACTGAAGTTGGTTTTCCGGATTTTTTTACCACGACCTTTTTCAATATCAAACGCTATTAACTCGAGTTCCGCACGAAGATCCGTGAAATCAAATGGGCTATAGTGTAAGAGGAGGTGCTACGGTAGCTGTTCGCTAATATATGTCCAAAGGGAGTTTATATTCTGTATGAAGGAAGAAGCCTACGTGATCTCTACAACTAAGTACATATACCGTATGCTGCATCTCGCGTCACTAATATAGTGTTTACATAAGCGGCTTCCCTCGCACGTTTTGCTAGTCTCGCCGAAAGGTGCACTTGAGGGCTAGAGGTTTAACCGAACCGGATAAACTCCGGTTACAACTAAACATGGCAACAGCCTGTCACATATAGCTTGAAATAAAAACAGAACTATTATTCGGGACGTTCGTTGATCCAACCTGAGTCTGTGCCGCCAGATCTTAGCCACCCTCAGAACAAAGTTATCAGAATAACAATAAACCTCTGAACAACTACCGTTAAAAGATACAATAGGCAGGATGGATATCTTTTGATAATAAACTTGGGTATGATTGACGACGGAACCTCCGAATTTTTTAAACTTGAAATATTGCCGCTCATGTAACTTTGATTCAAACGATATGGACTTATCACACTTTTATTCAAACCGATAATAATTGATTCAAGGCTACTTAATGGTTGCGTAGACTTGGGATGCTGATAGCCTAGACAACGATGCACAAACAGATAAACAGCGAGTGCTAGACAGCGTGTTCACGTCAATTCCGCGAACGACCAAAATATGTATTTTTCGAACCAAGACTGAAGACGGCGAAAATATTCGAATACAAAATCTGATATTTCGAGTACAGGAGAAGAATCCCCTGTGTAGGTCACCAGAAATACGTGTGTGTAAACAACAGGAAATCTACCCCCTTGATTTCTACGACGCGAAAGAATTTATGTACAAACTAGGGCGCGAGGTTACTAGAGCAACTGATAGAGTGCTCCTTATAATTCAGGCTATTATCTAGCCCCTGTAGTAAGACTGGTAGTCACTCTCTCGTGTCCCCTTCTCGACTTCGGGTAATCTAGGGCCTCGGCATTGTACCAATGAACTCGCAAGCCGTTGAACATCAGCAATGAAACAAAAAACCCAATGAATCAATCAGTCTGACGAACTTCTCGTATTCATAGGTTCTATAACCAGTGTCCTAGTTCTTACTATTGAATAACCAGATACGTTAAGGAAGTTGAATTGTGTCCATAGGTAACAGTAAATCTCGTTGATGTAGGGTAAATTGTAATTCAATAAGAGGCATACAGTTCAACGATTAACCATTCTATTGAGGATCTACTTTACGATACCACAAGTCAACTTCCATAGGCGAGATATCATTTTTTTGTCCTGATCTAGACCAGCGATCAACAAATGGATTACCTCTTGGATTTTGGTAGCACAGTCAACATTCGCTCCAACATTTTTTTTTGATACAATTTACGCCCAATCTTCTTTAAATATGCTCCCTTCACCGCCTCAAATTCATTCGCTTAACACAATTGTGCTGATTAGTTAAAAGCTCAGGCTAAGCCACTATGGTCAGCAGTCGCTACGTCATCAAAGCGGTCACGAGTCACATGAGGTTGCTGCATTTGATTAAGACCAAGGCTAGGGAACTCAGGACTTAAATTACATTGGGATGTTACTCATTCGCTATTGTTAAGATACTATATCTGAGCATCCACAGTTAGTCTTAATTATTTCTACGTGATTTCCAAAGCCAAATAGGTCTATCGCTCTGCCACCATCTGTGAATAACATTCCACTTGTGTATATATACTGACCATATCCATTTCAACAATGGCGCCCTTACCGGTCAGCTATTCTGATCATGAAATTATAGAAAGTAAGACTTTCTTGCTCTCAACCCGATTATTCGGATTTGAACGTCACATGAGAACTAAGACTTGAAGTAGAACAGATGAAGGACATTATACAAGATCTCTTTCAAATTATTGTCCAGGTCAACGCCTATGATCTTGTTGGACGACCTGGGAAGGATGTGCTAGAAGCCAGCGTGTAGGTCTGCGAATTCTTCGTCTGCTGCCAAGCCAAATACTTTCGATATCATCCATAACATGCAAATCACGCTGATATATTTGTAATAGAACTCAGCTCTCGGAAAATCTCACAAAAATATATGACTGCGTATCCGGCGGCACTCCCGCTACCAATACGAGTGGCGCAGAAAATTTGTCCAAACCACGAGCGATTCGACTTCCGCATGTGCCGCCCGAGTTGATTCAATACGTCGACAACGGCCGAAATCCAGACATTTACACGCGGGAATTCGTCGAATTGGCCCGCAAAAGTAATCAACTCATGAAGGGCAAGATGGAAGCGTACGCCGACTTCAGAGATGTCTTGGCCGGAGAAATACGAAAAGCAATGCCCGAATTAGAAGCTGATGTTGACCTGGTGCTCGAGCGAACTAGGGTTGAGTCTACAAAGATATGAGGAATCTTAAATAATCAGGGCATCAGACCGACTGTCTTAAGTGTACGGTCCGTTGATTTTGTAATTTGACATTTCTGACCATTGCCCAGAGCAGGATACCTTGGCTATCAGTCACAGATGATAATAAGTGGTGGCCCACACGATTAATACTTAGCACATGTGGATTCAAAAGCACAACAGCTGTAAATTCTTAAGCCGATTCAATAACCACAGCCTATAGTTTAATTAATTAATGGCCAGCATTACAACATCTTGCACAAAACAAACCAAGGAGCGAAAAATTTCCGACCGCTCTTTTCACGCAAATCCGGCCTAGCAGAAGCAAAATTAGAGAAGATCTGCAAATAGCCTCTTTGGCTCCTGTTACGGGTTGACCGTATTGTGGCTTAGGCGGGCACCTAAGCGAGATTAGAGGCGGTTACATCATTTCTATTTTATGTGAATGACGAGAGGGGAGAAATCTTAGATTACATCTAAATGAGAATAAGATGACGTCTGGTTAAAGGATTACCTGAAAGTAAGGAAAAGGGTAATTAGGAAGGAGTATAAGTAATAATCATTGGTAGCCGTGTTTTCCTTTCTTCCTTAACTACTTCAATAAATCTAATTCTATCACAACCTGCTTGGTTCCATCACAGCTCGCTTCAGTGGTGCTGAACTCAGAAATTCCATTTTTCAAGCTTTCATAACTCGGTGCATCCGGTTTTTGTTTTCTTTCGTCCTTAAATTTTCTTCTCGCTTTGTGTTTCCTTTTGAAGTGTAAATTTGGGTACAACTAGTTCACTTTGGTCTGTGTTTCATTCATTACACTTTGTTTGCCTTCTTCGATTAGTTAATAATCTTAAGACCTTTCTGTATTCGTTCTATTTTTTAAGTGACTTTACGTCACCTACTAGCTCTCCTTATTAGATATTCGCCGCGTCCTTTGTAGTCCCCTCGCTATCCTCCCCCTAGAACGCCCTCTACGTTTCCCTGATATGAACACCCTCGCGCCGGAAATACCGGCGCCTGACACCATTAAACATCAAAAGTTGGACACTTCAAAGCGTTTTCAACAGGTCAATCCTAACCTACAATCAAACAATGCCGAGTCTCGAATTCGATGCCTGACTAACCAATGCAGGCAAGGAAAGGAACAGTACCACAGATATATCTCGCTTAAGTAGATCAATTTCTAAACATAGATTTTTAATACCAACGTAACATGTTGGATTCGTCAGATAATTTGAACGTGGACAAAATAAGCCTCAAGTCACAAAGCTTTAGAAGCTGTTACCTCCCATTGAAAGTATATTCGAACTTGGGTAGACGCGTCTACACTTGGGAAGCCACATTCTATAATGTCATGGAACAATCCAGCAAATGTCGTACATATCCAGCGCGTGTTGACAAATCCAGGGGCTTCTTGTAACATCCGGATATCGTCGTGTGAGCTGTGGTTATTGAGCTGCAACTTGACCGCCAAATTCCGATTTGATGGACTTAGCTTTAGTACTAGCTTACTCTCGCAATGAGCCTCTTTCATCCGACATCGATCCCAGTTGCCGGTAGATTCTGACGAAAGACATTTATCTTCATCCTGTCAGTACACATGGTACTTTGTGGTATTTGACGTCAATCTAGGACGAGCCGAGGCCCGTACAAGCTATCCATTCCCAATGAATGGTAAAGAATGTTACAGCCTACTTCTAGTAGTTTATGTACCCAGCTGTCTGAGATATCAGAAGGGCCCTAGAGATTAGTTTAATGGGGCTGCGGGCGTCTGAAATCTGTCGACACGTGTGGCACAGGCTTGACATTAAAGGGTCACATTGAAACGGCAGTCGTCTCGTACATGTATAGGTAAAGGCAACAGGTATATACACTTCGACTATCTGGAGATGTAACAAGTATCCCGCGATCTAACCCCTAGTCTCCAGAACTGAATTGCAGACACCCCTATCGACCACAAAGCTGTACATCAAACATTACTATTATTACTCGTGCTTTATTTTTTCTTTTTCTTTTTATAAGCAAATTTCTTCATGGAAACGATTTTCAAGCAGCCATTCGTGAAGTGCTTCGTTGCCGGTTAAAGTACCAAGGAGAAAGGAGAAAGGGCACTACTTTTGTTGTAGGTCCAGCTGGAAGCCTGGCTCTTCTCTTGGCAATGAGGCAAAAGTCGAAGTGAAGTAGAGCTTTGCGGCGCACGCAGCCGCAGTAAACATTTATATTTTGGTGGTTGAAGCGCTCACGGTAGTCTGAGAAGTCACCATGTCCTGCGTGCGTGGCCAATATTCGTCCTCGAGTCGCCCGCGGAATGTCAAGTTCCTTGGGTCTTGGAGGTGCCGAGGCAATTGAGAACCTTTCATATTTGCTGATTGTAGGTGAGAGATGCTAATTTGGAAGGTTGTAAGCGTCAGTTGTCAGACTGATGGTTTCGGTTGAAGAGGATAAATTGTAGATATTAGCGATGTATATAAAGCAATTGAGAAGCTGTTAATTTTTATCTCTACGATGCTAAGTGCACTATATATATATATTATTTTAAGAAAAAGCAAGTACAGTCATCCCTCTGATAACTTAAATGATTGGTCGCAGGGAATTTGTTAATTAAGCAGAGGTTTTAATCTATGGGAGGTGCATACAAAATGGTCTGTTCCCTGATTTTTTTAAAGTTATCAAAGGATTTAAGTTACCGGTAGTTAAGTTATAAGAGGGATGACTGTACAGTGAAAAGTTCTCTTTGTGGGAAAACAAGTCTAAGTGAGACTAATTCAAACATATCAAACTTATGTTAGCCACGTGTATCCTTATCCCTCTTAAAAGACTGACGTCATAAGAACACTACAGTCATTCCTCTCTAACTCGATAATGGGTTCCGGTATAAGTGTTGAAAATATTCATGGTAACTTGGACTTTTATATTTGCAACACTTACCCTTACAGGTCATTTTGCGCGCAGGGGTAATGTTGTGCCCATGACCCTAGAGCTCGCATAGCCGTGACACTAGTGATGTCATGGCGCACAGTTCAAATGTGGTAGGCCACGCGACCGGATATGTTTGGTCTGTTTGCTCTGCTAGATTGGGTTAGCATTATCTAGTTAGCGTCTGCTGTAGAACTATAAGTAGGGAGCTTTCCTCCAAAAAGTAGACAATTAAATCAATCATCTTTTATCCAAACAGTATCATACACTGCCAACCTTAGTCTTCTCAATCTCTGTGAGAATTCACATCACGCGCAACTTATTCCCATTAAATGTATGTGCACCCGAAACATACACCTATTACAACAGGTAAGTATTGCAAATGTAAATGGTTGAATTCCAAGGAATAATTTCAACACATTTACCGGGATCCACTATCGAGTTAGAGATGGACCACTGTATATATATATATATATAAGGACATAGATTCTGAAAGTTTTTTTGGTAGATTAGAATAATTAACTGGTTTTACCTTTGGACTTGCTCTGGTGTTTACCACCATCAATTGATCCCGCAACATACTGTAACGTCCATAATTTTGGACTCATCCGAGTAAAGTATGATGTCCTGTCATGATGTCGGTTTAAGAAAAGCTAGGGATCTTTCTTTTGCGTGTTCTTTTATTTGTCCGCTGCTTCTTCTCGCTCTAGCTAGCGCTGCCTCCCGAGCCTCATGGAAGTCCAGAGTGGGATGGCTATAGAGTTTATTTACTCCGAATCCGACAAGACAAGTACCTACGGCCAAAGCGGGAAGTAAGTCCTTGAAGCGAAAGAATTTTTAAGGCGCGGCGTAGTAGGGGGTGCCGTGTATCTAGTCCTCAGAGGTTGACTGTTGCTTGAGTGGCGTGGTTCTTGAGGGCTATCTGTGGCGGGGCTATACCCGACTCACATTGCAATACGGCGATTGGGTTAGTACGATACACTGGACTGAAAGCTCGCGCAGTTTTTGACACAACCTTGATTAGTTGCTGTAACAAAAAATTGACGCGGTTTGAGAAACGTCCACCGGGTCCGTCTCGTGATCTCCCTGGCCACCAGGTTTCAGAAGTATAGTTGGCAACTGGAAGGACGCAGGCACCCGCAGCCTGGCGCATCAAGAGAGCGGGCATTTCACGGGTTGTATTTCCCAGGTAGGAGGGAGCACGACTTTTCTTGGGAGCTTTAGCTGCGAGAGATCGCACATGCCATTTAAAGGATAGCTTTTGCTAAATAGTACACCTAGCCAGCGGGTATACCGCCATTCCAGACATTCGGTGAAGATTAGAGAATCTACCGTAACTTTTGGGGTAGTCCTCGGATCTTGGTAGATGCGTCGGCGTGAGAAGTATACCAGCCCCAACTTTTCCGAGTCAAAGCTTATGCCTTCATCTAGAGCCCAGGCTAGGACTTGTTTGAGATCAGTAGATAGGGAGGAAGCTTTTTGCTGAATCGAGGTAGAGATTTGAAGGAAGGCGACATCGTCTGCGTAGCCAAAGCGCCTGTTTTGGGCGCCGAAGAGGAAGAGATGGGCTTGGTCTTGCCCGTCAATCACACTGCCTTCCGCACAAACATTAACCTGGATATCACATGATATTTTCTGCATCTCTGTAGTCAACAGTTTACCCGTTTCAACCAACGACAAAATATAGAATATGATCAGCCAAACTGAAATGCAGAGTGTGGTAAGTGGATAAAAAATGAGCACAAACTACGACTAAGGCGCCAAGTCTTTGGATCATGGAATTTACCATAATCTGAATCTGATTCTATCCCTGTATCATGGATGGCCGCCGCAAAATTGGTGTTATCCAAGTTAGAGTATATGTAGTGTTGAAGAGAAGTAGATTGTGGCTGTCATTTGGGTGGTCCACAAAGTAGGCATGATTCACTGTGATTGCGCTCATCTTATTTTCTCTAAAAGTTGGGTTTTGGCTGTCGAACCTGATGAAAATTCTTGAGTTCACATCGAAAGATGACACCTCAGCCTTCAAGAGTAGATGAGTTGCGGTCGTTGTTTAGTGTCTCGAAACAGTTGGCTGAGCAGTGACTTAGCTTATTGTGTGTATATATTTAAACCAAAATAATCACACAGGTTGGAACATAGATCAGGATCGGTAGGAATCCGAAGATTCAAGTAATTCATCCGGGTGTCTCTCATTCTCGAAGTTGAGTGGGATGGCGTGTGGCGATGTTACTGATGCGGCACGGATTTATTCCATCTTTTCATATCCTTCCCTACGTACTTCGATGATTCCGACTATTTTGCAGCGATTGGCATCCACTTATGCAACTTACATCAAAAGCCAGACATGAAGGATGTTGCCATTTTCAGGAAGACTAGCTTTGCCGGAAGGCGTTTCTGGTTTTGCCACGGGAAGTTCGCAGTATATGGCTCAGATTCTTCATGCTAGCGCTTTAATCGAAGGGTTTGGTAACAGTGAAAATCAAGTGAATATATGGACTCGATTTGAAAGTGCTCTTTGCATTCCATAACTAGAAATATGTCTTCAAGTTTGGTGTCGACCTAATCGGTGCCTACATCTAAGGGTACGTAAGGCTAACGAGAAAGTACAGTGTCTCAGCCCTAAAGATTGTTAGTGGCTGATGTTAGTTTTGTATGTTAAGATGAGTGACTGCAAGGTATAGACACACAAAACCAACATCAGCCACTAACAATCTTTAGAGCTGAGACACTGTACATGTGTAAGGATTCCGGGAACTTAATGGCTGAGGCAATATTGTTAAGCTTCGCTTGCCTAAGATTTATGTATTTGATTGTAGGAATGTGGTTTCCCGGAGTAATTCAAGTCTTGTTTTCTGTCTTTCCGTAGACGATTGAATGTAATAACGTCTTCTCTTCCCTTTTCTCAGTGCCTATCGTCACCTCCCTGCTGCCTTCCTCATTGACTGTCATCACCTCGTGCACCTCGCTATCTTCTACGCTCTTGCCTCGTCTTCTGCCCTCTCCCGCCTCGACCCGTCCTGCACCCGCAGAACGGTCCTGACAATATGTAACCTCTGCGGACTAAGTATGCAAGGGCCTTACACGCGACCAGCCGACTGCTAAACATCTTGTCCCTATATCAAATGTTCACTGCCTGCCATCACTTCGCAACTGTTTGTATTCATATTAACATCTACGATGTGTAATTTTATACAGTTACTGTTTGTGCCTGTTTGTTTAGAATATGGGCGCTTATCAGGCTTTTTATGTTGTGCTTGAAATTAGATGATAAATTCTGTTTGTAAAACGGGATGCTGAGAATTCGGAGTCGAAAAGGAGAACCATTGACTGGAGGAAGACGAGCGAACTTGTATTTAAGGATTAGTTAGATCCTACAGAAAAGGCAATCAATTCTTCTTCTCTCTGAGAAATTCATCCAAGTATCAATTTCTCCAACATTTGGTCAGTTATGATGGATTCGCGCGTCGAATTTGCGAGTTTCCACCTTCAAAATAACTACTTTTCATAGTGAACTTTATGACTATATTCTTATTAGGATCTGCGTCCTTGATAAAACTTATCTCACGGGGAAGCCCAGTCTTCTTAATAGAGGGCATACTACTTGCATACGTAGGCAGTATAGTTTTGCAGGGTTAGATTTGAGTTATAGTTAGACACACAGGCATCAGAAGAAAGGACCGGTATCTGTGAAGGAAAGAGGTTCTGTTTAATACTCCGAGTATATAAACATCCGAATAAGAGCCATATCTAGACACAAGTAATGTCGGAGGTATAAACAAGCTCATTCCCTTGTTCAATTTTATCTTAATAGTTAGAATATACACAGTTTGTGGCACTTCTTTGTCGTGCAGTGATTGACGCTGTAAACGATTATCAGCATTGTGCGGTATGAAAAATGCCTGAGCCCTTTGAGCTTTAAAAAGACTGAAGGGGTATCAAAAATCAAGGTCATTCTGATCTGATGATGACTTTGGTTTTATTGCCTATTTTGTCGATTTGTTCGAAGTTGTCAGAAATTTTTGCTTGCAGTGAAATTGAGTTTGCCATTTCTTTTTGTCTGAAGAGAAATAGATGCTTATACTGCGTCTGCAAGGCCTAAATTCAGTCTATCATCTGGTAGTTTGGAGATAGGCGAGACATCAATACCAGAATTTGGATAGAGTTATACCAAAATTGAGGAAGATCTGCAGTGTTAGCAGATGCCAAGTCACCTTTTGACCGAAATATTTTAGCCGTATTATTGCATAGATTTTGCTGAGAAATCAAATGGTTATGTGGTACATGTAATGGAGCTTGGCCAATTATGAGTTAGGTAAGATTAGAGGCGTAAGTCAAGAATCCTCAGTAAGAAGTGAGTTACCAAGCTTTGATGTGATTAGAGCGTCAAATTCTAGGTTAAAAATTCTATGAAAGAGTCAACTTTAGCTTCGGTAATTTTGGAAAGACGATCTCACGCCTGAAGTAGCATCATTGGAGCGTCTCGAGATAATTTTGATGGTTATATCTCCTTCTTTTACAGGTTGTTCGGGGAACTTTTCAGAGCTTCCTCAAACTTATTGTCCAAACATTTTTGGAATCTATTCTGAGAGACTCTCCGGTCTTCTAAAGCCTTCTATCCACAGATTTCCGGAGGAATTTTTTAGCGTGTGATATCTCTTTTTATACATTGGAGCCATTATTATCACCCAGCTTCGGATTAAAATTCGTCGAACATATGCGAGAGGCTATTGATGCATGATACTGCACAACTGTGTTAACGAAACTGGGGTGAAAATTCTACCTCTGCTATGGATTTGTTCGTTCCGTGATGATAAATTAGAGAGGAAGTTATATAACTCGAGTCTAAGTTTCTGTTAATATTTTTTGAGTCGGACATAATAGATAAATTTTAGCCGGTCTTTGACAGATAGTTCTAGACTACCAAATGAATGCTGACTCCTAGATTTGCCGGGGCAATAAATATCTACCTATACATATACGTACCGTTATTATGGACTGAGCTGGCTACTCGGTACAGGTACAGAAGTACGATGATCATCGATGATAAAAACGTTCCGACTGAAAGAGCAACTTCGTCAAGCCAACTTCCAACTGCGAGTGCTGTAGTCTTGTGATTTCCACATAGCACCCTGTAATTTTTTTGTCTCCAGTTTTGCTTGTTAGCTTGCGTGCAACGTCTATCGTAGTACGAGTCTCATAAAATCTGGGTATGCACCATAGCTATTACGATGCACGTACACAGCAGAAGTCATATTACGCAATTCAGGCTCTACTGTTTTTAAGACCTGTAGTAAAATTGAATTCTTTTTTAAGGTAACCGTTTCATTACTTTCCGTAACTCCTCGCCTATGGCATCACCGACTTCACTCGTACTGTTTGCACCCCCGATATCCTTAGTAACAATGCCTTTCTCAATTGTCAAACGCACTGCTTCTTCTACAGCCTTAGCTTCTGTAGGGAGATGCAGAGAGTATTGTAACATCATAGCTACCGATAGAATCGTGCCAATGGGGTTAACAATGCCCTGACCTGAAATATCGGGCGCGGATCCTAGGCCTGTTAATTTCTGATTTCTTCTGATGCACGAGGGGTTTTGTGGCTTGTGGGATAACATACCATGAATTGGCTCGTAAATACCATTGCACCTGCCATTTCCATCTGGTATCCCACTCAAGCTAGCGGATGGTAGGAGACCTATACTGCCCGGAATCACACTGGCTTCATCGCTTATGATATCTCCAAATAGGTTGCTGGTTACAACAACCCCGTTTAATGCTGTTGGTTTTTTTATCATCAACATTGCCGCGCTGTCTATTAATTGGTGGCCAAGTTTGAGTTGAGGAAACTCGTTGTCCATGACCTCACTGACAACATTCCTCCATAGACGGCTGGTAGCTAATACGTTTGCTTTGTCCAAACTCCAGACGGGAAGCGGTGGATCCACTTGCAATGCGAGATGCGCGGCTAAACGAGTGATGCGCTCAATTTCAGGCCTTGAATAGGGTTCGGTATCCCATGCTATTCCATCGCCATCGTCTTCTTTTCTCTCCCCAAAATATATCCCGCCTGTTAGTTCGCGGACGACTATAAAATCTGTCCCACGGCACACTTCCTCTTTCAGCGGCGATATTTGAACGAGTGATTCAGATGCAAAATTACATGGCCGTATGTTGCCAAATGTGCCCATCTGTTTGCGTAGTTCTAGAAGACCTTGTTCGGGGCGGACACTCCCGGTTCCCCATTCTGGTCCTCCAATAGCTCCTAGAAGAACTGCATCGGCTGCTTTGGCTGCCTCGAGAGCCTCAGTCGTCAAGGGCTGACCAGTGGCGTCAATCGAACACTAAAGCTGAGTTAGAGGCGTAGAGGACTTAGACACAGATCACATACACCACCCAGTAAATGATATTGAAAATTGAATTTGCCAGCACTCGGACGTTCGGCTTCGACTACTTTGAGTATCTTAATTTTGTCAAATTGGCATCAGATCAATTTTATGATTGGGGCTCAAACTTTTATAGCTTCTGCAACGACCTTGTTTTTCCATTAGCAGTTACATCTTACAGTTTCTGAAGCCTAAAGACTACCTCAGGTCCCACGTGATCCCCTCCAAATACAACAATGTTGTGAATAGCCATGGAGATTTCCTTTCAGAATCACTTGCTTAATTTAGACGGGAAGAAGCCGAATTTTCCGGTGTGTTACAGTGAGTATCTCGTCAAGAACCGGAAATTTATCCTTCCTTTTGTAAGATAATTTTGATCCATAAACGAGGTACAGATACATGTATATGCAATTGGCATCGCCTAAGTAGAAAAAAGGCCTCAAACCCCACAGCTACCGAGATTTATAACTTTATTCAGGAAAATATACTGCATACACCGTTCTTCATTAATAGATTTTGCCATAAATGTATGTTAAATTTAGTACGTCTTCGAGAATTACCGCTGGGAGATGACGTACAAATTTAATATCAACTTGCCATAACTTTTAACCCTGCAGTATCGTACATCAACACGTAGGGAGAACGCTGATTTTAGTAATAGTGATAGACACTGGTATAAATAAATGGAACGGACGTGATGGTGCAATGGCTCCCCATCCAGGCCA
The DNA here is from genome assembly GCA_028751805.1 of Podosphaera xanthii. Taxonomy (NCBI): domain Eukaryota; kingdom Fungi; phylum Ascomycota; class Leotiomycetes; order Helotiales; family Erysiphaceae; genus Podosphaera; species Podosphaera xanthii. The sequence continues at coordinate 5,087,944 of JAPWIX010000008.1, forward strand.
TCCACTCTCATAGAGTTCGGTTAAATTGGACACTCGACTCGCATGAAGCAAGATTAAATTGATCCGAATCAATTACGACCCGCGCCCACTCATCTCGCTGCGAAAAAAGGTCTGTAAGATGATGAATTATGAATAAAAATTCTATTTGTTCTAGCTTTTAGAAGTGATGGGTATTCTGGAAGAGGTTACATGTCGTCAGGCGTTATCTTTGAAGCGCCAACCGCAACTAAAATCTGAGGAAGAATGTTCTTCTCGTCAAACTGAGTTATCCTGCGAAAAGGACGAACCTTCCATAATTATCCGTGTCACAGCCACAGGCCTTAGACATCACATTGATTTAAAGAAAAAAAGAGATGTAATTAGTCTTGTTCATTTGTTTTTTCTACCCAAATAGAACGACGAACAAAAACTTCCTCATTCCTACAACTAAGTAAGCTGAGTATTACATTGAATTGTTTTCAGTAGCACCAATAATTGACATTTCCTATTATGATGTTGGACACTCAATTTTGAAAATTTCTTTTAACTTCAAAATCCCAAAGGATTTCCGAAGAGCATACTAAATCCTTTTTTTCCTGCACTTATAAATAGATTGGTACTTAAACATGAACAAGTCTCAAGGAAGTTCGCAATAAATATATTTTGTGATGAGCCTCAAGAATTTTGAAGTTGAAACAAATTGTGTTGGATTGAGTTGTCCGACATCTTACCCATGACTAGTAAAATTTATTTTTTCTTCCCGATGTTGTTGAAGGGAGCAGGTAAGCAATAATCATACTAAAATTCACATTTTATCATTTTTGGGCCAATGCTATGGATACAAATAGTAATTTTATATTGAGTTGATGTCCATGTGAGTCGATGACTGCATTTATTACAGCTAATAGGTATGTAGGTTCTCCGTCTACAGGCCAGAAGCAGGACAGCCATAAGTGATCTTCCTCGGCACTCGTGGTCACGCGAATCTTTCCACCAAAACTCAAATCCAGTCGAACCTCTCTGTGACGAAAGAATACGCTGTAGTAGCTCGCCCGATATTAGCGGAAGGGACCACGGAAGTTTTTTCGAGTGAACATTTAATAGAGGAAAATGCCGGCTTCGGAGTTCAAAACTCTGAAGAACAAACAAGCAAAATTACCAAAAAAAACAGCCTCGTTAAAGTCTTTTATGACATCAACCCCTCAGAGCTGGTTATCTGTATCTGTGCCAGACAGTCTCGCATGCTACATATCCTGAAGATTTCTCTACATTTTTGTTTAAAAAAATTGCTTAGAGAAAGGTCTTTTGTATTTTTTTCATCAGCCCGATTTTGTGCCTAGTGGTCCAGACAGATATCTTCGGAAGACACCTATTGACCGCTGGACGACTTTTTTGGACGTTTAGAACGCTCACATTCAGATTTCATTTACAGACACCGCTACAAAACTTACCCTCACGACATGTTACTTTTTTCCTGAATAAACTACAGCACGCTAAGTTGACTTTCATTGTTGAATAATGAAAGGATCACCGCGAGAGATGTGGTGTGCGGGTCTTGCGAGATTCGAACTAACTTTCTTCTATCTCAAATGGGGCATGTGTCTCGGCTACCCAAGCTCTACAAGGCCTGATCATGAACGGCTAGATGAAACTGTAAAGATAAAATGAAAGATATAAACTGGATCTCGCTGGCCACTAAAACAACGGCAATAATCCTCCAGATCAAAATGAATACAACGAAGAGAAGAGATATGATCCGAGGGTACCCCCCGTTCTCGATACCCGTTCCCGAAGATAACGCCTTTCTAATTGACATCATCATGAGAACCCCAATCGGTTCTCTTCTCATGACTTCTAACAAAGGTTACAGCCAACCACTTCTAGTTAGTGTTATGCTACCACTCCAAAACGCCTCTACACAACCATGAAACTCCCTTGATTCCGGAATACCCCTTCTACCGAACATGATACCTCCTGATAATATGCTCCAATTTGCAGAATCTTGTGCCTCAGAACATCTGTGAATATAAACAGCCTACTTTCTTCGTAGGCGTTGTTTATTGATTAGTCATCACTCGCGACGTGTATACTGTATATAAACTCATTTAGGATCGCAACGGAGAATAAGATCCACCAACACAACTACATTGCATGATATATAAATTATGCCTTTGCAACGCGTTAAAGTATCTCGAAACTGATCAGTAAGCGCGCACAGATTAGGAAACAAGGAGTAATTGGAAGGATACTGTTTCCCACCTTTTACCCTTACTTCACCCGAAGCGAAAGAAGACTTGACTTAATAAACTTAATAAACTTGATAGCTTATGCTCACGATGGATTATCGCCCACAAAGCTAATTCTCTCTTAACAGACTTGATATTTGCGGATCTTGAATGATATAACTTCCCTCCTTATTTGACTTATAAATTCTTTTCAACGCGTCAACACAGTCTGAAAATAATGTCGACCACCGCGAGCGCCGAGGGAGCTACGCAAACTAAGAAGACCGACTTCATATCGTCAACCTCCTAAGAGACTAATATCTACATAAAGAATAAACTCGATACTTATGAAATGTACAACACATCGAACTCGAATCAATGGGAGCAATTTCAATATGATTTCAAAGATTTTACAATTGATTCCCTAAACGTCACTACTTTGAGATCAATCCAAATCTTGCGTGATTGTTTGCTTAGCAGAGGGGTTTATGTGGCTAAAAACGATAAAAAGAAAACCATTGCGAAAGCTCTTTACGAGTGTTAAACCGAAGTTGGCCAGCACAAATGAACTGATGACAAAATTGTTCAAGACCTTGAGCGCCTCGATGGTCCCTTTCTATCCTCAAAGCTAAACAATCGTCTGAAAAATTTAAACGCCACCAAGAGTATTTCTAATAGAGCTACTGAAATTAAATCAAAGACCGATATTTAAAACTATGATTCTATATCTCAATCCATTGTAAAAATACCGGATTTTGATTTGAACATTAAGATTGATAAACTTGGAGCCGAACATTTATCCGAATCTAAGCTTTCTAGATCAATTGGCTATGGAAAAGAGATTGCAAACCTAGCTAAAATTTACACGGATAAGCAAAAATATAGTGGCTCAAACGATAGCATCGACTTCAAACTTCGGATTTTTTACGATATTTGTAATCGCACCGATGTCCCGAACCAGGCATACTCCAAAGCATTCCTCACTATGCCAGAAGGACTTTCACTCGATCTCTATTACTTAAATGAACTCTCGAAAATGCCATTCTCTAAAGCTATTGAAAACTTGCGCAATTATTTCGAAGGTCCTTAATATCAGCACAAAAGTCTAAATGAATAGAATAGTGTTACTCTCAAAACTATAATTACAGCAAATCCCGAAAGATGCTTAACTCAATGTTTGCAACAACTCGTGCAAGATCTTTGCGAATTACAGCATGGCCTAAAGGTGTCACTTCAAATGCCTGAGTACTTACATGACAAAATTTTCATGGCTTGTCAAGGAGTGCTAGCTTTCAGGTACGCTATTTCCGATTCTCTAGACACCCTTGGAGCTTTAATTAACAAACTTCAATCATCTATATCTGCATACGAAAAAGAAAAAGAAAATTAGGAAATTTTCTTCACAGATAGACGATTTCATCGCAGCGATCCTTGCCGCTCTAGCCACACTGAGCAAAACAATAGATTTCGACCTAAACAACGCTGTTTTGCATGCCACATAAATGACTGCCGTTCGTGGAATTATTCCTACGAAGAAAGTGAAAAATCAAAAACCAAGTTCAAGGAGATGTTTAAAGTCCGCTTAGGATCACGCTCTATTAAAAAAAACCTAAATCAAAAGCGCCCAAGTCAATTTATTCTAGACTGTGAAGGTAATGAAAATGAGTGGGACTCTAACAATAAGGACGAATTCAATGATATTTTCAATTCTTTAACAATTGAACTGGATAATGCAGCTCTTTTAAACGACTATAATATGTCTCAATCCTATCATACTAATTTTGGGGAAATGAGTAAACAAAATGCAGCCCTGGCTGTGGCTACATTAAGTAACAGGTCATGCCAGCACACTTTGCTTGCCTCCAATATTGACACAGACTTATAACCTCAAGAAGACCCATTTGCATGTAATATTTTGGCTGAAACACGTTACACTGAGGACAAATTTATAGGTGTCCTTATAGCTACGGGGGCCTCAACTAGATCAGCGGCTGGGTATAAACAGTTTTGCGTTCTACAAAAGCTCTGCAGTATGAAAATTGACGAAAGTGCTAAATGCACTATAAATGTTGTGACGAACTGGCTCGTCACCATGACGTATGTGTTAAGTGAAGGGGTTGCTATATTTGGATATTCTATATTTGGATGTTCTATCTTTATTTGCTCTATATTTGGATCTACCATAAGTAGTTCCCCTCTTATTCGTGTTTGTATATATCACTTAGGACCTCCTGGGAGGAGCTCCCCAAGTTGTATATTCTGAGTAATCAATTGAATCCTCTTTCACGACAGTTGCGTCACAAATGTCCAATTTGAGATCGGTTCCACTTCATCAATTGGTTCCATAAAAGTTAACATGCACACTATGTAACGATCCACGGGATAGTGCTACCTCAGGCCTTGCCATCGCCGTCGATCATTCTCTGTTCTCCTCTACTAGTACCTATAGTCTCCATAGCAACAGCACTGTCCACATACCCCGATTATTCCTTCAACTTCTGTTTGTTTACATTGTCTGTTGTTGTATATTGTTATGTTCTAAAGGCCATTGTCAGTTCAATGAGTTTTTCTGTCACCACGTGATAGTTTACGTAATAGTTGATTTCCTGTATAAATAGTTTTATCGGTAATTCGGAAATTAAAAAGATCATCTCAACACTTCAATTGCATCACTGTGAACAGTACTGTACTTGAGAGCCCGGTGATTCCAACAGCCATGATTGTAGCAGGGCAACCGCAAATCCTTTTTCTATTAAAGCAGCCAGACTTACCATTTGGTTTAGCACCTTCATTTTAGAAATAAAATCGAAAGCCGTTTCTTGATGCTTGCGCTCTTGATCCGTGAAGTCTTACACATTGGCACTGCAGAATTTCATGTTGTCAATATTGACACACCTTTTTAACTGTGCTTAAAAGGCATTGACATGCTAAAGGTCTACTATGATAACCTTAATGTTACGGTTTAACCGATACGCTTAGCTTAGGTGGTTACCTAAGCAATCACATGAGTTGTGCTTAGTCAGCAGTGAAGATTTGTAAATAATTAGACGTTGCATTAGCTCTTTCCTTTCCTCAGATTAGTTTAATTCAATAAACATCACAAGACCATCTCGGTTACCGTTACATTATTAAACTAATCTCTCCAAATTGGATTGCCCGATAATAAGCAAATCACAATCATTTGTGGCTTAGGGTTCATAATCTTGTACAGTGGATGCCAACATTCAGACTACCTTGTCCCGATACAAGTGAAGAAAGCAGCACATCGATTTCAAGCAGTCGACAAAGCGAAAGATCGTACGAAACCGCAGAAGAACCAGAAATTGTAATGTCTGGAAAAGATATAGAGATGTCACATACAGGAGATGGTAGTGTCTCCATTGATCAACCGGATCTAAATGCTATTCTTACCGAAGTAATGGAATCTAACAGAATTTTAAGGAAATCGATCCAAGATATGGAAAAACGTGAAACCGAAAACAGAATTGAAATGGATCGACTTCGCAGAGAGATTGGGCAGATAATAGGAGTTATGCATGGTCCAAAACAGGAAAACCAGCTACCAATTTCATCAACGAACGACAGGTATATGGCTGCAACATCTAATCCAGCCCCGTTACAGAATATTGATACAGGAACAACTATTAATGCCAAGCCCCTAAGATGGCCAGAACCATATGACCATAAAGACCAGACACAATGGGCCGCTACTTACAGTCTACTTCGGTATATCCACCGGCGAGATGTAGTCGAAAGAAGACTCCTCAGCCCGGCAGATTTCTTCACTACGCTTTACAGTCAGGCTGTAACAGGAAATGCTAGAGTCATGGTTACGGGTCAATTTCATGATCGAATGGCAAACGGACAAATTGATGATGCCCTTGGGTTCTTACAAGCTATGGATGACACCTTCAGGGATCGGAATGCTGAGCAGACTGCAGCATCCTTGTTTTATGCATGCAAACAATTCAAAGACGAGAGCTTAGCATCATTTTTGCCACGTTTTCAGTTATTGCTCGCGCGCAGTCCAAGTTCGTCTGGAGAAGACCAAAACAAAATCTATCAGCTTCGAAATGCGCTCAACAAGACAACCCTTGACTATTTGGTTGGACGCTTAAAGCCTAACTCATATCTTGAGTTTATCGAGTATCTATCGACGGTTGGCGCCGAAATTGAAGAAGTTGGTCGGTTCAAGACGAAGGCATATTCTATTGGTGAGATTGGGAACTTCGATGATGGAACACGTGGTATTGCCGGAGGCAAAATACTAAATAATACAGGTTCTGCAGCGTTCGCAAACCGGCCGTCACAAAACCTCGTAAGTCACCCAAAAGATGCAGATGGCGATGTTAGAATGACTGGGGTCTTTAAGATCCGTGCGAGGTGGGTTTCGATAAAGGAAATTGAACGAAGGAAGATAGAGGGTCTTTGTATTCGCTGTGGAAATAAGGGTCACCACATCTCCTCGTGTCGGTTTTTGCCAGCCGAACGCCCAGAGACTTCAGTAAAATCAACTTCTGCGCAAGAGCCACAATTTGAAATGGGAAGTTGTGTGGTACAAGACGAGCCGTTAAAAGATTAGCCTCTGAAGAAAGTCGCTCTCAGAGGCCGGAAAATGGAGCTTGCAAAACGAATGTAAAGGTACAAACCATTGAAGACGTAGAAGCAGCGGGAAAAATGGATGGAAATTCCTTCATCATAGAAACCTTAGTAAATAAAACATATCCCGTGTCTACTCTGATTGATAATGGTTGTGAATGCCTTGCTGCAGTTAGCGACTCTATGGTGCGCAAAGCTGGCCTTCCCAAGATAAAAATAGCCCCTCGTAGACTCACCGGGGCAACTAAAGGTGAAGAGAAAGGAAATGAATACATAACTGAGATGACAAAAATGGAATTTGACATAAATGGATACCAAAAAACACTATACGCATACATTATTCCTCGTCTCTCTCATGATATGATACTTGGTAAGCCATGGATGGAGAGGGAGGACGTGGTATATCATGCAAAGAAACATTGTATAGATATTCGTGAGGCTGTTGTTAACGGTCAACCCTTACGAGTCTGGGAAAAAGGAATAGAAATGAAATATCAAGAAGTCAGTGGTGTCCATACAGTGCGACCTAGTCTAAATATTTCAGGCCTATCTGCTGGGGTCTTCCTCGCAACGGTGAGAAGAGCTCGACAATCATCAGTTGGGAAGCCAACACAATTATTTGCTGTCTCACTGGCGGATATTCAAAAAGCACTCGCTCCATCAAAGAAATCAGCTACTAGCTTGGATAGGCTTCCTCCTCAGTATGAGGAATTCTCAAATTTATTCAAAAAAGAACTAACTGACGAGTTACCACCCCATCGGTTAAACTGTGATCACGAAATAAAGTTAGAACCTAACAAAGAAATACCTTGGGGTCCCCTTTATGGTATGTCAAGAGACGAACTGTTAGTTCTGAGGAAAACTCTAACCGAACTTTTGGATAAGAATTACATTCGTGCAAGTAGTTCGCCTGCAGGAGCACCAGTGTTGTTCGTTCGGAAACCTGGAGGAGGACTGCGATTCTGCGTAGACTATCGGGCGCTGAACTCTATTTCCAAAGCAGACCGCTACCCGCTACCGTTGATCAAAGAGACTCTCTCAAAACTGAGTAAAGCTAAGTGGTTCACTAAATTAGATGTCCGTTCAGCCTTCCATAAATTACGAATTAAATAGGGTGATGAGTGGAAAACTGCTTTTCGCACCCGATTCGGACTTTTTGAATGGCTTGTCATGCCGTTTGGTCTCAATGGGGCTCCTGCCTCTTTCCAAAGATATATCAATGAAACTCTACGAGAATATCTGGATGACTTCTGCTCGGCTTATGTTGATGATATATTAGTCTACACAAATGGAGACTTGATAGAACATGAAAGCCATGTCCGACTAGTCTTAGACAAATTACTTAAGGCTGGACTTGGTCTAGATATCGACAAATGTGAATTCAGTGTCAAGAGAACGAAGTATCTCGGATTTATTATATCCAGTGAGGAAGCGGTTCCTTCTGTTCGAATGGACCCCGAAAAAATAAGAGCAATATCAGAGTGGGAGGCACCGACTACAATAAAAGGATTAAGGAGCTTCCTCGGTTTTGCAAATTTTTACCGTGGATTTATTAATGGGTATTCAAAGATTTGCGCACCTCTGACGTCATTAACAGGAAAAGGTACTCCATGGAAGTGGGACTTGGAGCAGGGACAAGCGTTCGAAACTCTGAAGTCAAAGTTTGTAGCAGAGCCAGCTCTCGCACAATGGGATCCTGATCGAGAAACCATGCTCGAGGCAGACTGTTCAGGGTACGCCCTTGGTGGTTGCCTACTACAAAAGCAAGAAGAGTCACTATGGAAACCAGTAGCATACTACTCTCGCAAATTAACTGGAGCCGAGATGAATTACCAAATTCATGATAAAGAATTGTTGGCAATTGTGGCTTGTATAAGAGAATGGGACGCAGAGTTGAGGGGCCTAGCAAAACCTTTTACCATCATAAGTGATCATATGAATTTAAAATACTTCTTGACAACAAGAAATCTTACAGAAAGACAGATTCGTTGGGCAGAGTTATTATCGAGATTCCGATATTACTTACAATATAGAAAAGGTGCAGAAAATGAACGAGCAGACGCTCTTTCACGAAGAGACCAAGATAAGCCTAAGGAAGGAGATCCCCGTCTTTTAAGTCGAGAAAGACAAGTATTAAACCCTATTGTCGTAAAAAGGATTAAAGTTAGAGGATTTGAGATTGCAGAAGGAAATGACATGTTTGTGAATCAAGATCTGCAAATGTTATGGAATCGAGCGATCCAGGAAGACTCTAATTATGGTCGTATAATTGAGGCTGTGCACAATGGCGATCGCGTCTGGCCAAAAGATCTTAAAGTACGAGTAGAAGGATCGGAAGAACCAAAACCGTTGAAGGCCACCATTGCAGCGTGTAAATTTGATGGCGAAACAGGTACTCTCCGCTATCAAGAACGAATCTGGGTCCCGATGTATGAACCGTTAACTACTGCGCTGATACAGAACACTCATGATGCGGTGGTTTCTGGACATCCTGGAAGAGACGCAACATTAGCGCAAGTGTCACGAAATTATTTCTGGCCCGGTATCAGTAAAGCTGTAAAACGTTTCTGCAAAAATTGCCATGTATGCGGTCGATCATCTATTTGGCGACATGAAAAACAAGGCCTCTTAAAACCCCTACCAGTACCTGATAGATTCCACCAAGAATTGTCCATTGATTTTATGGTGGACCTTCCGGAATCCAATGGCATGACAAATATTATGGTAATAACTGATAGGTTATTAAAATCAGTTACCTTAGAAGCTATGGCAAGAATGGATGCCGAGAAATGCGCAGAACGATTCATAGATTGTCATTGGAGATTTCACGGATTTCCAAAATATATCACGAGCGATAGAGGATCTAATTGGACGAGTAAATTTTGGAAACGCCTATGTGAGTTGGTAGGAATAGAACAAAGATTGAGTACGGCCTATCACCCACAAACTGATGGAGCAACTGAAAGGGCAAATCAAGAGGTCCAAACATATTTGAGGGCTTATGTTAGTTACTCCCAATATGATTGGGCAGAATGCCTACCCGCAGCTCAGTTAGCAATTAATAATAGAGATGTAATGTCTCTAGGTGGTATAAGCCCGTTTTTTGCAACACATGGATACCACGTTAATCCAATCCAGAATAATTTACCAGATTCAAGTATACCTGCATCGAATGGGAAGAGGAGAGCCGAATCTTTTGTGGAGAGATTGGCCAATACAACCGCATATATGCAAGCGGCTATGGCAGCTTTACAAGAAAGGAGTAAAGACCAAGCTAATAAACACAGGCAGCCAGCGCCTCGTTATGTTATTGGTGATAAAGTGTGGCTACTTTTGAGAAACATTAAGTTTGATAGTCAACCTTCAAAAAAACTTGCATGGCAACACGCTAAGTATGAAGTGACAAATGTTATATCTCCAGAAGTTGTTGAACTGAATGTGCCTGGAAAAATACATAATCGATTCCATGTGGATCTACTATTGCCGGCTCATGAAAATCCTTTACCGTCTCAAAAATTGAAGATAAAGATCCAGGCCCAATTTCAAACCTTGACGGCGAAGATGAATATTTTATAGATGAAATACTGAGATGTAGGACGTGGAAAGGAGAACGTCAAGCACTAGTGAAATGGAGAGGACAATTACAACCAGAATGGACTTCTTTAGTTAATCTGCAGGACGCAGCTGCATTAGACCATTGGGAAAATAAATGGGGACCAGCCGAATCAAACAATGGTCCACAACCAAGAAAGAGGAAGTATAAAAAGGAAGGGGGTAATGTTACGGTTTAACCGATACGCTTAGCTTAGGTGGTTACCTAAGCAATCACATGAGTTGTGCTTAGTCAGCAGTGTTGATTTGTAAATAATTAGACGTTGCATTAGCTCTTTCCTTTCCTCAGATTAGTTTAATTCAATAAACATCACAAGACCATCTCGGTTACCGTTACACTTAAAAATGTTATCGTCACTCCAACAAAAACTGTCCCGGTCATTCAACGATTTAGGCACCCTTTTTCCTTGTGGAATACGTCACTCTCTACGTTTTTAATAGATTCTTTTGATCAAACCCTTGCTTTTTAAATAGTGTCGAACTCCAGCGACTCTATTGACGGTTTGGTCATCCGTCAGTAAACAGACTACATAGAATACTTGAACTTTCGGGCTATGGCAATGAGAGCCACCACAAGCTAGTTGAGCAAATCACGAATTTTTGTGTACATTGCCAATAATATGGTCGATCATCCGGTCGCTTCAAGTTCACGCTAAAAGATGATGTCCAATTTAATTATTGCATATTTGTCGACATCATGTACATCAGCGGGACCCCTCTTCTACATATTGTTGACGAAGGGACTAAATTTCAAGCGGGCATATGGTTGAAGAATCTTTCTTGAAAAATTCTCGGGAAATGCTCCGAAGTTTTTCCATAGACACGTACTCAGGCCCACCTGACATTGTAGCTCACGATACCGGGACAAATTTTGATGGTAAAGAGTTCCAACAGAATGGCACTAATATTGGCTCTGTAACCAAAGGTCTGCCAGTAGAATCAGATAATTCTATTGGTTTAGTCGAAAGCTACCACGGTCCCCTGCGTCTTATCTACCATATCTTCATGTCTAACATACCCGATATCGATAAAAAAATAGCCTCAAAAATGACTCTTGAGGCTATAAATAACTCGGTAAGACCTGATGGACTTATTCCAACTTTCCTAGTCTTCGCTGCCTATTTCAGAATGACAGAAACCGACGCACCTTCGTCTACAGCCACTGAACGAACTGAAGCTCTACGCGCGGCTATGTGTTTTAGGCCAAAGGCCTGATTTTTAATAGGCTAAAGCCTAAATTAATTAAACTTATTTCATTCTCGATAACATTAGTAATCGTCATAATAACTCGCTTACTCGACTAATAATAACTAATTATCTCTTAAAATAACTCGCTCAATTGGAACCGATCGCTGCAACGGAATCACTTCATAATTTTATACAATTCACAAACCAGATCGACTAGGCCTTTTCATGGCTATTCGACCTTAAGAACTAGCTTCGTTGACCTTAGATGCACTATGCAATCTCGCTGACATAGAAAAAAGACATATGAGTGTCGGATGGTGCAGTGGTACACTATCCGGGCCGTTCTTCCGAGTAGAGTCTGGGTAGCTTGGACACATGCCCCACTTGAGACAGGAGAAAGCTGGTTCGAATCCAGCAAGACCCTCACACCACTTCTCTCGCGGTGATACTGTATTCGTAGAATGACGAAAGCATGCTCAGATAGCCACAGGTTTTTCTCGCTTTTCCCTGTGGTGGGTATTCACGGAAGAGGGTACATGTCGTAAGGCGTTATTCTCGTAGTGGTATCTGCAAATGAAATCTGAGTATGAGTGTTCCAAACGTCAAACAGAGTTATTCTGCGTCACATACATATCTTCCGTAATCATTCGCGTCATAGCCTCAGGCTGCATACGCAAAAATGATTTTAAAAAAAAAAAAATCTCACTGACATAAATAGCTAATCTTAATCTCGTCACGAAAAGACGCGAAATGTCATTACGCGAAATTACACCTCGATGTGTCGCGACTTGAACCACGATCATTAATCATCGCTCGACTCAGATCTTAGGAGAATAAGGTGGACGGTGATTGATATGGAGAGATGAGAAGTGTTCAAACAGACTCAACTATAATATGATGCTAAGAGATGTATTTGTAGATAGTCAGCGGAGATAATTCTCTCATCTTTTTTTCTTTACGTCAAAATATTCTAGTATATAGCTCTGAGTAATTTGTGAATAATAGTTACTTTAAAACCGTTACTCTTTGAAGAAGCTGGAGCAAATTCGTGCAACCCGGCAAGTGCACGATGCTCCTAATGCGCGAAGTGGCCCTTCTACATCAGAGATCCTTAAATTACCACTTAATTCTCAGATTCTAGTGTAGCGAGAAGGCAATGCGGGACCGTCAGGGAAGTGGAATGGTCCTTTAAAACTTTCGAACGTCGATGACGAAACGTGTGCAATCAACTTACCAAGTGGCTCAACTCAGTTCCGAAGTACCAGAGTTAACTATCACCCGACCCATCAATTGACCTAAACATAATCAACACCGGAAAAGATGATTGAGTAGACTTGCGCCATGATCTCACCACATCCACGGCTCACGGAGAGTTGTACCACTTGCAGGGGCCAATGGTTCACGCCTCGCAGGAAACTCCGGCGTTCGCCCAGCTGTTCATTGACGACCCAGAATACGCGACTGACTTACGTCGAAAGTGTGATCCCCGACTCGACTCGGCCATTTTTTGTGATCTACACGCCTTGATGATGGAGGTAAATCCGCCCATTTGGATCTGCAAGACAGCTCGCGAGTGCCTGCAGGTATAAGAAAGCAAATTCTGAATGGTCATCAGTCCACAAATGACCTTTGTCATTCAAATTGGAGCAGATTGTCGTCGTGAAAATCCTCCACTCACGGGCGGGGTGGCAGCTATCATTCCGGACGAATACGATGAGACCAGTTTTTGGAATGATATTTTAGCTGTCCGCGAACCGGGTTGGAACGGGCGGTAACTGCATCAAGTTCCAGTAACAAATCCTGCAAATATGCCGTTACACTATGTCTTTCTGTTTACGTACAGTGAGCCTGGGTGGCACTAGAGCCTTTCGCTCTCAAATGGTCATCGCAACTCGCAGCAGTTAAGACTCGCCCAACAGCTATTCTACCGGTTCCGGCTTCACCAACGGGTCAGTGAAGTGTCTCTTCTGTTTCTTGCGAGTTGTTTATTCCAGCAATACGTTGTCAACTGCAATGTCGCCTGTGGAACTACTCGGTTTGACTGGTTTCGGCACAGTGAGACGTGTATTCGTGCGGCTGTGCACAACGGGCTTGCGGACGCTTTGATTCGGAAAGATCAAGCTGACTTGAACGGACGTGATTTTTACCGACCCTGTGTTCTCTCTTCCTCTTCTGTTGGCGGCAATCGGTTCATGCAGCAATTGTTTCAAGACTCGATGGCGATTGTGCGATTATTCGGACGCCCTTCTATTTTCATCACCTTTACGGCCAACCCGAATTGGTCGGAAATCATGTCAGAGTTGAAAAAGGGTTAGTAATCCATCAATCGCCCGGACATCATTGCTCGCGTGTTTTACCTCAAGGTCAAGCAACTACTACGGGACGTCCGCAAAGGGGGTTCTGTGTAAGGGGATCGTAAACTGACGGACGCTGCATGTGAGAATATCCATAATAAAAAAGTAATATTTTTCTATGACTATGGACTATGAAAGTAGGCCTATACTTGTATCCATCTCGTAGCCTCCCAATCCCCCTTCTCTAGATGATTACATTTTCCGACTTGTTACAGGATTAATCTGTTACGTCTGTTAACCACGAGGAGATGTGTTGCCCTAGATATGTTACATTCGCTGATTCCGACTTGAAACCTCTTGCCCTTAGCCCCTGTTTAGAAGGTTGGACGTTACCGTTTCGATACTCGCTTAGCGTGATGTTTCTTGACCAGGATGGGTTGCTAGGATCAACTTAGCCACAACCAATCGGGCCTAGCCCGTCACATTCTGGTCAACATCAAGGGCGTCTGTACACGATCGAGTTCCAGAAACGGGGTTTGCCTCATCTGCATCTTTTGTTGTTGCTCAAAGATGCGAGTAGTTATCTGTTGTGCTGGCTCGGCTGATGTAAGAGTATGGCTGGTGTTGCCTCGTTATTCATCCTTGTAGATTGTTGGACAGGCTACCGGGCTAGCCGTGAAGGCGCGGCCGCTCGAAGACTAGACCGCCCCAACGTTTTCTTTCATTTGTGGGACCTCGGTAGTATTTAGGTGGGGGCTAGTCCGGGGGGGGATAAACGGTTTCTATTTAATACTTGCTGTCGACCTTGCTAAAAGGGTCGTGCAACGTCTTGTTAATTATTATCCTGCTTTGACCACAATCTCAGATTAAACATTTATCCCCGACTTTCCCGCACAATCTTCTCTGAATACCGCCTCCGTATTATCTTGTAACCCTCTCTCACCCCCGCTGTGTGACAGCTGAGACTATGAGGATCATCAGATGAGTGAAGGCTACTGTCACATTTCGTAATGGTGGAACAACTTGCTAGAAGCTTTGATCCTAAAGATACAAGTTGATACTAGAAGATTCCATGATCTAATTATGGAAACAAGGGACCAGTGTGCTAATACACACCTCTTGTATGTAAGATATCTTTTCCTCCTGCTGTATCTCTACATAGATTATCTATCAATATAATACGCATTCAGTATTCATTCTATATCTATTCTCACCATCAGTATACACCATCCTCTATGTATACTGCAACAGACTCAGTATCCAACATCCCGTCCTCCACCAGCTCATCATAATACCATCCCACTTACATCGACACCTAAAAAGGTCGCAAAGCAGCATTACCATACAGATAAGAAGCGAACACATCGGGTTCAAGTCTTATCTGTATCGAAGAAAAATTCCTGGAGTTAACGATCCAAGCTGTCAGTGTGGATATCCTTCGGAAAACGCCAAGCACGTGGTGATGTCCTGCCCACAAAGGGTCAAAGGGGAAATGTGTGGAGGAAAGCTAAAAACCGGTGATTCGAAGCGATAATTAATAACCCAGAAGATCTCAGTAGAATAACGCAGTGAATTCTCGACCAGGAATTGTTAGAGTAGTATCGTTTGGCCGGGGAAGTGGAGAGGCGGGTGTTGGAGAGGAAGAGAAGAGATGCTGGAGTGAAGAGATCCGCACTGCGCAGCGCAGTGTGGGCGCACTTCCTAATGGTAAACCTTTAAAATACAATAGAACGTTACCAGGTAGGTTTAGGGGGTTTCTCACCGAAAAGTTTTCCTGTGTAAATTAAGAGTACAATAGACATCTACGTAGGCCACTTCAGGCGCCACACTAGGTTAATTGAATTCACATTCAAAGTATTACGATAATATCGGTATAGCGTGGACCGTTATAGCAGGGGTTTGACTGTATGAGCAATAGAGTTAAGCGAGCATATTTGGGTATAAATCGGGAATGGTTTGCCATGTCACATTTATATCTATCTATCGTCATTTAACAGTACATTCTACAACATCTCTGCCACAATATCAAGAATTAAGACATGGGGTTATGTGAGAACGGACTTGGATATAATACTTATGGAGTTACGGCGTTAAGATGTTTATCAGTACAAATTTCTTTTATCGCGTACGCAAAATATACATACAAATTGTATCTGTAGAGTAAACATATCTTTTTAGCTCTATTTCGACTCTTGAGTTCTTTTCTTATCTCTCGTTTCCTGACACACAATACATTAAACCCATTCTATTGATATCAATCCTGTCAATCATAGTAACTCTTTCCAAATGTGGGGTTCCGAATCCTCAAGAATGATCTTAACTCGTAGCTTACAGCGTGACATCACAGTGAGAGAAGCCTGGGTTGAGTTTGTAGATCATATAATATAGGTTGTTTCCTTAAAACTACAGGAAAGTAAGATAAATGTATGAAGGTAAATTGTAATAAAAACTTGGACCTCACTGGCCACTAAAACTGTGAAGGGTAACTGGCGTTGGTCACTGCACGGCAAGCGAGTGCCACAAACTGTATATATTCTATCTATGTAGATACAAATGTACGAGGGAATGGGCTACTTTATCCCTCCTCTATCCCCAACTCCTTGATATGCCAAACTCGTATACATGAAGTCATCCCCATGAACTCGTACCCATAACCCGTACAAACCAACTCGTACCCATAAACTCGTATACAAGCTCGTATACCTGCGCTCGTACACTCCTCACCTAGTCCCTCTGGCTATTTCTAACTCGCAACCGAAGGACTAAGCGCAACCCCTTTCCTTAGCGTGGACTGTCTGCATAAACCTGCAGCCTTGTGCATAAAGCATAACCAAGACCAGCACTGTATAACTATACATATTTAACGGCGTATAGTTTTGTTTGTTTGCATTTTAAGGTCCTAGGCCGAAGCCCTAAGTCTAAATGTGCAGGACCAGTGGAGCCGGCAGGGATCACGCCTCAAGGCGTGTCCAACTCGTTCGCACCTGATATGTAAATAAATAAACAAATAAATAGATATTAATAAAAGTAGCTAAGTTACTGAAAAATAAAGAAAGAGTAAGCCGCAACGCCGTAATAAAGGATCAGCCTAGTGCTTCCCACACTGTGTCTAACCCGCCGCTCTTACGACCTAGCAGTCTAAAATTAACTGTTTTCGCGTCCAGCAGAGAACAAGTCTGCAGGTATGTTCCCGAAACAACCTGTAGTCTTTGCAAATTCCGTAAACTTCTCACGACTGTCTGATCCAAGAAGATAACTAATAAAATCATTGATGGTTCTACCTTTCCTGAGCTTACGCGTGTGACTGGCGTGTATTCGGCAACGAACAAAATGTGTGGGAGATTTTTCCAGCTCACAGGCGCAGTCAAGAACTGCATTTTCGTGATGGAACCTGCGTTGGTATTCCGCAAAATTGCCATGCCCTGATCTTGCTGCAATTAGCCTCTGGAGAAGCAACCGAGGGAGATCTAACTCTGGGGGCTTGCGGCGACTTAACGGCGTATACTTATTCCTTGATTAGGGCAGACTGGGCTTAGTCACCAGACCAGTCATACATCCTGGGCGCAGCCCTCAACAAAAACAACGACAATATTCCTTCAGACGAAAATGAGTCAAGTAACAATGCATGATACAAGGAACCTCCCGTTCTCGCTACCCTATTCCGAAGATAACGCCTTCCTAATATACATCATCATGAGAGCCCTAACCGGTCCTCTTCTTGTGACTTCTGTCAAAGGTTACAGCTAACTACTCTTAGTTGCTGTTATGCTACCGTTCCAAAACGCCTCTACGCGTTATGAAACTTACTCAGTCCCGGAGTATCCCTTCTACCAAACAGAATGCCTTCTGATATTATGTTCCAACTGGCAACATCTCGTGCCTCAGAACATCCCATCGTATCCAGACATTCAACTAAGTACGATCCTAATGATATGTGCTAAAGCGGTGGGATACTGCCGCTTTCAGGATCCACAAATGTACATTTTCCACACAATATGCCTAGTACAGTCGCCTCTCGTTGTAACGATGTGGGGCAAGACTTAAATACGGCTCCTCATTGGAGGATTTAATTGGACTGGCCAATGAAAGCCTTTGTTTAAGTTTTGCCCCACACCGTAACAACAAGAGGCGACTGTAAAACAGATATGCCCATGAGGCGAGTACTGGGTCGGATGGTGCAGTGGTACACTGTCCGGGCCGTTCTCCCGAGTAGAGTCTGGGTAGCTTGGACACATACCCCACTTGAAACAGGAGAAAGCTGGTTCGAATACTGCAAGACCCTCACACCACTTCTCTCGCGGTGATATCGTATTCGTAGAATGACGAAAGCATGCTCAGATAGCCACAGGTTTTTCTCGCTTTTCCCTGTGGTGGGTATTCACGGAAGAGGGCACATCTCGTAAGGCATTATTCTCGTAGTGGTATCTGCGAATGAACTCTGAGTATGAGTGTTCCAAACGTCAGAGTCATTCTGCGTCACATACATATCTTCCGTAATCATTCGCGTCATAGCCTTAGGCTTCATACGCTAAAAATGATTTAAAAAAAAAATCCAAAGTCGCTTGTTCGCGAGGCTGAAGTCTTGATACCCACGAGGCCGGTACCGCCAAGACAAATATCCGCGAGGTTGAATACATGGACATGTTGACATGGCGGGAATTCTCAACCATTCATCAAGTTGGAACTGTAGAAATGATAGCTGGAAGCAGGCTGGGAAAAGACTAAGAGATGTATATATGTGAAGACATAGATGCTTCTGGAGTTCTTTCGGTAGATTAGAATAATTAACTGATTTTATATTTGGACTTGCTCTGATGTTTATCACCATCAATTGATCCCGCAACATGTGAAGCGGTAATTTCCACAAACGGAGGCTACACAAAATGATAGATCAAAAATGAATGAAATCAAAAACGATACAACATGGCAAGGGCTTTACATATACGCATGGAAGAGTAGTTTACGGGCGCTTTCCCGCTACCTTTTTGGAGTTGTGAATCCAGATTGTCACACAGCTCGCACGGTTGAGCGGATAATTTTTGGCATGGTGCTAGAGCCTGGGACTCGATCCGGCGCTGCGCCGGATCGGATCCACCATCGTGTCATCTCGCATAACTTCGCCCGAGAAACAGGGACCTGCGTTTTGTGCCAGGAAGCTCTGAGAATCGTCCGGAAGCCCATGGAAGCTTCTACAATGCGTAGGGAAGATCACGGAATGTCCTCAAATTCTCTCCGACTGTCGATAGAGCTAGGTGGAACCTTCCAGAGTTCTAAGTTCTCAGAGAAGCATAATACATGTATATGTAAGGGATGTAAAGGTATGTTGATTTAGACCACAACGAAATATAATTCTTTCGAGCCGACTTCTTTGTTTCTTGTTATATAGCCGACCCAACACAATCTTGAGAGCTTCATTGATCTCAGTATAGCTGTGTCCACCATTAGTACGCGGAGAGAACATTCGAATTCGCTGTTTGTCACTGAGCTTTTTCCCAGGCATCTCTGGCGTTTCGCCATTGGCACACCAAACAATTTTTGTGACTCAATGATAAGTGTGGAAGAAGATAAATACTGTTAGTGGAGGCAGTTCATCTTTAGATGGATTTAAAATTTTCATAGAACTTATTCCTATATTAGAGAAAGTGACCTGCGAAAAAAGGCTAGAGGCGTAAATATATCATTGGGAGGGACAAGCCGTTCATGATCAGGCCTTGTACTACTAACCTGAAACAACATCACAACACCACACTGAGATTGCGAATAAGCTGTGCAAATTAACATAACATTATCAAACACAATTCGATGGCTTATCTCAGAGTCAACACATTCACGGAGTTGCCGCCACTCGATTATTCCAGATATTTCTGATGGATACAACTCCCACGGGATATCTCAATGTGCTTGTAACGGGCTATGCCCGGTTGACTGTGGCTGGGCTAATTTACTTGGCCCATCCGAGTCACGTCATGTGGCGCAATTATGTGGCCTATGGCATATTTTATGCATGCGCAGGTGCATGCATAAATAGTGCGACTGGCATAATTAGTGATGTACAGGGGATCCTTACTATCACTACTAGAACTTGGGAGAAGGTTCTAGAGGAGCATTCTGGTTGATTCTAGGTTAAGGGGCATCAGTGAGTAAGAAGGAAGAGAACCTTCTAGATATTAAAAAGGATCTAATAAATAGCGGCGCTTGCAGCGGTCTTCCCTTTTCCTCTTCATAGATTCAATATAAACTTATTTTGTGATATTGCTTTCGTGCAGTGATTGTTTTGCTTTAACCCTTAACAGTGCTTAGGGCCTATTCACAGAAAAGCTTCCACGGGCAAGGCAGTCATCACGCCTTCGATGGACGCTGAGCTCCTTTTGATCACTTGTACCGCAGAAGATTAGATTCGCTGCGTATGCTTTATTCCCATCTCAACGTCAATTGCCAAAGATATCGACCATTCCCGAGTGGGATGTCAAACACCAGAATTCTTAGTAGTTGACTTGTGTTTGATCTAATTCGTAACGCAGATTGGTTTGTTTGAGCCCGAGGAATGTCTCACATAGTTACTGTTGAAATTAAGTGCTACAGTCGATTCTCGTTATAACAATAATTTGGAAGTCATAGATTTGTATTGTTATAGTGAGATGTTGCTATATCGAATTGTCACGTGAGACCACGAAATACTTATCCAAACTCTGCTGTTTGAGGCCCTCAGTCTGCTCCTTCCTGACCACCTTCTCATAGCTGTACAAGTTGCTTATCCACCCCATGTTTGGCATTGACTTCTGTTCTTCGTAGAGCCGAAGTTGCTGCAATAGGAGCAGTGCTTGGCATAGTTGTACACGAGGTAGCTCCTCAACTCCCTCTTCTTCTGACTATTGGTCTTCGATAGGGCTATATAGCTGTACAAGGCGATCATGAACATCGTCGGCTGAGTCCTCAACAAGCTCCTCAGGGAGGTGGAGTAGATAGTTGACGTCCATAAGCTGCTGGATCCGCTGCTGCCGGTGAAGCTCCTGTAGCTCGACTTGGAGCTCGCTGACTGCCTCAATCTCAACGTCCAAAGTAGTTCCTTGGGGCTGTAGATTGACAGTAGAATGGCGCCAGCAATTCGCGATCGTTGTCGGAGTAACCTCGCTCCATGCCCCGACCGAGAAGCGCATTGCTTTGAGCACATTCATCGTACGAAAGGCGTCATAACCAAGCTCATGCTGCTCAAGCATATATGTAATCCACTGCCGGCGATAGTGGTCTTTGAATCAAGCGATGATGCCCTGATCCAGAGGTTGTAATCGGCTTGTTGTGTTCGGAGGTAACCAGCATATCTCCGTATTCGACAGACCAAAACCGGGTGGCAATGCTGCGAGCTCATTTACAGCTGCCTCGTCCGCACTGAAGTTGTCAGGCAATAGGATGTCCTTGCGGCCGACCATCTGCCTATCAAACCACAGTAGCCACTCCATCATAATCTCTATTATCATCAACGCCTTCTTATTTGTACGCCATTTGATGCCGAGCACCTCAGGGTCACGCCAGCAGCTGTGAAACAACGTGACCTCTTGTGTCGCGCAATTATCAACATTGGCAGCTTGTAAGTGCCAGTCGTGTTACAGCAGAGGTGTATCGTGATTCTCGCCTTCTCTTTCTTCACGCCTGCGAGCTGCATGGTAGCCAGGCTTCTATCTGGTATGAGCTTCCAGAAGAGACCGGTCTCGTCGCAGTTATACTGGTCGTTCGGAGCGTATTGCGCTACACTGGCTTGGATCAAGGCCTCGAGAAGTTAGCGAGTACCTCCCATATCGCAATCTTGCTTACAAGCGCTGTAGCCATCGCTCCTTCATCGACGCTGGCTGCTGCACTATGCCTTCGAAACTCCTTGATGCCATGGCGGCTCTTGAACCTGATAATCCAGCCGGCGCTAGATCGCGGCTCCTCTAGGCCTTGGTATTTAGGAAGATCTCTCCAGAGCTGACGTGCCGCATGTCTGACCATGTCGCCGTTGATGGTGAGCTGCTGCTGCCGCTCGATGATGAACTGGGCGAACGCCTTCTCAAGCACTGGATAGTCTGCGTGGTGCTGCTTCCTTTTTGTTGATAAGACTCCCTCCTGATCAATGTGAGCACTCGCTTTGCTCAGTATCTGACTGACTGTTCCCTGCGTGATGGCCTTGCCAAACTGAGCCTCATACCACTGAGCGAGCTCCTTCTGAGACTGGTGCGGAAACTGCGTATGCGGGACCCTCAAAGCGACCTTCTCATCGACCTGGAAGGCCGTCCTTGTCGGCGGCATCCTGCCAAACAATTTCACGTTATGACAATGTTTCAACGAGGTTATGGGGCTGCATAGCAATATATGCTAATAGCGCGAATATTGCTAATTTGGCTATGCACAAAAAGGGGCACGGCCGAGGCTATTGTTGCAGTAGAACCCCTCTTAGCTAGTAGTGGGTCCCGGTATAATTACTGAAGAGATTCATAGAAATTTTACCGTTTATATTTGCATTACTTACCCCTGCACTCAAAAAGATTTGTAAGGGTAAGTGTTGCAAATATAAAAGTCCAAGTTACAATGAATCTTTTCAACATTTATACTGGGACCCTTTATTAGCCATGAGAGGTTCTACTGTATCGTGAATATTGTTATAACCGATATTGTTATAACGAGAATCAACTGTACTAGCAGTTTAGAGATAGGGCTGTGCACTCAAAGCCATATGCACAGACACACAGTCTCCCAACAGTTAAGACTCTGAATTGTAGAATACGCTAGTCCGTATACGACCAAATTATTAGAACTCTTAGCGCTAGATTATTATAGATTATATAGTTAGCACTCTGTGTCTAAGTGGGAGTAATTAACAACTCCACACTTCAGATTTACAGACTCTTATTTGTGCCACTCTGTTCCCTCTCTTATTTGTGATACAGGGGCTCAGGGGTAAGTAAAGGCAGTATGTCTTTGCAGGGTTTTTAGTTGCCGATTATTATACCAATATGGCGGTTTCCTTTATTGATCTTTTCTAAGCGAGGCCATATTAGGATAAGCTCGAAACCTTAATTTCAATTTAATGTGAGAGATTTCTTGGCGACGAAAGTGAAGGCAGTGTGTCACTCTTGACTAAATATTGAATGGTGTCTTAAGAAATCCACACCAGGGATAATATCATGGATTACGATAAATCTATCTCAAGATTCTAATATACAAAGTGTTCCTAATATGAAGTTGGATCCCCTTGAACTCTAACTACCTCTTCACATCTCTCTGACATGCTTAGAATGAGTGATCGAAGCTTATCCTCTGTTGCACAGTTGTACCAGGCCTCTAGTATAATTCGGCGATTCTCTGCTTTACTCCACTGCCTCCCCCGCTCAAAGTCTGGATATACACTTTGAATGTATAGTTTCATCATACCCCATACATTCTCAATTGGATTTAGATCTGGGAAGTACGCTGACCATGAAATAGGTTGAATTCAATGTGCCATGAGATAATCTCTTGCGGGAGGTGCTTTGTGTACTGGCGCATTGTCGTGCATAAATAAATATGCACGACCTGTCTCTTGCCGTCTGTTTCTGTGCCAGTTCACAACAAGGGGAAGGATGTGTTGGCGATAGCCTTCTAAGGTTATCTTGCCCCAGTCGGCTTCCCAGAAAAAACAAGGGCCTCTCTCGATTCCGGCGAAACTACCCCAAAACTTCCAAGAATTATTCTTACGGTATCGATCAACGACACACGTATTATCATAAACCTCTCCTTTCTTCTTAGACTGTGAGTAATCAAAAAATTTTGGATTTAAATAGGAATTGCTTACCTTTCTAGTCACATAGCTCGGCATAATTGGTCCGTCATTAATCCAAGTTTCGTCGCTCCAAAGTACTTGCGACCATTGTTGTACTTGCCATTGAAGGCGTTGTTCTGCCCATACTTTCCGTGCCATCATGTGATTCTCTGATAACGGCGGAGACCTTGGAAGGCATCGAGAGTACCCTCTTCCCTTGAGTGCACTACAGGTTGCACTTTCTCCGGCAGCCCATGAGGAGAAATGAACTGACAGTTCTAGATAAGAACATTGTCGTGCCTCGCTAGAACTGCAGATGAATTCTTCCAACTGATCGATTTGTTTAAGAGAAAGTTTAGGAGGGCGTCCAGTCCTTAATTTAGGAGATGTACGACCATATTGAACAGTGTTCTTGACTTGTGAATATGTTACTCTTAACTGAGTCGCACTTTGTTTGTACGTGAATCCCGTCCGATACAGTGCAAGTACCTGAGGATAATCAGTTCGTATAAGTGCCTAGTTCAGTACCAGAATTCTACACATACCTCAAGTCTTTGATCTCTACTGAGATATGAAGCACGAGTTTGACCTTGTGAAGTAGCTTCAGTATTCATGATCAGAGAATAGTAATTCTAACAAAGTAGATTCTAGGGAAGCTTGTGCTAAATTGCGAATGGCGTTCGATAACTTTTTCTTTTTCTAATATCTGTAAGATGGTTTAATTAACAATGATGCAGCTGTAAATTTTTACGAACAAACATCAAAAGAGGATTTTCCGATGAAATGAAATCGGAGTGAAAGATTAGAACATATGATCTCGTCTAACCTAGAAAATTGTATAGCATGGCTACAATATATCCATATTATAACCCCTGTATATAAAATTTCCAACTGCCTTCACCTACCCCTGAGTCCCTGTAAGTTAAAATTCTCATATTATTTGTGACTATCTCAACCAGGTATAACAACCTAGTGCTATCCACAAGCCCCCATCCTTTCAACAGTTACTCGTCTAACTATTCTGATGATACATGTCTACGGGTAGAATTTCCATACTGAATCGAGTAAACCAAACAAGCATATGACACGCGGCACGTCATCTTGGGCAATTAACGCGCAATGTCCCACAAAAATTCAGTACCTTTTTTCTTTGTTGTGTAGCGAGCTATAGCTGAGTATGTAAAACGTTCATCTTTCAAAACAGACGTCTACGATGCTCATCAAGAGTGCAGCTACTGACCAAGAGTAAATTTCTTCTCCGATAGTCCATCGCCCGCTTTCCACAATACATGACAACTGAGCGAGCGCTGCGTCTAAGATATTGGAGATTTCGGGGTTCTCACGCTTAGCACGCAACGCAGGCGTGCCAAGATCGTAGTCTATGTTGAGGCGGAGCATGATACCCGACGTCGCCGCCTCAACGACGGTGGAATGGCAGAACGTCTCAATCTAGTGTGCTCTACCGTCGGTGACTAACGATGCCCGAAGTCATCGGCGCCAAACACTGTCGCCAGTGTGATGGATCTGGCACTGGAAGAACGCTACGTCGACTGTCTGAGTTGCATGTATCCATATTCGGCCCAACAGCCTAGACCCTGGTCACCTAGGACTGTGAAGCTCGATGTGATATCATCGCCGACAACCCCTCCCCCCCGGAAATCCCATGCAAAGAAGCTTTGTAACGGCGGATCATCTGGAAGCTCGGAGGGTGCATTGGCCGCTCGACCTGAAACCCCTCATCATTGATACGGTTTACATGTACGTATGCCAGTACATGCCTAAAGGTACCGGTAACACGGAGCTTTTTTCTACGCGAGGCTGACAATCGATTCAAGCTTGACTAGTGCGAGAGTTCACGACGCGTTTGGTATATCCAAATACCGGTAGACAGAGACGAACGTATATTGGCGTTATTAAATTTGAGTGGTAATTTATAGCCCATTACAACACTAGTACCTCAGAACTTTTATTATTATGATTCTTTGATGAGCAGCTAATAGTACCACATTAGATTCTTTAATGCTAAAAATAGAACTAGCCCTAAAAGAATACTGAAGTACTCTACCCCCAGGGTAGGTTTTCACCAGTGGATCCAATTTGTGGGGCGAAATCGGATCCTTTAAGCCTAGTTAGGTGGCATCTTTTCTGAGATAAGGTTTTCAGACATTCTGACAGGGATTATTTGTATGGTGTTTTTGCCCGACAGAAGTTTTCACCACTGGCACTAGTTCACAAGCTTAACTCAAAATGGTAACATTTTTTGAATTTAATCCATTTCAGATAAACAAGTACATGCAAATTTACTTTAAATAGCAGATTTAACATTTTACAGGCCCGCCTTGAGCAAGTATGACTGCCTCTCATCTCGTGGGCATGCTTCTGATAAGCTTCTCAAGCTTATCCGGCTTAGTCGCGTCATTCCATGCTTCTTTCACTATTCCTCGAAGTTCATCGTAGGATCGCTGCCTTCCCCTTTCCAATCTCGGGTAATGGTACTGTATGTAATCTTTCATACTATCCCATACGTGCTCAATTGGATTCAGGTCGGGAGAATACGGAGGCCAGTCGATCGGAGTAATGAACCTCTCCCGGAACTCTTCAATTGTTCCCGCTGCGCTGTGTGAAGGAGCATTGTCCTGCATCACAGAAACCCATGGTCTCATGCTCACCATTCCATCAATCAGCGGTACAATTCTCTGAGAGTATGATTCTGAGGTAATAGACCCCCATTCCTTCTCCCAGAAAAGGCAAGGACCTTCCTCTATCCCTGCGAAACTTTTCCAAAACATCCAGCCAAGACTCTTTCTCACCTTTTCCACCACGCAGGTGGCGTTGACTTATTCGCCTTTCTTGAACTGAGAGTTAGATCGGTATTTTTTATTAGTTGAGGTACAAAGATACCAGCCTTTCGCGTTACCCATTCTCTCTTATGTTGGCCGTCTGTGGCCCAGGTCTCATCAGTCCAAAGAATCGCCATCCAATCTTCAACAATCCAGTCTTTGTGGGCTTCGGCCCGCTCCCGACGCTTCCTTTTAACCTCTTGAGAAAGGGGAGACTTTTTCAGCGCTGGTTGACAGACGTAACTCCTTTTTTTTAGCTCATTTTGAATAATCCTTTCACTCACTCCAAAATCCCGAAAGGGGCCATGGGCAATTTCAAACAATGACATTCGACGACCTTCAGAGGATGATGTAATGAAAGCCTCAATCCGGACAACGTCAGAAGAGGACAGTGTTGGGGGCCGACCTGCAGCTTTCTTGGGTTCAATGTACGGAGTACAAAGGGTGTATCTGACCTGGTTTCGAGATATGCCGAGTTGTTTTGCAATATTTGTCTGATTCATTCCCGAATCGTGGAGAGTTTTGATCTAGACATGTTACCTCGGATATTTATTTACCATGAAAATTGGGATTGCCTGGAGACGCTGATCTCTGTTTAATCGTTTGACGTTGTTTGTGTGAGCTGCTGGTTGTACCTGGCTCATATTTTAAAGAATAATTGGCATATGAATTATGCTAAATGTTAAGAGTAACGATTTATTGATTATCTTAGATGAAAATGCTGATAATGATGATTCTGTAGACAGTAACAGCAACGATGTCTATTGAAGTGCGTAGGTGAGGGAGGGGGAAAAAGATTGAAGCAGCAGTCCACTAAAAAGCCTGATCACCCAGGCCATTATTTTCAATTTCTTTTGGTGTGAAGACTAGCAGGGATTATGTAAGACTAATGGGGGATAATATTCTTAAGCGAGGTTTTAGTGCATGCTGAAAACTTGCCCTGGGGGTAGAGTACAGTCAATACTCGCAATAGTGAACAAAAGACGTTCACTACAGTAAAACCTGTGTAAGCCGATATTGTTCCTGGTTTAATTATTGAAAAGTTTCATTGTAATGTTAATATTTTTATTTGCAATACTTACCCATGCACGAAAATTGGCATGCAGGGGTAAGTATTGCAATTATAAATATTAACATTACAATGAAACTTTTCAATAATTAAACCGGGAACAATATCGGCTTACACAGGTTTTACTGTAGTGCGAATAATCGGGGATAAACTCCCATTTTTATTATTTCAACACCCTTATATGACTCGTGACCCCTCTGATGACGTAGTGTCCGCTAACCGTGGTGGCTTAGTCTGAGCTTCTAACCAATCACCACATTAATTCTAATCGTGTTAAGCGAATAAGTTTGAGGTGGTGAAAGGCGTATATTTAACAGAGATTGGGCGTGGATTGAATAAAAAAATTCACCACATCGAATATTCGCTGGAGCGAATATTGAATGAACATCTGTGTACATTTATCTGCCGGGTCGAACCGATAATAAAATAAGTATCACCAACGTTCGCCGTTAAAACGGTGTAACAGCATACTAGCATTTATCAAGTCGATAACTTGTATCAATTATGGCTAGCGTCATTGATGTTTGAATTTTAATTTGCTCCTGCGTGTTCACTATTATTTTAACTTATAGTCATTGCTGAAGTCTTCTTGAATTTGATTTAGTTTGACCTGATTTGATCTAAGCCATTCCGTGTCATTTTATTCCTACTGATACAAGTGTCCATCTTTTCAAACTAGTCCACAAACAACCTTTTAAAAGCAACCGGTCCTGTTTCACTCCAGCTAAAAAAAAGTAATAAATTTTGTATGAAGACAACGTCTCACATTTTCTCTTCCCGCTGCTTGATAAGCTGAGTCGTGCATCTATATGCAATACGAAACTAAGCATCCAAAAGGTAAGAGTGAGAGCAAAGTTGTCGAAACGTGCCATAAAAACGCCATCCAAACTATGTGTCTCAATTTCTCCCGCATCGTCAAATCATGATTTCAATGTCGCATGAAAAAAACCTGGTATCGTACGTCGCGTCGTGCAAAAATCGTGTAAGAGAAAATGAAAATCGAAGTAATTTCGTAGAAATCGTAATGGTAACCTTGACCATTTCTCAGTCATATACCCATTTAAAGCTTGTTAAGAAGCTCTCCCAAGGACGAACCATGCAAGGACCCTGTAACACCAAATTGTTCCCCCAAAATTCCACTTGATTTTTAACCCAAAAGTTATGAAGGATCATATTTACAAACAATGAATTTTCTAGGCCCGAAAAAAATATCGAAGACTCTGTAAATCTTTGTGGTTTATGTGGCTAAAAATTGAGAGGTTACCACCTGCAGCCGATTTTCTTCTTGGTTTAGTGTTGATTCTGATTCAAACTTAAGAGGAGTCGGGGTTCGAATTGAACTGCTATTGTAAGCTCTCTGTGGCGTCGAAGGCGGTTCTACCTTGGTCATTGTGGTAGAATTGCTGAGTGTTCGAGAGTGCTTCTTGGGGTAATTAGATGATATGCCTTTACTACAGCTTTTCTGATTTAGATTAAGTAAACTTACTATGCTTTCTCTCCTCCTTTTTGGCGCATCCTTAACTTTGGGGTGGGTATGACACTGTAAATGATTAATTCAAGATTCTAGACATAGTCTGAGGGAACACAGACCTTATATGCATGCCTGAACCAAGTAGTCCCTTTTTTTTTACTCGAAACAAGAGCCACTCGCTCATGGCAGTTTCCACATATGCCTTCCCAGACTTCGGGGTTTCCGTCCATTCGCCTAGTTTCTTGTGGCTCCTGAAACGGATTCCCAGTTGCTGCAGAGATACCATGAGTAAAGCTCTTATCGTACCAAAACGCACTATTCTTCAGGATGAGCCATCTGCCAGGCTTACAAATACCACACCATCCTTCTCGCTTATTTCCGTGGCCACGCACCCAGCGGGGAGTATATAAATCACCCTCAAACCGTAATTCTTGCTCATGAGGGACTAGATCAGGATCAGAGGGATTCATATCCTCGGGGGGTGGAGGTAATTGTTCCTCGTGTAATGAGGCATAAAGATCAGGAGGTTCGGATAAGTCGGTGTAGTGACTTTGTAGAGTGTGGGCATCGGTCTGACTCTGGAGCATCCGAAAGATACTATGTGAGAGTAAAGGGACTGTGTTCTCATATTGAGAAATTTCAGGATAGGATTGTGATGGAATGAGCATGTTATTGTGTGGAAACCCGGCTTTTGCAGCTAGTGTTTGGAATAATGATTGTTGCATCTGAAGATCACTCATTGTAAAGGACTGTTGTCCTTTAGACATAGTTGGAGATGAATGCTGAGACGACATTCCCGGTTGATGCAAGTTAAATATATCATTGCTCTGATTATACACAAAGGGAGCGGAGCGCCTATTTGGCGCCAGCGCGTACGAGCCTGTTGACCATCTTTTTGTGCGGTCACTATCCACATTATATGGTGCTGAGCGCATGATAAGCCTCGGAGAAGAAGAGACACGGCCACGGTTTTGACCCTGGACCATTCCTGTTTGATTCTGAGGCGTCGAGCGAGGCGCAACGGGCGACAATGGCGTGGATGATAACATGGAATTCCGGTTTGAATGTGATTGAAAATCGGATAATGTAGGCACGTCTGAAAGCGTCGAGGAAAATTCTTCATAGGGTTGCATGTCCGAAAGCACTCCATTTGAAGACATAGTAAAGGAAGAACCTGACATTCGCCGAATATTGTTAGACTGCTTTAGCTTAGTATCTTCTCTTATATGACTAGAGCTTGAATCTCTGAGATTAATCACTGGGTCAGTCTCATCCGTTGTATAAGCTTGCCCAATCAGTCCTAAATTTATGTCCGTATCAGAGTTTTGCAGGTCAATCTGATCTTCGCATGACTTTGTATACCAACCCGCTAAACTGAAGTCAGTCAGGGACCGTCATAGAGCTCTGGGCTGGCAAATAGATACCCTGATTTGTTGGTACTAGATTACAATCATGTTGAATTGTGTGTGAGTCTGAAGGGAAGCTTTCATGAAATGGCTGCAACGGCATTGTCGATGAGTCCCAGGTAGGAAGAGGCGATTGTTCTTCTGGCAGGGAGAAAAAGAAGCCCGAATCGTGAGGCATTGCTGGTACTGCTCGAGAAATATGCGAAGGGGTTGGCGTCGACCAGAGATTCATTAATGCTGTTTCTGACTCCATTGAAACTTGATTGCAGTTCATTGCGACTGTGTGTTAGTGAATGAATGGTAAAATGGGTCCCTACAGGACAGGCAGATGCTTGAGAAAGCAAGAAGCAGTAACGAATATGTCGACCAGTATCTGGTGGTAAAAGATGTCAATGTGTGATTGGTATATAATATGCAAATCTGAGGCACCAAAGTGAAAACGCTCACTAGTTGTAACTGATCTCAGGACAGTAAGTACCCAGAGAGAGATAAGTTAAGATGGTGGGGGAAATGGATCCAAAAATAACGGTCCACGTTATAGATTGAGAATAACTTATATTAAGGTATAAAAAACTCCAACCAGTAAATTTTCTCCTCTTGTCGAGATGAAAGAGGAAAGATAAAACTTAAGCATAGCTTTAATATGATAATGGCCCCCCCAGTATTGGGGAGGGATATCCCACGACAGTCAGAAGTGGGGGGATTGGAGGGGGGGATGAAACGATCTGGAGGGGAGGATGAAGGATAGTGAGTCGGAGTTGGATAAAAAGCACTAAAGCCGAACTTGCTCTTTCTCTCTTGAAAATAGTTCATGTTTGCTTGTTTTGCTGAATTTGTGGAGAGGAAATAAAAGTATAACGCTGATGGATGAGGCTTAGCTATTGGATTTTGTATGGATGAGACGCAAATTTTGAAAATGGCAACAAAAACAACAACAATGATGATGATAGGGGTTACAGCAGCATTTGTAATCATGATATTCCAGACAATTAAAAATTTTCAACAATGACAAAAAGAATAAGAATACTAAGAATAATACTAACAAAAAGAGTAATTATGTTTATAATCATCATTGACTTCATCCTTGACCTTGTAATATTGTTAATAGAACATGACGCAACGAGTAGATAGCAATTACAATAATAAAAACTCAATGAAGTCTTCTCATCCCAAATCAAAGACACTTGTAAAGGGATTATTCGGTCAGGGATTTAGTCAAAGCAAAATTTCTCACGATGATATGAAATATCTGAATTGATCGTTCATATTCCAAAGCAGAGAAACGTATGAGTAAGCAAGAGCAGCAACAAATAACTGGGTAGCAGAGTAGCAGTGAAATAGCCAAGAAAGTCCTGGCAAGAGGAGTAAGAAAAGAAGAGATTTCAGATGAAAGAAAATTCTCGCGGTCTCAGAAGCTCACGGCTCAAACTTTCTTCGCCGTGAAACAAAAATACACATATGCCAAGAACAGAATTTCAATAAAGTTGCGGGAAAAGCAAGTGAGTCATGATGTACACCAAGGATATTGACCACAAATTTTGCTTCTTAGCTGGAGTTGTGAGCCAGAGTCTCACGATGTGGGTTCTGGAATCAAGGAGAACACGGGACGGGAGTGTTTCGACGTAAGGTCGACTGATACACTCCTCAAACCTCGTTTAAGTGGTCTATACTCAGAGAGCCAAGATCACGCGAAACTAAGCGAGGGGTATGTTAAGCGAAGACAGAGTCTAGTGCCCGGGCAGGACGTACGTCGGCAATGAAGAAGAGTTATACTGAGCGGACCGCTCTAAATGGTCAACATGGACTTTGAGCTTCAACTACATGACTTCAAGTCTAGGATCAAGAGTGACATTGATTTGCTGATCGCCTAGGTACTCAAGAATATTCTATTCTAAAAAAAGAAGAGACAAATGTGCCGTTTAACGATGAAAAGTGTTTCAGATGATGAGGCGATCTTATGATAACAATTGGCAACTATCTAATTATAACTACGCCCTGGCGATGAAAAAGACGAGTCAAGGGAGCGATGGGTATCAAATATTTTGGAACTTCTGTAATTACCCATTGCTCAGAATGTTTATCCCCAATTAAACTCATTAATTCTCGTCCAATCAACCATGTCAAGTCCTTTGTGTGCATACGAAGAAGCTCACAGCCGATTTCTGTGGCTTCGTGAGCTAGGTCCTTAGAATATATCATTTCGTCCAACGAAGCGTTCGACTGACCGTGACCAAGAGGAATTCGAATTGGTTGCTCTGTGTACCACAAAGATGGGCTATTCAGCCACACAATACATGTAAAGTCTGAAGGCCACTTATCATCTGACTACTCAATGCCAAGGTTCTCTCATTTTTTGCAGCCCAAAATCCCCCCTATCATCTCATGTCGATTTAGCCCTTGCAAGTTTCATGGTGCATCTTTCATCACGTGAATCGACTGAATTGGAATACATGGCGGAAGTTGACTTGGATTTAATTTCCACTGACCCATCATTTCAGGTATCAATCCTGATATTTGGTTGGTGTAGGTAGTTTCTTGGCGTACCGACTAAAATCTGTATCGAAAGGAGTAATAAGGATGCTGTCAGACAAGGACGCCAGAGTGATGGGTATCTGTAGTGCATCTGAACTAGAGCTTACGTCAAATACCGAAGACCAAACGCTGTTCAAACCCTGCGAGAGGGGACTCTGAAAGTGATATCGTGGCCTAGGACTGGTGAAAAAAAAGATGTATATTGTGATTGTCTAATGTGTAGCGTGAGAGTTCCTGTTACCAGCCACTGAATAAATCCAGGTGGCTGGTCATCACGTTAGTACCCAGAACAGAGTTTCGAGGAAGAGGCTGGCTCGAGAAAATCTTTTTGTCAACCCACCAACAGAGATTGTGCAATCAGAAGAATATAGGTCAAGGAAGGCCAGACACAAATCAAGTCACCCGATACGATTAGCAGAGAAAGAGGTTTGGTATGTACGACAAAACGTCAGGGGAGTCCCAACATCTGGTAAAGTGACCTGAAGATATCAAACCTTGTCGTATTCCCACGCTATCTCGTCCGCCAGACCGACGGGGGGAAGCCTCCGTGACATTGGCAGGGTCTGGAAATAGTAGTTTGGCGTCAAATTCTACTTCTTCCAGACCAAATCTCCACGAAGAGAGTTCGATACTGGGCGGCATCAGATGGTATCAATGTGCAGACATGAATCGTAACCGTTACAAACGAGATTGCGAGCGACAACGCGAGTGACGCTCAGCATCAGACGTCAAGTGTCGACGCGCTACAAGGATTAACATTAGTGCGAGCTGTACAATTACGTATTTTTGCTGCCTCGGTTATATCAAGCTAACGATCCCTTGTCAATGTTGCCATGGTACAGTAGAACCCTCTCTTAGCTAATAGTGGGTCCCAGTATAAATGTTGAAAAGATTCATGGTAACTTGGACTTTTATATTTGCATCACTTACCCTTACAGGTCATTTTGCGTGCAGGGGTAAGTAATGCAAATATAAACGGTAAACTTTCTATGAATCTCTTCAGTAATTATACCGGGACCCACTATTAGCTAAGAGTGGCTCTACTGTATTCCGTTTTGGAGGGGTAATTTTCTCCATCTAACGATAATATTGAGACACCAGGAACAGGGGTAATTTTGGAAGCATCGACAATAGTCATCACAAGTCATCGACCTGCATTTCCAGCCCCTTACGCGCGGCACGAGAAGGAAACCAAAAAGAATGTCGAGATGTCTGACCTCTGATTGATTAAATTGTGTAAACAAAGATCTGATTAATTTATCGCTATCAGTTAACTGATTCGGTCCAAACCCTCAGACAATCAACAATTTATCAACTTGTATCAGTTACCTAAAAATATAATGATGGATCAAGTGCGGTGCTAGTTACACCAAAGTTCACATGGATAAATCAACTCGCCCTAATTTTGTATAGACCTATGTATTTCAGATGCTGTGTGCAGCCGCCGTAGCTGTGTCCGTGTACACACTTCCCTTATGACTGAAGCTTCAACAATATGAATTCTGATGTGTCTGATGGAGACTCTGAGTAATAGATATCAAGAAATAATACAAACGTATTCGATTTTGATCATTACGTGGAATTAGACGAGAACTACCACTAATATAGTCCCAGAAATGCATTAAATAGAAGGATCCACATCCCCAAAAGTATTCGCCGAGAGTCGAGAATACTGCTTTGATGGCGGGAATACCCATTTACACTTTGAGTGCCATCAACCCTCAAACAGCAAATCCATCTGAGACCCGTCGAACAACAGAACCGAGTTTCATCGCCAAAAGCTCTGGTTCTACACCAGTAGGGAAACTTGCTCCCCTTCTTCCTCGATCACGAAAGCGGTCTTCACAGCCTAGAATTTATCCACCAGAGAGGGCGATACCACCTCTTGATCATGTCCCTCGTCAGTCACTTGGGTATCAACAAAACGTTTATGCGGCCGAGCCAGGCCATGAAGCGCGACGGGCAATGGAAGCTGCGGCGAGCCGGGACAAAAATGAAATAGGTAATGGAACTAAAGCTGAAATCGCGTGGAACACTGCAAGGATCTGGGCAGTTACTGCCCGGGAAAAGGTAGTAGAAACTGAGAAGACCATGTGGAGGCGAATGAGCAAGACATAATGGAGATGCAAGGTCTAGATCGCTTTCGTCAAAATGAGGCTGCGACCAGGTATCAAGAAAGAGATGGTCATTATTCGAGAACAAGGTTTGACATAATTTGGGCAAAGTCGAAGAATGCTCCAGTCTTTAACTAGAATTCCGAGACTGCATGAATGATTAAATTCTCGTCAGGATATAGCAGACTCAGTCTTTCAATTTTCACCTTCCCACCAGCACTCTTTACCGGGTTCATATCTTATCCGAAGTTTTTTCCCCAACCCAAGGTCGATAATCGACATGCCTATTCAGCCTACATGAACAGTAAGAAGTTAAGAGCTTGTCTTATTGTAATCCGTATATCTTAAGATAATTAGAAATACGGCTCACATTCATGATTGCTCATTCTGTTGGATCCTCATATTGCACATTGACACCAGCGATATGGTCGGATTATACAGTGGTTCACCGTCCGGGCTATTATCCCAAGTAGAGTCTGGGGTCGCTTAGACACAAGTCCCACTTGAGACCGGAGAAAACTAGGTCGAGTCCCTTAAGGCCTTCACACCACTCTCTCTGCCGGTGATACCGTGATATTAGTATGATAATAGCACGCTCAGATATCCATGGAAATTCCTCGCCTTTTATGCGGTGAGTATATATGGAAAAAGTTAAGGGTTGACTTCTTAGTACTATCTGCAAAAGAAATCCGAATATGAGTGTTTTCAACGTCAAACCAGAGTCATACAAAAAGGAAATACGTATCTTCCTAAAATACCTCCATGAGCCTTAGGACGCCATCTCAGGTCAACTGAAGTAGAACAAAAGAAAGTATTAACGACATTGGGAACCTGAGCCACGAGAATAAGAGGAAAACTCCACTTCTAGCCACAAGACAACTTTGAGATGAGATAGATTAGGAGTATTTTTCGCTAAGCCCATTTTTTTGTCTGGCTTGCCCTAAGTTAAACGGGAAGGAATTCATTCCCCACCTACAGTCAGAGGCTGGTGACTGGCAGGAAATTTCAGTTCAAATTTACGGATAACGTAATATACCTGGAGTGAAGATCATTGGTACTAAATTATGAAATCCGTATACAGTAGAACCCCTCTTAGCTAGTAGTGGGTCCTGGTATAATTACTGAAGAGATTCATAGAAATTTTACCGTTTATATTTGCATTACTTACCCCTGCACTCAAAAAGATTTGTAATGGTAAGTGTTGCAAATATAAAAGTCCAAGTTACAATGAATCTTTTCAACATTTATACTGGGACCATTTATTAGCCATGAGAGGTTCTACTGTACTGTGGTACAGCGGTGAAGTATTACTGCATGACACTAGGCCAGGACCCCCCCTGACCTGTACACTAATACTAATAGGGCAACAGGGGAACGCGATCTTTAAGATCATGAAAACATAGTGTTTTCTACTGTAGAATAGCGCGACGTAGAGCCTTTTTATTGGTATTTAGTATGGAGTCCTTATGCGTAAATTACAGCCTGGCAACGCTCTGGCATGCTCTCAATCAAGGCTCGAAAGGCCTCCTCTCCCACCTTATCCTAAGCATCTTTTACTGCCTCTCGCAGTTGAGTATACCCCATAATCTCAGGATAATTATCCTGTAGATAGTTTTTCATAATGTGCCAAACTCTCTCGATCGGGTTGAGATCTGGAGAAAATAGAGGCCAGTAAATAACAAAAACGCCCCTCTCCCTTAAGTCCTACCGAGTATCTGCGGCGGCATGGCCTGGGGCGCCATTTTGCATTAAAACAAGGTTAATTCCCTCTCTTCTCATCATCTCGATATACCCATGAATAATAGGAACTGTATGCGCTTGGTACGAGTCCTTATTAATCGTCCCCCAATCCTTTTCCCAAAAGATCCCTGGCCCCTTTGTATGCCCATGAAAGCAGCCCCAAAACATCCATCCCATCTTTTTTTTTTTTTAAATCATTTTTGCGTATGCAGCCTGAGGCTATGACGCGAATGATTACGGAAGATATGTATGTGACGCAGAATAACTCTGTTTGACGTTTGGAACACTCATACTCAGATTTCATTTGCAGATACCACTACGAGTGGTAACGCCTTACGATATGTACCCTCTTCCGTGAATACCCACCACAGGGAAAAGCGAGAAAAACCTGTGGCTATCTGAGCATGCTTTCGTCATTCTACGAATACAGTATCACCGCGAGAGAAGTGGTGTGAGGGTCTTGCTGGATTCGAACCAGCTTTCTCCTGTCTCAAGTGGGGCATGTGTCCAAGCTACCCAGACTCTACTCGGAAGAACGGCCCGGATAGTGTACCACTGCACCATCCGACCCTCAATCCCATCTTGCGTTGATGCTTCTCGACAATACAGGTAGGATTCCACTCTTCTCCTGGCCTTCTTGTTACCCAGGTACGTGTATGTCTTCCACCAGTAATCCAGGTTTTGTCGGTCCAAAGGACTCGATACCATTGATCCATCGTCCAGTTAACATGCTCTTTAGCCCAGTCAAGGCGGACTTGTTGATTCTTTTTTGAAATCGGCGGCTTTCGCATTGCAAGGCGACGATGAAAGCCTTCACGTGCAAGAGCAGTGCGACTACCGTCCTTTTTAACCCCAAATTCCATCACTTGAGCTAATTGTGTATAGCTCATTCGTCGGTTCTTTGCAGAGGCGCACAGGAACTCGACAAGCTCCTAAATTTGGGCTTGCATAAGAAGAAAAGGCCTACCACTCTTCTTTTTTGGCGTAGGACGTGATGATCGACAAGCTCTATTAATTTGATCGAGAGTATGGCCTGTATGTACGCGAGTTTGCGCGTATTTCCACCTAATTTCATGAAGTAGTTGGCAGTCGCGTTTTTGATCCCTCTTGAGATCTGCCGCTTTCTTACGACGAATAGGAGGGTGCGGTACAGGTGAATTAGACCCTTGCGGAAAAGGATTTAAGAGAGAAGTAATTGGAATTGCCATTTTTAATGAAAATAAGTGGTAGAGTGGGTAAAAGGCTCTACGTCGCGCTATTCTACAGTAGGAAACAGGGGGACGAAGACGGCGTTTCTACCTGTACGTGGTGTCCCCTACGAGCCTGGAGTTTATCTTCAGAGCCAACAGAAACACGCATTACTTGGTCACGGAGGAAAAGTCATCCAAACGAGTTTCCGGGGCGTACCCAGCTCCCGTTATGGTGGTGATGGATCAGACTAAGTTGGCCCTTTTTACCAAGATGAATTCTCACTGTTTACAGATATTCTGGCATTATACTGTCTCCCGAGGAAAGAGCACCGCTACCTGAGCGCTGGTGGTGTCGGTATAAGGAGGATATCTGGACTATGGGATATTAGGGAGATACAGATGGGGATACGCACCTCGTGTGGCTCTGGTGTCTAGGCCTCGCCTGGCTGGAGTTACAGGTTTTTTGAGACTTTTTCCCGCGTACCGGTTTCCATGGCTGCTCTTTTTCAATTTTTTTTGAGCAGAAGGTTCCGTAGAAAAGGTGGTTGAATTCTACGGGTAATTACTGAGCTAAATGGCTACCTGTTATGGGTCAATGTATCAATGATCTTAGGTTCGAGGTAAAAGGGGATAGGAGCACTGTAAAAGGTGTGGCCTGGGTCAGAGAGGAGCTCTAGTGTTATAATAGTCTTGGACTCTACATAGCACGAATAAACAAAACTACTACAGTAGGAAACACCATGTTTTCGTGATCTTAAAGCTCACATTCCCCTGTTGCCCTATTAGTATTAGTGTACAGGTCAGGGGGTGGGGGTCCTGGCCTAGTGTCATGCAGTAATACTTCACCGCTGTACCACAGTAGGTATGAAAATTATGCTTGCACCAGGGCAATTTCAAGGATAATGAATGTTAACATCGTAATTAATCTATACAGCGATCAACAGTAACGGGCTCATGGGAGCAACACAGTTAATTACAAATTTCACATCTATTATCCTTGCATGAATGCAATCCTTTTTACCCCTAGTGGTAGTTTTGTTTATTCGTGCTATGTAGGGTCCAAGACTATTATAACACTAGGGCTCCTCTCTGACCCAGGCCACACCTTTTACAATGCTCCTATCCCCTTTTACCTCGAACCTAAGATCATTGATACGTTGACCCATGACGGGTAGCCATTTAGCTCAGTAATTACCCATAGAATTCAACCACCTTTTCTACGGAACCTTCTGCTCAAAAAAAATTGAAAAAGAGCAGCCATGGAAACCGGTACGCGGGAAAAAGTCTCAAAAAACCAGCAACTCCAGCCAGGCGAGGCCTAGACACCAGAGCAACACGAGGTGCGTATCCCGATCTGTATCTCCCTAATATCCCATAGTCCAGATATCCTCCTTATACCGACACTACCAGCGCTCAGGTAGCGGTGCTCTTTCCTCGGGAGACAGTATAATGCCAGAATATCTGTAAACAGTGAGAATTAATCTTGGTAAAAAGGGCCAACTTAGTCTGATCCATCACCACCATAATGGGAGCTGGGTACGCCCCGGAAACTCGTTTGGATGACTTTTCC
Organism: Podosphaera xanthii; assembly: GCA_028751805.1. Lineage (NCBI taxonomy): Eukaryota > Fungi > Ascomycota > Leotiomycetes > Helotiales > Erysiphaceae > Podosphaera > Podosphaera xanthii. Next base: position 5,127,545 of record JAPWIX010000008.1, read on the forward strand.
TCCGTGACCAAGTAATGCGTGTTTCTGTTGGCTCTGAAGATAAACTCCAGGTTCGTAGGGGACACCACGTACAGGTAGAAACGCCGTCTTCGCCCCCCCTTTTTTACCTCTAGTCAGTTCGCATATTTTGAAGTTATGCTAGATGTTAAGTTGTGTGAAATTAAATTATTCGAAGTTTGACTGTAAATATTTACTTAATACAGTCGTCCCTCTCTAACTCGATAGTGGGCCCCGGTATAAGTGTTGAAAATATTCATTGTAACTTGAACTTTTATATTTGCAACACTTACCCTTACAGGTCATTTTGAGTGCAGGGGTAAGTAATGCAAATATAAACGGTAAAATTTCTATGAATCTCTTCAGTAATTATACCGGGACCCACCATCGAGTTAGAGAGGGACGACTGTATGCTTCATGGGTAGATTTGGCATAGTGGGTCTAAAACAGGGGTATTTAGTGGGTCCGTTAGTCCTAGTTAAGAAAGGCGTGCCCCGCTTTAATGAAATGGCAAGGATAATTTGTATTGCGATTTTACCATACGGTTGATTTTGCACATTTAAGCGAGCTCCTAGAATCAAGCCTCTTTTGAACATTTTGATTATCTAACTACAAAATCTACAAATATGGCGGAAAGAATCCAGAGGCTAATACTTAGTTGGGCCTCCGTCGGCATCGATTACGGCCTGACATCTGTCATGCATGCTTTCGATGAGATCTGTGAGTTCTTGTGTACACACAGAATCCCACGCCTCCTTTACGATCGCACGAATTTGATCCGACGACCGCCGCTTTGCCCCATTCAAATCCGGATACTTGTATTCGATCTTATCTTTCATGATTTTTCAGACTTGTTCTATGGGGTTGAGGTCGGGCGAATATGGGGGCCAATCAATAGGAGTGATTGACCTCTCCTCGAACTCTTCCATCGTCCTCGCGGCAATGTGGGGAGGAGCGTTGTCCTGCATGACAGAAAGCCCGGGTCTAAATCTAGTCATACAGTCTAAAAGAGATACTATCCTCTCAGAATAGCTTGAGGAAGTGATATTCCCCCAATTCTTCTCCCAAAACTGAGAGGGACCTTTTTCAGACCCTGCAATGGACGCCCAAAACATCCAACGAATCTTCTTCTTGATTGTCTGAACAATACAATTAATGTCATGTCCCTCCCATGGCTTGATAAAGTTTTTAGTTTTGGTGAGTTATCCAAGCTGGACAGTAAGATACTAACCTTATTGGTAACCCTGCGTCTCGAATGATGGCCATCTGTTGCGCAAGTTTCATTTGACCAAAGGACGGACATCCACTGTTCAAGGGTCCAATCGATGCGGGCTTCTGCCCATTCTCTTCGCTTCCTTCTAATCTCAGGAGATGTAGTAGACTTATTCAACTCTGTGTAGCGCTTAAAACCCATTTTCTCAAGTTCACTCTTTATCACTCTCTCACTCACGCCCAAGTGCTTGAACGGTCAATTTGCAAGTTCAAAGTAGGTCATTTGTCGGTTTTCAGGAGATTTTTTGATAAATTCCTCAATCTTATCGACATCTTCGGATGAAAGCGATGGACTTCGACCACGAGCTTTCTTGGGCGTCACTGATCCGCGGCGAAGAGAGTAACCAACTTGCTTTCGCGACATGTTGAGTTGGGCTGCAATTTTTGATTGATTTATCCCAACGTCGTGAAACGCTTTGATCTATGCTATTTACCATTTCTGTATCATTCTCTTGCCTAAATATTCACTTTTACGCACTGATCTCTGCTTAAACGTTTGGATGAGGGCGTGGAAAGGGTATTTGAGGTTGATCCATCTATTTTAAAGACAACCCAGCCAACTGAATCATCAGCCTGCATGTTAGCATACCTCTAATTTTACTGACAAAAAATCTGCGCATGATAGACGAAATAAGTATGGAGCCTTCAAGATCAAAAATAATGAAAATGTGATAATGGTTGTCGCAAAGTCGATATTAAGATGAGCTCTGTGGAGCATCTCGTTTGGAAATCATAGACACTCTGAATTATCGGGCAGCAGTATCAGCCCCCTGTCTAGTATACCCACTAGTAGGGGCTAACCCCTGAAGCAAGGTCTGGCCGCACTGTGCCCTTCTTACCCTAGCAGCATAGTAGATGAGACACGTGGACACAATCCGGCAGAACTCATACCGACTACCCTCTCTGTAAGTTTAACTTTCTACAAGTTGCAAGATTCCGCCACAACCGAAGACTTGTACAATCGGTGACAGGATCGGATAGTGTAGTGGTAGACCGTCATGGCCGTTCTCTCAATTAGAGTCTTAGTAGCTTTGACACATGCCCCACTTGAGTTAGGAAGAAGTAGGGACGAATTCAGTAAAATCCTTACATCACATCTCTGTCGGTGATATTGCATTCGTTAGTGGACGAGAGCAAACTCAGATAACCATGGATTATTTTCGCTTTTCCCTATGGTGGGTAACCACGGTAGAGAGTACATGCCGTAAGGCGTTATTCTTGTGGTGGCAGCTGCAAATGAAATCTGAGTGTGAGTATAAGTGTTCCAAACGTCAAATAGAGTTATTATGCGAATTGTACATATCTGTGAAGGGCAGTCACCAAAATAACGTAACAAAAAGGAATGGTGGCCAAATACTGTCTATTTTCTATATGGTCTCCAAATATGTATCGAGGAGGAATTTATAACATGTACATGATCTCCTTCGCACGACCATACCCCAAGATGCCAGATAATCTTCAGAATGAATTCTCTCTTCGTAACGTCTCATGAGTCTGACGTGAGTTGTTTCCATCCGAAACTCGCCGTGGAGACTGCTGGTACTAGGTAGCCCTGCTAACACAATACCAACACAATCCCTGATCTGTTTCGAACTATACAGTGACCAGCAAAACTGTTCGAATGTTTTGTAACTTTCGCTTGTAAGCCTCATAAAATTTTATCTGCTTGACCAATTCACAAAATTTTTACATTAATAAAAAATTCCAATTCTGTGGTTTCTTTTGATATAAATTAGATGATGTGAATCGAAAATTTGGTGGAGTAATCGCGATTGAAAGGGCGTTGGTCATTCGAACAGTTTTGCAGGGGGGATGTGGGGAAAGTATAACTAGGCATCAGGAGCACTGTAGGTCTTCATGAAAGGTTGAGTTTGTAATAATTTACAGCACATAATCACTTTCTACTGTTATTCGAATCTTTTTTTATCATGAGGCCTCTATCTCAATCAAAAATTGATGTCATTCTTCATCACCTTGACCATGGACTTTCCATCCGTTCAACAGCTCGAGAATGCAATGTCTCAGTTTCTACCGTTTCATGTATTCGCAAGAGACACCGTCCAGATCTTCAGGTGAACTTAGGAGGGCGACCTTGTTTGCTCAGCGAGCATGACACTCGCCATGCCGTCCGTACCATAACATTCGGTAAGGCCGATACCGCTGCCGAAGTTGCCCAAAACATCAGGGACATGAAAAATTGCTCTATCTCTGTTGATACAGTCTGACGGACCCTCAAAAAAGCAGGGTTAGAAGATGTTGTAAAAAAGAAAAAGCCAAAACTAACAGCAAAGCAAAAGAAGGACCGTCTTGACTTTGCTATGGCCCATAAGTACTGGACTACAGATGATTGGAAGCGTGTAGTTTGGTCAGACGAGACGAAGATAAATCGCTTGCAGTCAGATGGAAGATCTTGGACCTGGAAAAGGCGAGGACGAGGGTTGATAGAGAGAGAGGTAGAGGAGACCCTCAAATTTGGTGGCGGTCATATTATGATCTGGGGCTGTATGCTGCGGGAGGGGACGGGAAACATGTGTAAGATTGATGGGTTGATGGACCAGCATCTATACACTGAGATATTGGAGGAGGATCTCCTACAAACGCTGGTGGAATACGGTAAAACCCCCGAATCCGTTATCTTCATGCAGGACAATGATCCAAAGCATACCTCGAAGAAGGCCAGACAATTCCTCAGAGATCATTCTCTCGCCGTTCTCCCTTGGCCAGCAAACTCCCCTGATCTTAATCCCATCGAGCATCTCTGGAATTACATCAAGAAAAGACTCAAGGATTACCCCCAACCGCCAAATGGGATCCTGGAGCTTTGGGACAGAGTTCAGGATGAATGGGCAAAGATTCCTGCAGAGGAACGTCAGAAGCTGATAGAGAGTCTTCCTAGGCGCATAGATGCAGTGATTAAGTCGAAAGGTGGGCATGTAAAGTACTAAATTACCAGTTCAAAAATTTCCCCATACCCCCCCTGCAAAACTGTTCGAATGATCAACGCCCTTTCAATCGCGATTACTCCACCAAATTTTCGATTCACATCATCTAATTTATATCAAAAGAAACTACAGAATTGGAATTTTTTATTAATGTAAAAATTTTGTGAATTGGTCAAGCAGATAAAATTTTATGAGGCTTACAAGCGAAAGTTACAAAACATTCGAACAGTTTTGCTGGTCACTGTAGCTCCCATCACATGACCTATGATGTGTAACATTCCCGAGTGACTAATCAGAAAAAAGAAAGGCGCAGCCCGTAACATTCTTCCCTGACTAGGCCGTTGTTCATTTATGTGGTTTTTTTTATAGTGCTTTTCGTGTGTGTTAGGTAAGATCGAATTTTTTGCGTCTTTTTCCTGCCGCTCTAACACGCGCCCCAACATCTTCGCCGACTTCATCGCCTGTGCCGTACTTATTTTCAAAGTTATCTAAGGCTTCTGTTTGTTCCAGGTTTTCGCGTAATTCCCTATTCGGCTGCTCGAAATCCCTCCATTTAACAATCACCTCCCTTCGATAGCCTCGGCCTCTTCGTCTCTTTTCAGCTCTCATGATCTTTTCGACCACTTGTTCGTTCTTGCCATTAACATTAACAAGTGGTGGTGGCTGCTTGTCTGAAAGGATTTGTGAAGGTAATGGATTTTGTGGGTCCCTTTTCAGTAAGTCAACGTGAAATCTAGGCCAAATACACGAGGGAACGTCGAGCTTGACTACATGTGGTGAAATGATTCTCAAGATACGATATTTGGCATTTATCCACGAGAGTTTTTTGGATAACTGTGGTGTCTGTATATTTTTTAACTTCAGCCAGACCAGGTCTCCAACAGAGAAACGCTCCTGAGGTTGCCTATCCCGATTTGATGTCGATTCTATTCGCTGTTGGACATAAGCCATAGTGGCTTGCGCGTATTCTTGTCCATCTGTCAAACGCTTTACAAATTGTTGCGCTCTTTTCCTAGGGGTTGAAAGTCTACTCACTGGAGGAGGAACCTGCCCAATAGGTTCTGCATGATATCCATGAGTAAGAAAGAACGAACTTAGGCCTATCACTGTGTCTCTATTGTTAATGGCTAGCATTGCTGAGGGAAGCATAGAAGACCATTCGTACTGGGCGTACGATATAAAAGATCTCAAGTATCCCAAAACTTCCTGGTTCATTCTTTCCACACTACCGTCCGTGTCAGGATGAAAAGCCGTAGACAGGCGTTGTTCTATACCTACTAGCTTGCAAAGGTGGGTCCAGAAATCCCCGACCCAATTGGAGCCGCGATCCGAAGTTAGAAAATTTGGAAAGCCATGAAAACGGTAATGGCAATTCAAAAACCTTTCTGCACAGTTCTCCGCCCACATCGAGTTTATAGCTTCAAGTGTGCAACTTTTGAGAAGTCGATCTGTAATCACCATGAGGTATCTCGAGTCTTGTTTTGATCTTGCTGGCAAGTCTGTCATAAAGTCGATGGACAATTCAGAATGAAATCGGTCCGGGACTGGAAGAGGTAAAAGCAATCCTCGTTTTTTCTCTCTCCATACATGAGATCGCCCACACACATCACAATTCTTACAAAATGAACGTACCATCGAGGATGCACCGGGCCAAAAGAAGTTTCTCGATAGAATCGCATACGTACTATCACGCCCAGGATGCCCAGTTATATAAGAGTCATGTGTTTGTTGTATTAAGGCCGTCTGTAGGGGCTCCCAGTTTGGCACCCATACACGTCGACGGAAACGAAGGACGCCTCTCTCATCAAAATCGCATTCAGAAATAGACACCTTGAGCTTTAATTCTGCCGGGAATGTCCGCTCATTGGCCCTGAGAGCCCTGTACATTAATTTTATGTCTAAATCTTCAGCGCAACCTCGATTCCAGAGAATTTGCAGTTCTGGTTGTTGAAAGATATGTTTACCTTCGGGCACCTGACTTTGAGTATTCAGTCCCGACACGGTCGTTGAGCCGATCGAAATAGACGATATCACGGATTTGATAAATGCAGCACGTATAGTGTCTTTTTTAATCCATGAGTCTTTGATTAGCTGTATTTCAGACGCTCATCACTTGCAGTGCATGGCGTATCCTGTTCCCTGCGTGAGAGTGCATCTGGTCTTTGCGAAATTTTTCCCATCCTGAATTTAAGCTCGAAGTTATACTGAGAAAGTGTATAGCTCCAACGAATCTGACGCTCTGGCAATTTTCTGGTGGTCATGAAATATTATAAATTCTTAAGATCTGAAAGCACCACGAATGCATATTTGAGCCTCATTAACTCGCCTCTCCACTCTATTAGTGCGGAGACTACAGCGAGCAACTCCTTATCATAAATTTCGTTGTTGCATTCCGCTGAGCTCAGTTTCCTTGAGAAGTATGCTATTGGACGCAGGACTTTTTTCTGGTCGTATTGTGATAGGCAAGCACCCATGACGTATCCTGAACAGTCTGCTTCTACCACTGTCTCTCTATCAGGATCATAGAGGGCTAGCACTGGCGTTGTGATGAATAGCTCTTTTAAATCATCAAAAGATTTCTGGTGTTCTTTTAGCCATATAAACGCGTGATCTCTTTTTGTCAGGTCCAGGAGAGGCCGGGCCATTTCACTGAAGCTAGGGATAAATTCTCGATAGAAATTAGCGAATCCGAGAAAAGTTCGAACCCCTTTTACTGAAGTTGGGGTTTCCCATGACTTAATGGCAATTACTTTTTTAGGATCAACTTTAATCCCTTCCCCAAGGCTGATAACAAATCCCAAGTATTTGGTACTTTTTACCCCAAATTCACACTTCTTCGGGTCGAGCTTCAGCCCAGCTTCACTCAGGGGCTCAAATACCGCTTCAACTTTGGCCCAATGATCTTTGAGATCCCCGGAAGTGTAGATGAGGATGTCGTCTAGGTACGCAGTACGAAATCGGTCGAGGTAATCTCCCAAGGACTCATTAATATATCGTTGAAATGCTGCTGGAGCTCCCTGTAGACCGAAAGGAGTTACTAACCATTCAAATGAGCCGAACCTAGTTCGGAAGGCAGTTTTTTCTTCATCTCCTTTCCTGACTCGGAGTTTGTGGAACGCGGCGCGTATATGAACCTTGGTAATCCACGTGGATTTGGATATTGACCTTAGAGTTTCCCTGATAAGTGGTAAAGGATACCGGTCCTTTTCAGTTATAGCGTTTAGGGCTCGGTAGTCCACACAGAAACGCAGTCCTCCACTTGGTTTTCTTACAAACAACACGGGTGCTCCTCCTGGGGAACTACTAGCTCGTATCCAACCTTTTTCGAGATGATCGTTCAGAGTTTTCCTCAAGACTAAGAGCTCATCTCTTGGCATGCCGTAAAGTGGCCCCCACGGAATTTCTTATTCCCTGCCCTTATCGTCCTTCACAAGCTCTATTTTCATATCCGAGGGTCGATGTGGGGGAAGCTTGCTCTCATTATCTTCAATAAAGAGTCGAGACCAATGTTTAATTTCGTGAGGGAGTTTTTTCTCAACATCGTCCAGTGTCTCTTCGCTTGTTGTCTCCAAAGCCTTGTTAATATCTTCCATACTGATGGCAAATATCTGTGAGCCTATTTCTTCTCTGGCTAAATTCATTAGTGATATAAATTTAGTCCTTACAACTTTCCGAGCAGTAGCGACGCGCTGTATTTTTTTCTTTAAACTCTCTGGGGCAGCGTTCTCATACCATCCCAACTCTCAAACAACTTGTCCGTATTTTTTCGACCCAAATCGTATAACTTGTTTCTTAGCAAGGTATACAACATCGTTGTGCTCCATCCATGGTTTGCCCAGAATTATATCATATGCTAAGTCTTTGATGATGTATCCGAAAACTTTTTCTCGCTTCCTATTGATGTCGAATTCAGCACAAGTTATTTCATCGATAACTCTTTGTTTTCCATCATTTTTTGCCAATTGCAGAGATCGTTGTGAGATTTTCATGCGCGGAAAATTCCTTTTATTAACGAGTTCATTAGAGAAAGCAGCATAACAAAGACAGCCTGAGTCAATCAATGATTGTACATAAAAACTTGAATTTAGTAAGCAATCTACTAAAAATGGTGAGCTATTCATTTTATTTGCTATTTTTGCTAAATCTTTCGCTAAGAATTCTCCCTTGCTCTGAACGCGACGTTGTTCAGAGCTCACTCTTCCCCCGAAACCTCGCTATCGTCCAACTCTTCATTTTCTGATTTATCATTTTCCGATTCTTCTTGTGGTCGCTCAGTACTTTTAACATGAGAGACTTTTGCTTTCGGATTTATGGCTGGGCTAAACTTTGTGCAGGCCCGAGAAGTGTGTCCTTTCTTCTGACACCTTTTCCATTTTCCCTCGCTGGCCAACCTCTTGAACTCTTCAGGGGAATGCAATTTTGCCCTGGGTTTATGATTACCATCGGAGCCTCCGCTCTTCAAAGAGTTAATTAGTAGTTTAAAAGTTTTGATAGTGTTTATACCTCCCATTAAGGTGTCACCTTCTGCATCTCTTTTCGAAGAGGTACCTTGCTGGTTTTTCTCGTCAGAATACAGCCTGGACTGAACATGAGACAGGTACCATGTTTTCTTGCCAGTGCAGCCTTTGCGTCGGTATGATAGACGATTTTCCAGTCGTCCGGCTACTCTCTTAACTATTGAAACCCATAACTCAAAGTCATCGTCAGGAAGTTCTTTTGATATTAGGCAATCGCTCAGATTATCGTTAATGCTAGAGTTTAGTTTCATAATTTTGCTGCTATCGGGCCACTCAGTTCCTCCGCAATAAGAAAGCTTCAACTGAAAATCCTGCAAGAAATCACAGAAATATTGGTTTGGGCCCATACGCATGCGATAAAGTAAACTCCCTGGTGCTTGACGAGCTTGCTCATCCTCGAACTATTGCTTGACGTGACTGAGGAAATCTACCCAGCTATGGTTTTTTAGGGGGCCTCCTGTCTCAAACCAGTGAGTGACTCGATTTTTCTTTTCCTTTGGTATTGAGTTAAAGATACCGAGGCAAATAGCTCTATCCGAGCCAAGAAGGGATCTGTCCTCTTCAATCTTTACTGTTAACTGGTAAATATGCGAGGTTAGCGAAGAAATCGAGCCGTCCCACGTTGACCATTTGCTAGCCTTCCTGTGCTGAGTGTTACATGAAGATAAAGGATTAACTGTGAGTAATGATGGATTCGTAGGTACTGATGGATTTGTAGATACCAGAATAGACTGGCGGCTGAGGGAGTCCTGAACACATCTAGTATATAAAATTTCGTATTGCGTTTGGGACAAATTAGGGAGGTTGTTATGCTGAGCATGCGGAGAGGGTCGATTCTGTTGCTCTTCGAGCGCTGTAGGCCCGCCTAGTTGCTCATGAATCGTATTTTGCGGCAGTCCATCACGGATGCCATTATTCTGAATCTGTTCCGACATCGTGTAGCTTTCCTGAGATTGGAAAGAAGATTCGTCGTCGGTTGAGTCGTTATCAGTTCGTGGGACTTGATAACTCATAGAAGGTTTTCTCTTCTCTTCTAATCTCCTTGAAGACCGGTAAAATGAAATAAGATGAAAGAATAATTTAATGATGATATAGAAAATATGTGAAGGGCAGTCACCAAAATAACGTAACAAAAAGGAATGGTGGCCAAATACTGTCTATTTTCTATATGGTCTCCAAATGTGTATCGAGGAGGAATTTATAACATGTACATGATCTCCTTCGCACGACCATACCCAAAGATGCCAGATAATCTTCAGAATGAATTCTCTCTTCGTAACGTCTCATGAGTCTGACGTGAGTTGTTTCCATCCGAAACTCGCCGTGGAGAGTGCTTGTACTAGGTAGCCCTGCTAACACAATACCAACACAATCCCTGATCTGTTCCGAACTATAGCTCCCATCACATGACCTATGATGTGTATTGTTCCCGAGTGACTAATCAGAACAAGCAAAGGCGCAGCCCGTAACAATATCTTCCGTAATCATTCGCGTCATAGCCCCAGGCTACATACGCAAGTCTGGTTAAAAAAAAGTGATCAGAGACGCCTTCTCCTGCTCGCACATATATTTACAAGTCACGGGTGAGTAATCGTGCCGGGAGCGACGGTGATATTATGCGAAATATGCCTTGCTTCAATCGCCAAGTGTAACGGGATTTATTACCTATTCACCTGATCTCGACCGATTTGTTAAAAACCAAGGATGGCTTCTGTTACTTTCAACAAATGTTTTCGAATCATCAAGTGCCGAGAATCCTTCTATTCTCAGAATGTCACCACACATCTACTGTCCCGGAAGTATGCTGCTTCTCCCAATGTTACTCAGCCTAGTTTCTGGATGAATATGGTCCCTAAGCCGTTACGAAAAGACCATGCCAACCCAACAGCAAAGAAAGTTATAACAAGAGAATGGAATCCTGCGACATTCTTCATCGTAATATTTCTTCTCATAGGATCTAATGCTATACAGATGATAGCCCTGAAAAAGGAATGCAGCTCGTTCACTCGCCGGACTGAGGCGAAAATTAGTCTTCTGAAAGAGGTCATTGAAAGGATACAAAACGGCGAAAAAGTAGATGTCGAAGGTATCCTCGGAACTGGCAACGCGCAACGCGAACAGGAATGGGAAGAAGGTATGCCCTCCTTAGTTGTTTCGGAATACTTGGCTAATAATGCAGCCATACAAGAGGTTGAGGGCAAGACGAATCCACCCAATACCCAGAAATTTTTGCCTACGGATGATAAAAGTGTACTGCAGAGAAGTAAGATAATCAAGGAGAATGAGACTCAGTCGGTTACAAATTCTTCAGACTTTAAGCAAGTCAAAGCCCCACCAGGCTTCTTTTGACTCTCCCCTAACTCTACCGGAACATCTCATCAAACATAGTGCGCCCTCGCATAAGACGATTCAGATATAGGCGATGTATTAATAATCCTGTGAATTCACGCCTCGCATAAATTACGATGAAGTATAGACCTTAAACCAGTATAACCTCAGACAATTCATTCCCCTATGCTCGTCTTCAGGCCACTCATCTTTGGGAAAAACGTGCCTCTTTCTCAGACCGATAACTTAGCTTCTTACCTTTGGTCATCGTGTCAAACTCTTTCGTTGGATGTAAATATTCTATCATGTATCCCTTTTTGCTAGTTCTGGGACTACATTTACTGCGCCCCGCTGATGATGAGACGAACTGAATATTCACAGAAACCAAGCTGCTACCGGGTGTGCTGATTAGACGTCTAAAAATTAAACAGAATTCCATTCAACCAAGATTTCCGCTACAGCAATGTACATGTCCAACTACTTATACTAGCTCCAATACCTTGGTATCTCAGTGAACCAAGTCCCGTTTTGAGAATACTGAAACAACTACATACTAATACTATTGGTTGTAAGAAATTTTGTGCATACAGTGCGGTATTCTTATACCCAGATGGGAATACTTATATGCTCATCAGTAAAGATTATATGATCATGAAGTGAGGATAGTTCACAATATCATCTGGCGAATCCAATTTCTCTCTTCAGGATCCTGTTAATATCTAGGTAAAATAAATTAAAGATTTGACTTGATGAACAAGTCATGCATGCTAAACCTCGATCAATCGCTTCATGTCTATGTCGGAACACCTGTCACGACTGTGAAGCGTATGCGACAATAAAATCGTTTTCGATTATCATCGATCCCACGGTATTCCAATGCTCGAGTGCTCTAAATATTGCTTTCTCTCAATACTCCCTATCAGATCAGCAATTTAAGAGGACTTACAAATCACATGCCTTACATTCAAAGTTTGGACAAAAGTGTTTTCCTATTTCGTTGGATTTTTAGACTCAAAGCAGTTTAAAACTATTCTGTGTCCAGAATTCTTAGTCAGATCTATCGAAGAAGATTTCTAAAATTCTAGTTGCGGCTATAGGCATCTTAATTTTTGGTATAACCTAGCTTTCAACTAGATAATCTAGAATTAATCTCAGCTATATCAGGCTTCTTGGGTGATCTTCCGTCTAGATCAAGTACGAATCTTTGCCAATTCCTTTGAAGATGCTGTTGGAGAGTAACATATCAAAATCCCAAACAAAAACTACTTTTTAATCAGGACAGAGTCAGAGAAGAACAAAGCTGAATAGAAATTGCATCGAACCAGTCAGGCACCAAATGCTGAACAATTCATCAGATCTCCATTTTCATCTCCCTAGGCTTCTGGAAAACTATAAGTTTATGAATAGATGGAAGAGTAAAACTTTTCATCCAGCAATAGGCATAGGGATAGACAAGATAGTGAAATTAAACGGAAGGCTAGAAAGCCATGTCGACATGTTGAATTCTAAGCCACCACTAAGGCTCAAAAAAATAGGTATCAAAAGAATATTTGTGACTATGAATGACTCTCACTCGAGTTGCAATTAAGAGTCATTACAAACATAAGTAGGTGTTTGGCTTTATCAATTGTTTAGAACATGGCCGAAAAAAGTTGTTGCGACTGAGGTTGATTAGTACGCCTTACAGAAAATGACTAGTCCGGATTAGTTATAGATGAAGATCCTGAACTCCAATACGCATCGCCTGGATGAGTCTATTGAAGTATCCGAGATGGTGCAAATAACCTTCCTGGACTTCCATGATCTCCGGCGTAGTTATCTTAACAACTCCGAGCAGCTTGCTACCAACTGTCGCCAAAGTCTACTTAAGTATGTCGACAAAAATTCTTTGAAAAGAGGGATTGTGATCTTCAACAATCCGACTGAAGGCCAAAGTAATTACGGATCCGCATTCTAATTTACTTTTTGCACCAGCTGTTAGATTACCCTCCTAAAAAATATTATCCCCTTCTTTGTCTCCACTCCACTCACCACATCTACTTTGCGTTGGAACATTGGGACTAAAACACTATTTTGCACTCTCTTATGATTGAAGATTATGAGGCAGGCTGTAGAGTTCCTGTGGCGTTGATGGCGACAAACTCCGAAAAAGAGACGCCTATAGCAAATTGGCTTTGTGGCTTAAGGCCTATCTACATTTAGATGAAAATTTTGTTCAGTCGAGACTCTGAAAGAAGAAAAAATCGCCATCTCCGAGGGGAGATAAGCAAGCGAACGTTCGAGGGATGGGCATAAAAAATGAGTTTAAGATAGAAGATGGGATAAGGTAAAGATGAAAATAAAGGTATAGTTTAAAGAGCTGTGGATAAGATCAACAGAGTAGGTAATGAATAAAACCACTATTTGATAGAAACGTATAAAGAATGCAAATTGCAATGCTGAAGATACATAGTTTCCTTCATGTCTGATACTTGATGATGCGCCGACTGTTCTGACAAACAAACAATAACAGACAATAAACAATTACAAAATACTTTGGAAAACTAATTTCCACCCTCATGTGTGTGACGCACAGCCCCCGCAAAGGAGTACACGTGCCACATTCCTTGACAAGAAAACATGCGCCTGTAGTTAGATAGCTTTAACACGGTGTCCATTGGCAAAAAAGGTATAACATAAGATCTTATGATTTCACAGCTATTTTACTGTATATAGGAGACATATAACGTCACAGTGATCGTCACAATGTGCCGACGCTCCCGAAACCAATTCCAAACATCATACTCTGAGACCTCCAAGGGCCAATCTAATCTCACCTGATCCGTCAAGCTCGACGCATTCTCGTCCAAATTAGAAGAGTGTTGGTCTTCATGATTGATTGCCCTGTGACTAAAAGGATAGCTATCCAGGCTGCACTTCCCCTATCCAAAATTCTATTATATCGTGGCATACGTCCAAGGCGATGCAGAATTAGATAAAAAGTCAGATTTACACTCTGTCTATATTGGGGAAAATTCTAAAATTCAATGCGAGGAGCGAAGAGTATACACTCGAAATACTGCCATAGACGACTTCTTGAAGATAATGCACGCCGAGACAGCCGCTAGCTTTGACGTCAAGCGGCACAATTATCTCACAAAATTTGTGAGCAGAATCAGTGGCTTAATTATCTAAAGTCAAATTGACTGTAGCATGCCGAGTATTGTGGAAAAGTAGCCAGAAGGTAAGCTCAAAGCACTAGAAACAGCTAAAAATTAGCACTGAGCTTGCAAGGGCATCTTTAAAATTGCTAGAAATTTTATTAGCCTACGTTGGACGCGATGCACCAAATCGGAGAAAGAGCTGCCAAGTAAATGTGAATTAATCTTTACTGAAGGTGCCAAGAACCTTGTCTATCGAAGTGTGGCGCATCGAGGAAATAACAATTGATCATACATACTCCGAGTCAATTCTCTCACATCCGACAATGCTGTTTTCTTGAACATTGCTAGTCCGATCAGTTCATATTCTAGTAGTTTCGTGGTGACAAGCAAAACTAATTACAAACTCATAGTCTTAGCCCGACATGTGTTTGCTAACAGTATATGTCGTGATACCAGAGCTTCTGAGCTTGTTTTCTTGGGGAAACCATCAATGGTTGCCCCAGTGATCCCAGTGACTCCACAAGATGATATCCAGGAGATTGCTGACTATGACGGCGAGAGTTTTGCGAAAGAGGTCAACTCGATGTTGTCACTTTCCAACGAGTATCACTACCTAAATAACACCCAGAGGTGTGTTTAAGATTTCCTGGCAGAACAGATGGCTTCTACCAGGAAGATTCTAGAAGATGGTAAAACCTCTCGGTGTTGTCGTCAACACTGTGAGTAATTGTGGGTATAAACAGCCTACTTGTTGTGATGATCACTTAATTCTGCAGCAATATTCGATCATCCAATAGTGTTGCTATACAGCCATGATCGGTCGATAGTCTTGCGCATAGTCGCTAAAGATCAGATCGACTAGAAAGCCCAGCACAGGGGTGTAGGTATCAACGTCCCTTAAAGCACCCCAATTTTTTCAAGAACACGTGTTATAACAGAGTATATAATTATTTGGCTTAAGTAATTGTGCAAAATGCATAACTGAATACGCGGAGTGCAAATTTACGTACATAAGAATGTACAGTCGTCCCTCTCTAACTTGATAGTGGGTCCCGGTATAAGTGTTGAAAATATTCATTGTAACTTGGACTTTTATATTTGCAACACTTACCCTTACAGGTCATTTTGCGTGCAGGGGTAAGTATTGCAAATGTAAATGGTTGAATCCAAATGAATATTTTCAACACTTATACCGGGACCCACTATCGAGTTGGAGAGGGACGACTGTAGTTACATTATTTACGTGTACATTTGTTCAGTAAGCTCTTACGTGTACCAGTGCACCGTTGATTACTACCTCGAAGGTTAGCAAATTTTGCATAGATTTACATGTACATGAAACAATGAAACTTCAAAAATCACTTTTTTCACATATTGCCGAGAATCCTATTAGTTACATCACAATTTGCCTGCTATCTTTGCCATTATCCTTTACTCTGATACTACGGTATTAATCGTGTATAGGCGCTAAAATTCGACTTTTACAGGGTATATAGGCTTTTACTAACTTGAATTAGCATGACAATAAGTAGATCTCCCCACCTAAACTTTAAATTTGTATGGCAAAAATTTCACAACGAAATATTCGTTGGTTTTGCTTTTTTGGTCCATTATAGCCCTCTATTCACTTTTTAATTCATTAATACATTTCATAAATAAATTATACTTCGATCTAGCTAATAATTTACATATCCGCCTTCAGCTTCGTAAACGGCTCTGATTCTTCGGGGCATCGAATCTATCAGTTTCTCCAAGTCATCCCCATTAAACCCCAGATCCCACGCCTCGTTCACTATTTGACGAAGATGCCCTTGACTCCGCTTCCCCCCTTGATCCAACGCTGGATAAAGACGCTCCATGTACGCTTTCATATAACTCCACAAAGTTTCTATCGGATTTAAATCAGGAGAATATGGCGGCCACTCCATTAGAGAAATATTCCTCCTTTCAAACTCACGCATAGTTTGCCTCGACTTGTGAGGAGGGGCGTTGTCCTGCATCACATCTAGTCCTGGTTCCCGAAAGACCGCACTCTCTATGAGAGGCACTATCCTCTCGCAGTAACTGGCCGCAGTGAAATGGCCCCACTCCTTCTCCCAAATCAGGCAAGGCCCCTTCTGTCGTCCAAAGAAAGATCCCCAGGACATCCACCCAACTCTCCTCCGCGTCTTGGCTAGGACACAGGTATCTTCGTACTCTTCCCCAATCTTTGACTTAAACTTAGCTCAAGGGAACTCTAAATCTTAGGAGCCTTTAAGGGACTACTGACCTTTCTTGTGACCCAACGATCACTTTGCCGACCATTCATAGCCCAAGTCTCGTCGGACCAGAGGACTCTCATCCAATGTTCCTTCCGCCAGTGGAGATGTATTCTGGCAAACTCATATCTCTTCAGTTTGTTGACTGAAGAGATAGGAGGTTTTAATCGTGCAATCCTGCGTGCATATCCCCTCTTTGCCAGTTCACGTCGGATCACATTCTCGCTCACACCAAAGTGCCGAAATATAAAATGTGCAAGTTGTAAAAATGACATCCGACGATTTTCCGATGATAAACAGACGAAAAATTCTATTTCATCGACCTGGGAACTACTTAGAATAGGTGGCCTACCACTGGAGTACTGAGGCTCGGTATTTTCAACGCTCATGGTGTATTGTACCTGTCGCCATGTAATCCCAAGGCGTTGAGAGATTTTGACGTAACTGTGTCCCTCACTGGCCAAGCTTCTAACCTGCACATGTTACTCTCTTAACCTTATCAATTTGTAGATTTCAGACTTACTTGAATACGTTGAGTTTGTGTTAGGCGTTTTGCATAAGTAGGAGATGCTGATGATGGAGAAGGTTGTTGAGGTGAATCCATCTTTGCGGCAATCTAGTACAGTAAATTAAAATCTTCTAAAGTAGTTGACTTACGGTTCAGATGCACTCACATGAAGTAAAAATTAGATAGATGAATGAAATAAAAGTATGCCGTTGAGCAAAATAATAGTAAATAGCTGACAATGATTTAAACGAAACGACCTCAGGTGTGCGCGAGTGAAGAAAGGTGCAGGCATGAAGGTAGGCGTTGGACTTCATATACAGATGCATATCTCTTATGCCTTAGGCCATAAGATTTTAAAATTTGAAGCTAACAGGGATACTGTGGATCTATCGTGAGGTAACCTGGAATATCACCACTTTATCTCCACTTTATCCCCGCTTTAACCCCTGTACCCTATAAGAAGCGGATCAACGAACAATACCCTATCATGAGAGTACATGCCTGTAGTCTTTTGGAGATGATATCATTAAGAATCCTTGTAATCGTGAAATCTCAACACGAAACGGCTGGTTATTTATGAATCTAATTCAAATTTCAGAAAATTTATTTTGGTCTGTCATTTAGAAGTATTACTTTCTAGAGGGATTTTTCAACGATGTTCTTTTCTTGTAGGGGAGAATCACTTTTCATTTCGGTCAAAGATTCTGCTGAGAAAGTCAATGTAATCATATACATATGTAATCATGAATGTAATAAGAAGATCAGAACAAAAACGTGTAGGAGAAAGATTTTTTCTTCATTCTTTAGATTAATCAAGATTAAAAGCTAAAACTCTGTCTGTGATACAGTGCCGCGAATGTATATCACAAAAGCATGCAAATTTCCAGATGAGTATGTCGCATGCTGATACTTACTTCCCATTTTATCAAGGAATATGGCAGCAGAAACATAAAGGGCAACGTCAAGTCGCCACGAGCTTGAGTTGGCACACTGCCACTGGTAGTATACTGGATGTTGGGCGACATTTTCTACTTCTGGAATATCAGACACCCTGAGGTCTCCATAAATTTCAGGTGTCTGATTTTTGCATCGCAGCTAGATGAATTGTTTAGCCTCTGGTGATAACTCGATGCTGACATTTAGTATATGGTAGTTGTGATGCAAACTAATAACTAGCCGGCGTTTGATGAGATTCGGTTTATCTACTAATGCGTTATCACAAGGAAATGTTATCATCATCTAACGGTCGCGCTTCCCTTCTTTCTGCGATCTGTGGACATGACGATTGTTTTGAGAACATCGATAGTAATAGTAGATTTTTTCAGCGTTTCTATGAATCCTCTTTTGCCGGAATCTATGCCCGCCAGCCTCCCGTATGAGTCCAACAAAGGAGCTAACGGCTTTATCCATTAGTCGGATGTCGTTAATGTTATCACTATCAGACTCGATTGGCAGCCCAAAATTGAACGGCAACTGATCAAGATCAAACTCGTATTTAATATCTAATAAATTCGTTTGTCCCTGTTTAAATTCGTTAGGCCGAGGCTCACAGCGGAAGAGGTAAGGGCAATATTATACGTGATGACTCCAAGCTTTGCTTTCACATGTGAAGCTATTCAATTCATCCAAATGAGATAGAGCACGCTTCTTCGAATGCTTAGCACAGATCTTCAATCGTTTGCCTTGCTTGTTCATCGGGAAGTCGCCTGTATAATGATAGCTCTCGCAGCTTGAGCAGAATTCTTTCGAAGATTCCATGCCAGACCTCAAAAATTTCAAGTGAAAGGCCAAGATAATGATGAATTAGCAAATTTGTTTGTGATCATTTTAGCACTTCGCACCGGCAGGATGAAAACAAAAACGCAATAATTGTGCATAAATAAATCGCGTATTTAATTCAATACATATGAAAGGAAAAAATCACATCATTAGGTTGCATTTGTCACGTGTTATTGGAAAAATTGGGGTGCGTTACGGTTCTATGTCGGTATCGGTTGAGAGTCAGAGCTGGTCAGCAATAGTCTCCAGGCCAACTGCAGATGTATAAAGATACCAATTCCGACTATGGAGTTCCACACACGAATAAAATACACAACTACTCCACACACTTAGATTGTCTACACTTATCCACACTAATCCAATCTGCATCTCAATAACACACTCTATTAAGTCAATCTATCTCTCATTTGTCTTCTACTGAATAACACTACTGAGAGCCAGTGCTTATTATAATATAACAATACTACTTTCTTGGTAGGCATTGTTTCTTGATTAGTCACCACTCGCGACGCGTGTACTGTACATAATCCCATCCAAGATATGATGATGATGATGATTCTATTTTTCGTCTAAGTGATGGCCCTTAGTCTGTCTGACATGTGACTACCCATCCCGGCCAGGACATAGGACGCTAAGGCCTTGGCCGTAGAACTTCTGACTTTTATCCCAGTTATAATTACATCGCTGTGCTGCGTTGTATGAAACTGCGCACACAACAAAAACTTTACATAACGTAACATAATTTTTGAGCCCTCTTCTAGCTCCTAACCGATGATCAGCCGGTCCCGCTCGCCAGCTCTTCCATCCTCCTCGAGCCTCCGATCATTAACAAAAAGGAAAAGAAAAATAAAAATTAGGTTGTCCTCATCGGACGCTTATTTCCTCGAAAAAAACGAGACTGATCCAGCCATTTACTCAGGGTTATGGCCCCCTTCGGCGTGCCTAGTAAATGTGGAATCAGCGTATTGATGGGCCCTGCAGGGCGGCCGTCTCGACGACGGAGAATTTGGCAGAAGAAAAAGTGTGTAGGTGTTTTAGCAGATCCATAGAGGCAGTTCAGTGTTGCATCTTCGTGTTTAAAGCGGATGTGGTATGCAGCAAAGTCACCGTGACCCGTTCTGGCTGCGACCACCCGGCCCAAGTTTTAGCGGCTTAAAAGGAGCTCCTTTGGAAAGCTAGGTGCGTTTCCGATCTTAAGTTGTGTGTACGAATTCGGACGTGATGTGTGCCACCAGTTGTCTCTCGCTAGTTTAGTCTATTCTATATTCCACTTACACAGAGCGGAATAAGAGTACTCAGGTGGTTTCAAGAAGGGTGTTGCTGCACCCTTCTTTGCCTCGAGATCTGCAAGTTCGTTGCCTATGATACCAGTGTGACTCGGCACCCATCGTATATTAATTTGGCCCTCAGTGGTGTGGGGCAGTCGTGTTCGTGTTTTCCAGATCTTTGACGCTTCCAGGGCGTCTAGAAAGACTTGCTGAGAAGAGGTGGTAGGGTGAGTTGTTAAAATCTTCCTAGCGACTTCTTCGTTTTCTAAAAATATCCACAAGTTATTTGAGAATTGGGCTGAAGGTAGGGCTACGGCTGCATGAATCCCTTGTTGCGCTGCGTGTATTTCTGCATCGTATGACTCCTTGTGCTTTCCGAGAGGGAAAGATTTCGTGCACACTTTGATTCCAAACTGGTATATAACATACCCACTGCCTGCGTTGCCCTCAGGTAGTTTTGAGCCGTCCGAGTAAACCAGAATGTCACTCTTCGGCAGGGTGCTGAGAAAGGTTCGAAATATGTCCGCGTGGAATTCCTTTGGTCCTGTTGGTCCGCAAATACGGGACAGGGAATTCTGCCTGGATTCTATTGTCTCCCATGGAGGGTTGAGCAGGGGATTAATTTTTTCTGAGGCAGGAATATTTCTGCGTGTACGGGCGAATCGCGTCAAAGCAATACCATCGAGTGACTTCTATCCTCGTGTGAATAGGGGATGCCGGGGGTCGAGTCTACGGGTACGGATAGCGGCTCTCCTAGATACAGCATCGAGGGCGACCTCCGCGGGGTTTAGACCCGCCTCCCTTAGTAGGGCTGCAGTTGGAGTCGTCCGGTAGACTGGAAGGATTGCTCTTGTAGTGGCGATGTAGACTTTCCCCAACTTTTCGAGGTGAACGCCAATCCGGTTGCAAATTACTCTTCCGCTGTTGGTTCGGGACTTGCCTGGCCACCAGGTTTCAGCTCCGAAGTGGGCGATGGGCAAGATGCATGCAAAGGCTGCCTGCCTTGAAAGGCGGGGCGAAGCCCCTCTGACCGTATTTCCTAGGCAGCGCAGTGCGTGTGCGACTTTCGGAGCTTTTACTGCTTGTATCTGCGCATGGAATTTGAAGGTTAGCTTTCTATCGAAGTGAACTCCAAGCCATTTGAGGTGTGGAATCTGAGGGTCCTCTGTGATAGTGAAGCTGTTGGTTAGCACAGGTGGTCGTGAGTCCTTATCTTTATGCTTGCGGGAAAAGTGTAGAAGTCCGGACTTTTGAGCATCAAATGTAATACCTTGCGTTAAGCCCCAAGATGGTGCTTGATTAATGGCCAATCCCAATTTACTGGAGTTCTCCTCTAAGGAAGGCGAGGTTTCTAGAACCGCGACATCATCGGCAAATCCAAAAGCTTTCTTCAGAGCGGGAAGTCGGAACAAGGGAGCGATACAGAGCATGAACAGAATAGGTGAGACTGGTGAGCCTTGAGGGAGCCCACAGTTAATCGCAATAGAATTGCCGATTACACCATCCAGCCGTATGCAGACTCTGCGTTCTTTAGCGAAGGTTGCTATCCAATTGCAGAGCTGCGCTGGCCAGCCTTGCTCTCTCATTCGTCTGACGAGCCGACCGGGGAGTACAGTGTCGAATGCCCCTTTAATATCGAGCGTCGCCATAGTAGCGGTTTGCCCCCTAGCTAGTGCAGTCTCAACATCATGAGTGAGGCAGGTGGTTAGATCTACACTCGAACGTTTGGGTAGTGCTCCAAATTGTTGACGGGCGAGTATCTTGCGTTGTATCGCTATCCAAGACATTTTCTTTGCTACAAGCCTTTCGAGACCTTTCCCAAGTACTGAGAGAAGTGCAATAGGTCTGTATGATCGAGGTGATGCCATGTCTGCCTTGTTCGGTTTCCCAATCATAGCTACGATGGCGGTGCGAAAGCATTTTGGATGACGGCCCATATCAAGGCATGCCTGGTAGAAATCTTGTACCAGGACCGATATATGAGGCCAGGCCAAGCGAAGTACCCCGGTGGGAATCTCGTCTTTTCCAGGTGTAGTATTTCCAGCCTCGAGGATGGACCGGGAAACTTCGTCGGAAGTTAGAGAAGGGAAGGGAAGGGAGGTAGTTGCTACAGTGGGAGTGGTCGTTGGAATATCCTCTACCTCGGACTGGTTGCTCAATAAGTTACGCGCCAGTACGTTTCTTTTATCCTCAATGGATTCAGCTGGAGGAGCCTCGGGGTCGAGTGGGTCTTTTAAAGGCGGAGTGCGGAAGGCGCCTTTTGACTTATGCCACTTCGCGATTTCAAATATACCTTTCGCGGTGGCAACCTCGTCGATTTTCTTCTGATAAAAGGTGACTTTCGCCTTCCTGGTGACCTTTCGAAATTCTTTCCTGTCGGCTCGACAAACGGAGCCATCCTGGATTTTTCCTACGGTATTTTTCCCTCGCCTCTTTGCAGTTCTGGTTCCACCACGGCTGTTATAATTTTAATGAAGAAACGTCGAGCCTAATGGATCAGGGAATATTAGATTGGCTCTCGGGAGTAATCGGTGCATGATTTTTGGAATTGGTTTCGGGAGCGTCGGCTTATGGGAATGGAGATTAGTATTTCGAAATATCTTGTAATTATTGATGGTCTGTTATTGTTTATTTGTCTGAAGAGTCGGCGCACCTTCATATATAAGAAGACGAGAAGGACACTATGTATCTTCAGCTTCGCAATTTGTATTCTTTCTACATATCTATCAATTAGTGGTTTTATCCATTACCTCCTCTGTCGGTCTCATCCACAGATCTTCTAAACTTGGTTTTTATCTTTACTTATCTTATCTTCATCCTTACGTTTACCTTATCTTATCCTCTATCTTAAACTCTTCTTTTATTCCCCCTTGTGAACGGTCGCTCACCTATCTCCCCTCGAAGACGGCGATTTAATCTCCCTTCCGAGTCTCGCCGTAACAAAGGCTGTGCTCTGCTATGGGGCAGAGAGCGTTTAGCAGATATCGAGAAAGAGTGATGGAGAATGCTAATGATCTGTTCTGCTCGCTGGTCAAGGCTAACGCAGGATTTATCCGACAAAGGAAAAATGCTCGAGAGCTGGGCGAGTAGGGATGTCTGGAACTTGTCTTTATCGATAGTGGCGAAACCAATCCTGGTCTTAGACATACTACCGCGTGGTCCACAATGTACTTTGACTAAAAGCTGGAGGTGATCTGATGTCACATCAAGGTCCTGCTGTACTGATGCAAGGGTGCCTCTCGCCACTAGCTGGCTTGACCCAAATATGAGGTCAAGGACGTTTCCATAGTTGTGAGTCGGCACATCTATCTCCGAAATAAGTGAAAGATCTCTGCAGTCGAGCCAATGGTTGAGGGCTTCCGATTGAGCAGAGGTTGAGCCGTGATAAGAAGGATGCCACGGTGAGTGGTGCAGATTGAAATCCCCTGCCAAAATTGTGTTTGCTGGGAGGTAAATATTTGGTAAGGAGAGGAGGCAAGATACTCCAGCGCCTGTGTTAATGGCTCTAGGAGGGGCGTTATAAACGTTGATTATGAGCAAGCGAAGGTTATTAGGAGCTCTGACGGAAAGAAATAAAACATCACCTTGTCCCTGTTCTATTGCGATGTTAGGGCGTTCCTGATAGTGAGTGAGATTATTACTTTTCCTCGCGTATGTTAAGACTCGAGGGCGAGTAGACCAATTGTCAACTGGGGCATAGCACTCATAAGAGGGATGCCTGCTTGTGATCTTCCGTTCGCTATCCTTGAAGATGTAAGGTTCTTGAATCAGCAAGAAGTCTGTGCCGGAAGTGTGAGCGGCTTGCAAAGCTATTTGTTGGGCAGCTGATGAGCGGCCGACATTCACTGAGAGGATGCTGATGGTATGGTTTGTATTACTCATTCATTTCCACTGAGTTGCTCTGATGACTGTTTTCAGCCAAGCTTGCGAACCTCCCTAACCCAATTACTGGGTGCAGGGTCGAAGATCTGTTGTCATTGTTGGATATTTTTGGGGAGGAGGGCGTTTGGGTAGCTGCAGAAGGGGTCGTTGGCTGTGTCTGCAAGATCCCGCAATGTGCGACCTTGAGACGGAGCCTTGCTGCGGCTGTTTCTTGCTTGGAGGGGAAAGTACTGTCCCTTCTTGGCCGAATTAAGCATTCCAAGGAGTCTGCAGGATGGGGCCCGTGGCAGTTCGCACATTTAGGAGGGCATTCGTGAGCCACCGCGGGGTTACAGGAGGTGTAGTCCCTCTTAACATGACGAGTCGAAGAGCAGATTCTGCATTGAGGGAATCTAGCACATGATCGTTCATTATGCCAGCCAAAGCATCGCCCACACTGGGGAACTCTTGTTCGTTGTGGTAGGAGCTTCGCAGAAACTCGAACTCCGAAAAGCGGAAGACTTTTTGATAGGTTCGAACCCTTAGGATAGAGAACTATCCAGCTTTTGGAAGGGCTATACTCTGAGTATTTTGAGCCGCGGGATTCCAGGACGTTAATAGGAGCGACCTTTGTTAGATCTGCCAAAGCTTCCGCAACCACGGCAGCATCAATTGTCTCCGTTACAATCTCTGTCCCATTGTACCCGGCATATGATCGCGGAGCCCCAGAAAGACGGTAAGCGGTATGGTTATCTGCCTTTTCCACTATGCACTGTCCTTGCGACGACAGAAAATCTTGAATTGCTTGCATTTTGGTAGTTAGACTTTCCTGGGCAGCTAACGAGGCCGGACAGATCGCAAAACCCGTCTTGGTAGACTGTACCTCACTGATCAACTTTTCGCCGAGAAAATTATTGATATGCTGCATGACTGCGTACGGTGACATGCTTAGCGCTGGGTGGCCCTCAGCAACTCTAACAAGCAGTCGATTATCTACACGTATTTTGGCCGGCTGAGCTTTTCTTGGAGTGCGATTGGTCTCCTTTAATGGAGCAGATGGTGTTTGAGATGAAGATTGTCTTTGAGGGGCCCGAGATCGACTGCGTTGTTTCTGTGCAGGAGCGGGAGTAGGAGCCGCAACAATGCTGGCAAAGGTGGTTGACTGAGGTTTTCTTGAAGTTGTGAGGTTGTTGCCAGTCGGTTGGACGGCTGGCTAAACAGTTTTCGATGCCGCCTGAGTCGTCGAGTACGGTTTAGGAGGGCGAGGAGAGCCCCTTACGTGACATTCGAAGTGTCGCCGGGCCACCGCGTTAAGGTCGGCCACAAATTCGCCAAAAGGCTTATTTAGATGATGCAGTAGTGCATCACACTCACAAATCGCCTCATCTAAGGTGCTTGCAATGTTTTGAAACATGAGTGTTGCCTCACGGTTCCTGGTGTCAGCTGCTGAGGTTGTTGACAGTAGCATATCTGTCAACGACCCCTCTCCTCCTCGGGAGGCGGAGGCATTTAAGGGGGGTGAGGGAGGGAGATGCGATTCAGTTGCCATAACGGCGCGGATGAAATCAGTGTCCATATTTTGCAAAAAAAAAAAAATGACAGTAATGTGAGGTGCTTCTCTGAATGGATTATATAACTGGTAATCTTACATTTAATTTATCCCATCTAAGATAGTAATGGAGAATAAGATTCATCGACACGATTGCAGAACGTGATATGTAGATTACGCCTTTGCAACGAGCCAAAGTATATCGACAGTAATTGATCTGTTTTTTGCTATTTCTTTCAGTGCGTGTTTTAGATGTATCCAGAGTGTTGTAAAACGTAAAATTTGTCTCAGGTGCCACTCCAATTGAAATTTGATCAAGAAAGTGGATGCTAGTATCAGTACGGGTACGTGTGGTTGACGTAGATCAATCGATTTCACCCAGAATCAAATCGAACTCATCACTATAACATTGTACCATCGCATCAGGCAGTCTTCTCGATTTCCTCAATCCACCCTCGCCATATTTCCAGGGCATTCAATGAGATGAGTGGTTAGAGTTCATCCGGGTTATTATACGGTCATCAGTCAATTTTCATTCGGTCAAATATTGGCCCGTGCTGATATATTGGTGTATTTGTAGTGAATGATGATGAGCGAGACTCACGTTGAATCGGTGCATTGGGAGTATTGTGTTCGAAGAACTCCAGATGGGATGCGGAAACTTTCTACGGCACGTCAAAAGGTTCTAGGGCTTGTGCACGGCCAATTGTTGTGTGTATATAGTTTTCCCTTACTTCAACTTCGACAGAATATAATTCTCTACAGCGAGTCATCTGCCGTTACAATATGGTCTAAAGGACTGAGTATAGTTGGCCGTGATAACTGTTACGGGATCAACCCGTGAGACTAGTCCTGGTTACGCCATAACATTAATGCACTTACTACTAGTATATGTAGCTAGTAATTCCGAGGCTGAGGATAGTAATACCCGCGAGGCTGGTAATACACATTGCCAAGGCTAATTGCCGTGAGGCTGACATGACGAAACACGCAAGGCTGGATGTTCACCCGGGCGGAGATTCATATCATATTCGTGGGGTTGGTATTCGAAGGAATGCAGAGTTACGAGCTGGCTTGGGGCAAGACAACGAACATGTATGTATATAAGGACATAGATGCTTCAGAAAGTTCTTTCGGTGGATTAGAATAATTAACTGATTTTTACTTTTGGACTTGTGTTATGGACATGGCGTGATGTCGACATAGTCACGTGAGTTACTCAAGGCCTGTGTAACCATGGTTACTTTGTTGTTTATCATAGGTCTGACTGTTACTGGGCAACCAAGTATTGTGAAAGTATAGAGGCCTGCCTGCCCAGTTGCTTGTAGTGCAAAATATGTTTTTTGTATCTATTCAACCATCTATCGATCATCATATCGGTTCTCATCCATAAATTCTATAATTGAATGCAATCCTTCCATCACTGCAATCTCATAACCTTTTATAACTTGCTCTGGTGTTTACCACCATCAATTGACCCCACAACAATAACACCTAAGACGATTCTCCTCCGTAAGCTCAAAACTACAACAGTACTCTTATTCACCTTGAAACCAAACCGGATTTATACTGTTATATACATCCTTATTTGCTCAATTATCTATTACCAAGCTCATAGATGTGCCTTAAATATTTCTCTCCATGCCTGTCATTAACATTTAAAATTGATCTTTCGATTTTTTCTCAGCCGACTGGACGGCTCTCCTCCAGTTATTGGCAATGAAGTTCTGATACGCTAGTGTAACTCAAGCCATTTGCGCATGCATGTTTTTAAGAGACATAGATATTACTTCATCACGACATTAGCCTCTATTTCTTCCACAGACACACAATTTTCAATGATCAATGAATGAAGGACTGTCAATGATTTGGTCAACTATTTGGATCATCCGAGCTACATCTTTAACTCTTTGAGTCAGAATAAGCTGCATGATAGATTTAGTACCAGCAAGTTTTTTTTTTGCCAGGCTGGGTATCTTTGGCCCTTGAAATAGAGTTGAATTTCCAGAGCCCAAAGTTAGAGACTGTCAGGATCGGTCTGCGGGTGCAAGACGGGTCGAGGCGGGAGAGGGCAGGAGAGGAGGCAAGAGCGTAGTGATGAAATTAAAGCAGTTCATTACTACATCTGGTCTAGTCTGTTCCCACTCTTATAGTGGGACGTGCACTATGAGTTATAAGCAAAGAGGATCTTATTAATCATCTGCATCACTAAGCACCTTCAGTAGATACTACTCTCTTGTCCTATCTTACAGAAGTTTCTCTGAGATATCATTATGTTTCCACAGTATTCTACTTGTTTCTTGTAACTTCTATATATATTCATTAGGGTATTCACGTCATATATATATAGGAATTCTATTTCGCAGAATGTACAAGTAGAGAGAAAAAGAAGACAATTGAGAACATATCTTCGTTCATACTATCGCCTGTCTCCAGAATCCTTTGAAGCATTAGAAATACGCTTCAGTTCCCACATTTTCTTCACGTAGAAGATCGTGAGGTGACGACAGTCACTAAGAAAGGGGACGAGAGGATGTTGTTACATTCAATCGTCCCCCCAAAGACAGAAAGCAAAGAGTGAGGAACTCCGAGCATTCACAATCCTACAATTAAATACATAAATATTAGGTAAGCGAGACTTGATAATATTGCCTCAGGCATTAAGTTCCCAGAATCCTTACAGAGACGTCGAGTGATGTGGCGCATGAGAGGTGTACTGCCTCGAGTGAACCTTTTTTTCAAGGGGAGAGATGTCTTGGTCTTTTGAAGTACTTGTAAGTTAGAGAGACCTGATGGGGATAGTTGCCATTATTGACTGTCATGTGACAGATACCTCGGAACGGTGCTAGTCATGATTGCTTGGAGTTTAGTGTAGTGTTCGCTTAAATTGTGTATTTAAATACTTTCTATTAGCTATTATCTTACTCTTTAGCTTTATTAAACCTTACAAACACGAGTTCTTGCCTGCCCACAATAGGATTCCTAACATTGAAAGTGTTTTGCTCGATGCTAGACACTCTGAGTAGGACATATTACCTAGAGTTGTAGGCTCGGATATTTTTGACGCGTTTGACGTTTCTGTAAGCAGAGCCTCGATGTTTCATATTTTACTAGAATTTTCGCCAAATGAGACTATTGACAGAAGCAGATACCTTCAAATCCTAAAATCTTTCTAAATTTTTTGATTTGCCAGAAAAAACAAAATTTTTTAGAATTTGAAGCTTAAAGATTTCTCCTGATAATATTCTTGAAGGATCATGTGTTATTTTTTAGAGTTGAGAGCGAGAAAATCAAAGCCATGAAATCATGCCGATAACTTTTCGTATGCTATTGATTCTGAACACTTAACGTTGGCTCGAATGATTATTTTTTAGGTCCTTTAACGCTATTCATTATTGGTAACCACTCCTATGATTAGTCAAAGGTTTTATGTTAGATATTAGATATTGAGTGTTAAAGCTAAACTTAGTATGGTCCTCGGGCAGAAATAGGGATAGGAGCAGACAAGCTGTATAGGGGCATAATGGGAATCTAACGTCAGTTCTGTAAGAAGACATTAGATGGGATTGAGATTGTAAGGGTTGGAATTGGGGGCTGGCTGTTGGAGTACTTATCTGGCGAGACCCGATGTATTTTATATTCTTCAGTTTCGCTATTAGATTGTCTCTTTCGAATTCTCCGCTCACTCCTTAAATATTTACTCATCTTGAGTTTCATCCCCTTCATCATTGAATCGTCTTGCCGATTCTTCGCACTACTCGTAGACGGCGATTCGGACCCTCTGGTTACCCTGCCATAACAATGTAGGTGACATCATGATGATAAAATTCAAATCACTTCTAGCATCAAGTAGAAGAAAAAATGCAAAGATCTTACCGGAGTTAGTTATAAAACCTCCGAAACTTGTAGTATAAACTCCGCTCAGACTTAAGATCTGATAATTTTATAATTCAGGTATTTAAAGCAACGCCTATCTACTCCTGCATCTGTACGGAATGAACTTGAGTAATTAATATTTCGAATCAGGATTATCGACTCGCCATATCATTACATCGACAATGGCATTCGGGAACTGGACACTCATCATGTTGACGGAACCAGAGTAAGGCATGATCCATATGCATAACATGTTTACCTGGACACAATTAAATTGAGGGTAAAAGAAGCTGTTAATTTAATAGACCTACATTTCATACAAAAGGAAGGAAAGTTTGCAGCAGTTTTTGACATAGCTAAATCATTTGAGAGCTCAGGTCTTTCACTGCGTGCTTGACCAAGAACATGATGCATGCAGACGATACATCGAGGAAGACCGACACCACATTGGGGGCATCGAAGACCAGCGTTTATACCAGCAATAGTTGCTGGATTCCCGGCTAGGTTAGGAGTCGTGGAAAAGTCGGAACTTTGATTCGCAAGTTCACTAGCTGTCATCTTATCACAATTAAGACAACGAACCGTCTATAAAAACTTTAGCATGAGTTTGAGATCACAATTTATAAGATAGCATGGTATTGATCTTGAAAAAGACCTACCACTTGTCTCGGAGAGGGTTTGAGAATCGAAATTCCATCGCGGTTTCGACTCTTTCGAATTGATTCCTGGTCGAATTTGACGCGATCAATAAACCTTTTATGTCTATTTAAATAAGATCGATATTCTTCCCGCCATACATCACAACGGATATCATTCATGTATCTAGGATATGCGAAGGACAGCGCGAGAATTGAGGTTTGATAGTCCCCTGACTTCTCAACACTTGAGAATTCAGAGAGTTAGTGTAAGAACATTTTCAATTCATCTTCCGAGTTTAGTTATACTTAAGCAACAGATTATGTAGAAAAATAAAATTTGAAGGATCAACTCCTATACAAAAAAAAGTTTGACGTTGATCAGAACTTACTATTTTGCGAACATAGAGATAGCTGGATCTGTGATTCCAGCTAAAACGATTCCCTGAAGATCTCCAGACTCGATTGCTTCTAGCATCTTTCTTCCGAGCCACTCTGTCAATTTTTCATCCGTAAAATTCTTCAGAGCAAGGGCCACTCGTTGACGCAATGGGAGGCGTCTCTCCTCTGCAATAGTCTCCCAGCTTCCTGTGGCGATATAATGGTAAATTGCGCGGGAGTATGAATCGTCTGCTAAACCTTGATTTCCATTCAATGCGTTGATCCACTCGGATTCGGGTAAGTGTAATGAAGCGTTGGTTTGGATTTTAATGTCAAGAGCCATTGCCATGAATAAATACTCACTACCGCCATCTTTGAGAATTTTGATCGCGATTTTTGGATGTCCTTCAAAAAGAGCTAGACAAGCAGCAGCAGCATGTTTGCCTACCGCTACTAGTGCATCAATTTCCTTGAATAGTTCGTCATCAGTCCTCAAGCCACCGGAGATGGCAAGACATAATTGTCTATGATGTGGCTTAGCGGTTTTTGTGTGATTGAAATTAGGACGTCCATTTTTTTTATTGATAGCAGCGATATAATACTCCCATTGGTTTGAGCTCGGCATGATAGTCGTATTGATTAACCGAGAATTTGACTTAGTTCCTAAATAAGGTGAGTAACTATGATATCATCCATACCTTGGGCGGATACCAAGCTGATTTGTCCAGATGAAATAAATTCCCAAATAACTGAGGTCCAGTGAGCCGGCGAGCATCCCACTATCTTTTGCGGCCTCTTCAGCGCCTATTTAATGTAAGCATTATAAAGTTACTATGCTGAAAATCTAACCAAGTATCCATTCCCATAAATCCTTGATGTGAGATTCGTTTCTGCACAATGCTATGTTCTTCTGACAGTCAAATAAATAACCGGCAATTACGAGATCAATTGGAGTTGGTTCATCGTATGATGAGTCGATCAATCTGAGATTATCCAAGACTTTAAATTCCCTAGACTCGATAGCGGTATTGATCTTAGAGACCAAGTCGGTTTTTGTTTTTATTGTTGCAAAGCGACTTGGTCCAAAAACGGGAATATTTGCTTTGGCTGCACTTGCATAGAGAGGACCTAAGGCTTCACAGCGCCGCTTAAAATCTTTAAAATAAGGTAGTGAAAGATAGGATTCATCAGACCTGTGGGGTTGTGCCCATGGAACAATCTCGAGAAGGTGAGCTGCAGCTCTTGATGGTACTCGTAAGATTGAAAATTCGCCATTGGCCTGCAAACCAATGATACGTGCATCAACATCAAGAGTTCCAAGATATAACCAATCGAAAGATACGATACGCTGCTCAAACTTCTTTTTGCTGATGGGATTCGAGTAGGGGCGCTCAATTTCGTATGACTCTTTAATTTCAAGAAGTTCCGGTCCGCTATTTAAATCTATTGAAGCCTCTAACTCAGTGTATTCCTTTTTTACTTGAAGAACCTGTAGTTTTCCAGAAGTGGAGAGGACGCCTAAAGCACCGCTATGTTCACGTGAAAAGCGTAACTGTTTGACTGAAACACTTTTATCATCATCAAATATATGGTCCAGCTTAAGGACGGCGCCCCAAGGCAGCTTTTCTTCTTCAAAAGTTTCTATATATTTTGATGATACATTACTTCTCTCGCCCCCTGCACGTTTATCAAAGACTATAAGGCCAGGAAGATCCAGAGTAGAAGAAGCAAAGTAGTTGGTGTCAATGTAGTCAAGTGCAATATTATTATTGCATCTGGTTTTAAAAGTAATTGCATTAAAGTTAGGATCTAATTTTGTTAGACATCATTTATTCAAAAGAGATGGTGAAGCTTGAAAAACCTCGCAAATCGTATATCTTGACAGCTTGATTTCTTACCCCAAAAATCAAAGTTTGAGGACTATCTTCAAAAAATCGTATACTAGTAACAGACATGCTTCCCTCTAGCTTCTTTTTTGGTCCAAGCTCGATATCGGGAACGTTCCAACCAGACTTGCTGATGTCCCAATTTGCTAAACGTTCATTCACATCCCATATCTGTAAACATGAGTCGTTACGAACCCGATCCAATCCAACAGCAAGGAGTCCAGTAGTGTTAAAAGCAACAGCCTGGCAGGCCCGTTGTGGATTTAAAGGTAAGGTCAGTTTCCCATTAGAGTTATCATCGATTCTTAACAAATAAACTTCTCCTTCTGATGTCCCTACGGTAACTAATCCTCGATATACCGGTGACCAATCATATCCACTGATTTTCGGAAAGTCTGCATGTCTTGAGCTATTAGAGTAATCGAACCTTTCAGGATGAGCATGACCTGTTGCTTGATAATAATCAATGACACGGTTGTTGAGATTGATCCTTATAAATTCTTTGCGAGATGGATCAGGAGACCAGCGAACTATACCTTCATTTTTTTCCATGTCTTTATGGACATGGAGTGACTTACATATCGAGATATATACAGATGTAAAATTAAGCCACACAAAGGAGTCACCCTTTTAGGGGACCATTAAAATACATGTACACTACACTTTTAAAAACACCACACTTTCTAATAAAGGCACGACCCCTGCATCCGTATTGAGCTCTGATGAATTTTTCAATGTTCTCGAACCGTATCACAGCTACCATCTGAATAGATCAAAGATTATGAAGAGGGGCGTGATAAGACTGTGTGTATATTTTTGCCTTTGTGTTGGTGCCACAGGGGTCTCTTGATTCAAGACCTTGAAAAGCTTTAAACAACTGATTGATTGATTGGTTGTACTCTAGTATTTAATGTATCAAGCCCAGCGCCCGCACCCCTGACTCACTTGGTGCAGTGGTACAGCGTCCGGGCCGTTTTCCCAAGTAGAGTTTGGGTAGCTTGGACACATGCCCCACTTGAAACAGGAGAAAGCTGGTTCGAATCCAGTAAGGCCCTCACACCACTTCTCTCGCGCTGATATTGTATTCGTAGGATGACGAAAGCATGCTCAGATAATCACAGGTTTTTCTCACTTTTCCCTGAGGTGGGTATTCACGGAAGAGGGTACATGTCGTAAGGCGTTATTCTCGTAGTGGTATCTGCAAATGAAATCTGAGTATGAGTGTTCCGAACGTCAAATTGAGTCATTCTATGATACTTACATTTCTTCCATAATCAATCGTGTCTTAGACTTAAGCTGTGTACGCAAAAATTATTTAAAAAAAAGCCCTATACTGATGTATTAGTAAGACAAATTACTAGATTTAGTTGCTGTAATAATTTTTATGACTTCACGAGTCAGAATCCTCCCCATTCATCATCAGCTTGGCTAAAGCCAAGTAAAATACACAGATATTACAGACGGAAATCATTTCTTCAACAACAAGCGACCGGAGAAGCCTTTAAAAGGGCCAACGAGTGATCGTTCGTTAGTTATTTATTTGTGTTCCATTCGAACATCGTGAATAGAGCGTTGAAGCAAAAATTTCGAGCTCCATATATGTAATTTGATACCCAATCCCGATGTCTACAAAGAGAAAACTCAGTGATTCTGAAGGCATTCAGCATGTCCACGAATCGCGGAGATCATTTGTTTGCGGCAAGAATGATATTAAACCACGTAAGAAGCGCCGGATGCTTGAACCCCCAATGCGAAAAAAGCCAGCTTCAACAGGCAGTGCCAATGCTATAAAAAAAAGAATACGAAATTTGACCCGAAGACTTGCGAGACCTGAAATATCATCTGCAGAAGTTCGGATTCAAGATGAACGTGCTCTGGCAGTATACCAGCAGGAATTAGTTGCTCTACAAGCAGAAAAATTGCGTCAAAAGATGATTTCAAAGTATCATATGGTCAGATTTTTTGGTGAATACTAGTATCCCAGGACGAACAAAGCATTACTGATGGTGTTTTCAGAACGACAAAAGGCTACTCGACAGCTGAAAAAAGTAAGGAAACTTATGTCGACATCAGCATCTCTAGAGAAAGCTGAAACCTTGAAGCTACAATTGCATGAAGCTGAGGTAGACTTAAATTACACCATGTATCACCCCCTCTGCGAGACATACATCAGCCTGTTCCCTCCGAAAAATTCCTCGGATGAAGAAAACAGCAACTTAAATACTCAAAGTTCGAAACCTCCAATCTGGTCAGAAGTAGAGAAAGCTATGGCTGATGGTACACTTCAACAGTTACGAGATAGAACTCAAAATTTACCGACAATTACATTCAAAGTTCCAGAAACAGTAAGTAAGGCGCGAGAGCGAAGCGAGCCTGGAGCAACAAAATTTGAAGCTACTCCACAAAATCGGCGGCAGAGACGAAGTCAACATCGGTCAGTTGAAAAAACCAAATTTTCTGATGTATCTAAATCTAAAATTGATGCTCCGGATGGCAACCATCAGGCTTCGGATTCAAACAATGATAGCGACGGGGGATTTTTTGACATGTAAAATCGTCAAGATTTTGAATTTCTCGACTAGCTAGCAAGTATTACTCTTTTATGAATTGCTTACAAGAAGAACAATAAAACTGCTTTTCAAGTAGATTTAATCGCTTTTCTTCTCTAAGACTCGTCTCTGTCATATATGCCTGAGTATCTGCACTCTTTTATAACTATCAAGATTGGTCGGAGAGAAAGATGTAGCCACGGAAATACAGTTTAAGTCTCAGCCAGCTCCAAATGACAAGTCACAGAGAAAGAGACTGGTTCGTAATACGTCAACAACAACCGATGACAAAAACGTAAATACTTTGGGCAGGTCAAGAGATATTTGATCCTGTACTACTAGAATTTAATTTCTAAGCTGGTGGTAGCTTTGTGTCAGATATGTTAAATAATCTGAACCCCCTGGCAAGCAACTCATCTCTTGAAAATTTACCGACTCGGCCCACAGCTTAGCATCATATCATGCTGGGCCTATTCAAATGCCCCATGATTTTATTAGTACCAGCGTTTCAGTATTCGACTGAGATAGCTCATGAAGAAGGTTTAAGCCTTGTAATACTTGGAAAGGCATGTAATTGTATTTGACAACCCCACTTGTATATGAGCCACTACTTCATTCGATAACCAATCAGTCCACATCTTTTTCCAGCAGTATTCCTGACGCAAAGACAGCAAATATGTCAACTTAATCAGGTCTCAAATATTTGTAAACGTACAAAGCTGACATGAATATACACGTACTTTATTGAGCTTGTGAGCCTAAGGACCCGACTTGCGCCCAGATGGGCGCTTACACTGATAAAAACTAAATAGTTGTCGATTTTTATCTCCTTGAATTATCCCGCAACTATTTGTATCTGTGTACTATTACTAATTGCGCCAGTATTTGTTTTGCTATTATCGCCTATCATGTTTGTTGATACTACATTTAAATTCAAAACAGACATTCTGTTTGTATCAAAGGAGAGTGAGATTGTTTGGTTTGGAAGATGACAAAGACTTGAGGAAAGAAGTGGAACGAGTAAACTTTAACTTAAGACTTAAAATAATCCTCCTTGAATATTATGGCATGCATCAAGTTGCGTATAAAGTCACCGTTTAAGAGATACGGATTAAGTCATTAGACCTGAGTATGATGTCTAAGGAAATGTGAAGGGCTGAGCCCGAAATATTCTGGCTGGACTGATCTGGGTTGCCCATCATGATCACGTGATGTCTCGTGAGGGACGTACGATTGCCGACAGCCAATGGCGATCACGGGTGATCTCGAGAACTAACTACAGTAGAACCCCTCTTTGCTAATAGTGGGTCCCGGTATAACTACTGAAGAGATTCATAGAAATTTTACCGTTTAAATTTGCAACACTTACCCCTACAGGTCATTTTGTGTGCAGGGGTAAGTATTACAAATATAAACAGTAAAATTTCTATGAATCTCTTCGGTAATTATACCGGGACCCACTATTAGCTAAGAGGGGTTCTACTGTATCTACCAAAGCGGCTGGTACAGTACAATCTCGTTATAACAATGTGGGCAAAACTTAACAAAGGCTTCCGATTGGAGGATTCAATTGAATTGGCCAATTAGAACCCTTGGTTAAGTTTTGTCCCACATTGTTATAGCGAGATTGTACTGTACTACGAAGTCCGAATCGGTAACCAATCAGAATAGATCTTATTGGTAACTTGTATAGATCCTAGTAACCCGTCCAAACACGTTGGCGATTGAGGTTCATCGACGGAATAGATAAGGACCGGCCCGCTCATCATTAGATAGAACATAGTAAAATATAATTCATTCCTGGCGGCTTTGCGTGCGTGCATTTTTCGCCGAACTCTCAAGCCCGTTACAGGAAACAAGATAACTTAGATCGAAGTGAGCAGTACAAGAGGATAGATTGACAAGTCAAGGATTTGAGTACTGATCCAGCTTTATTATATACAGGGGCTTAGGGCCCAGTGAACGTAGGCTAGGTAGAAAGTTCTGTTTATTCCGGTAGTATAAAAATACTAATATAATGCACATAACTTATCATCTAGCCTGCATTCACTTAACTCGAAGCCCCTGTACAGGTGCGTAATTCAACGGACATCATCTGTAACATTGAGACCAACTATTATCACGACTCGTCAGTCTACCAGTCTATCTCTATTTGCAGCTACATGTATGTATCGGGTTCTCTTTGAGAATCGGTCGGGATCGGCGCGATGAAAGTCTAGTAGAGTCGTGTACGCTCAGCCCGGCTCGGATGCGCCACGGTTGATTGACGTCGTCGCGTCGACAAGACTTGCTTAACTTGCCTGAATCTCATCCTCGCTACGACAACTTTGAAACTAGCCATGATATAGAAAGCAATTAATTCTTTCTGCCATCTGAGAATAAATCTTCGTCCCACTGAGTTTGACCGAGGATGTAGCCATTTCTTTGTGAGGCTCGAAATTGCTAAAACAGAAATGGAGCTTCCGATAATGTAGAGGTAAATCAAGATCTTAAAAATTGATGAGGTACTATGTGAGCAGAGCCAAATCTCGGTTTACTAAAGTCATTAATCACAGCTACAAAGTATGTTTATATGTAGCATATATCACTGAATTGGATCTCATTTAACCCGATCAGGAAACCCAAGGGTCCATACAGATGTCTAGCTTACTATATTTACTGTGTCTCAACCCTAAATATCGTTTGTATGTCATTGTCCTTCTGGCTACTAGCTCAATCTACAGAATGAACGCCTACCGTTAACAGTCTTTAGGACTGCAACGCTGTACATAGGAGGAAACCTTTCGGTCAAACTCATTACACTGTAATCTGATATCTCTCTAGTTTATAATGTGCCTTCAACAAGTACGTGACACTGTATGTTCAATGTGAATTCTGTCTTACCCATTTCCTGCTCTATTCATCCTTTGCTGCATCATCGCCTCAACTTGACAAACAAGTCCAAACTGATCTAAGTATCCTTCGTCTAAGATCCATTGTTTAATTCTAGCCCACATCCTATGGGCTGTGAATCACGGCCTCGTAAAACTTATCTTTTGACTTTCGCAGGATTTCCCCTCGTACTCTCGTATGTGACTATGGAAAGGATAATCACGATAACTGATGCTATTTATGATACAGCTATAATAAAAAACTGCCTGTTGCAGATGATCACAGGGGAAAAAGAGGCTGTGTATGATACAGCAAGAAGAGACTCTGTAATAAGAATCACGTAAGAAAAGATATATGCTAGGTATGATCTAGCGGAAGATTGAGCTCTGTAGTTGAAGAGTCTTGAATATGAAGTATGTCCTCTTTGTCTCAAGTCCAAATTTTCCCTTAGGTATATTAAACCAGACCCATGTTTGCCCTAGAAAAAAAAACTCCCTGATCTGTAGTCCCTTTATCAGAATACGACATTTACCAAATGTCTTAACCCATTGTTTCAAGAAATCGCCAAGCATGAAGCTGTCATTGAAACCACTGAAACATTGCAACGACAATTATCAGTACATGCGATAAAACGAGTAAGTAAAATAATAATCAGTAACCCTTTGTGAAATAAGTAAAAAAAAACCTGGGAAAGCTATGCTGATATTCCTAAAACAATCATATGCGAAGTCCATGTTGATTTATATCTCGCCCACTTAGGACTTGCCATGATCAAATGCCTGACATTTTGCGACGGATATCAACATTGGCACATTGGATTATCGATTCCAGGTACCTTTCTTTCGTACAGCTAAGAATTGAGCCCGATATACTCCATTCTTATCTGCGTTGCTCTACTGATTAGTGCACTGCTAAAGTTTTGGTGGATTTCAGATTCCGCATCCCTTAGAATTCATTTGGTTTCGTCCTGTGTTTTGATTAACCGTTAAATTTGCTGTCTCAGGGTTCGTTGGTGTCGGGTGTCCTGTGTGGCATATTAGTTCTTGTTCGATCCGAGTTAGTTCATGAAATTTGCAAGATATTGCAAGAACAAAAGCTATGAAGGATTTGATAATTTATAAAAATGTGATATGTTATATATAACTGCATAGTCATCGTATGACAAGTCTTCGTGGCTCAGTTGGCTAGAGCGTCAGTCTCATATTTCCTACGTATGAGTTACAGGACAACCTGTACCAGGCATCTGAAGGTCGCGAGTTCGAGCCTCGCCGAGGACAGATTTTATCTTTTCATTTCATTTTTGACGTCAAACATCTCACACATCCTCTTTATATCAGCCTTCGGACTCCGGTGTCGACATTTACACTACACCCATTGATGATTTTATCTCGCGTGGCCAGATTATAAGATTATTTCAATTCTCAAGATTCTGTTGTTCCATGACAAAAGGTCTGAAGTTGTTTATTTCTGGGGTCCAAGCCTCTGCTGCGATTAGCGACCACTACACGTATACATTTGTGTATGTACAACATTCGTATTTCGAGGATCCTGCCCTAGAGTAGGGTGAATTCCAATTATCATGTAACACTTCTAACGGTCTTAAGCATGTGTCTTTATGATTGATCATTGGCCTGAGATCTGTAAGGAGCTAAAAAGTTGGACCAGAGGACACTAGATGAAGGGAGAGTAGAAGTTAATCTGTGATCTCATTCTATTAATTAGACAATTTTACTTGACTTGTTTACTAACAATTCATAGTATGAATACAACAATAAAAGTCAATCAGTATTTTGTTGGAATTTCAGGCTCGTTGTTTTCCTGAGCGTACATGAATTGATTTTGTGATATGATCAGCAAGATCATCATCGAGGGCATTTTTAGTCGTTTTAATCCGACATGTTTTTTCTTAAAGTGATCGGCAATATCAGGGGAATAACCAGTATGCGAACCACTGAGAGAATAAAAAATAAAAGGGGTCATGGGGGTCTCAGTATTATGTATTTAGATGAGTTTTCCTTACTATCTATAATCTGTAATCTTCTTAGGATTTTATATATACAATCTTATTATATCTGGTCAGAAGAAAAACCGATATTCTACATCAGCTTGCTATTAAAGTGTTCTTTTTGTGTTGTAACCCTTGTTCTTCGAGATATTCCTCTTTGAACTCTCTACAACATTCAACAGATTATGAGACCAATTGTTCTAATCAATTGAGCATACCTTTTATCTAAGCTGCTATCACATCGAGATTACCTTCATCTAAATATTCTCTTCTAATACCGCATCCTTAAGTCAATACATTATGTCGGCTGCAGAAATACTTAAGTAAATGAAGGGTGCTCCAAAGCTCGATAAGTCTACCTATAATAGATGGAGCACTCATTTCATCGATGTTCTTTCATTATTTGAAATTGATGATTATGTCCTAACACAGAAAGTTGAGCTCGAAAACTTTGATGGAAAAGATGTCGCTAAATCCAAACTTATCATAAAACAAGACAAAAATATACGTATCGTCATATCTCAGCTTGTTCCGGACATCGCTTTTCATCTGGTTGATCAGTCATACACGTCAAAGAAATGTTGGGATAATCTTAAACAATTTTACCGTCCTAACTCTGATGAGGACGCTGATGACCTTTTACAAGAGTTTTGGGGGCTTAATTTCGACGACGACGTCGATGTTGACGACTTGGTCCAAACACTGTCTGAAATTCGAGCAAAGATATTTTTAATCGCCAGCTCTTGTCCTTCCGACTCAAGTATGAAAAAACGCATCTTAAATCATTTTATTAAATGTTGTGGGGGGTTTTATATGGCAACAGTTATTTCATTGCGAGACTCAACTATTAGTCTTGATTCTGCAGTATCATCTATTCGGGCATCACAAGCTGTATATCGCCAATTACATCCTACCCCTACTGTTGCTTTAGCCAACGAAATAGATGATGCTCAAGAACACGACGATTCAAAATCATTCAAAAGTTGTGCACACTGTAAACGCCGTGGTCACTTGCGTGAAAGTTGTTTCCTATGGCTAGACACACCAGACGGCTCAAAATGGGCAGCCAAAAATCCAGAGAAAGCTGCAAGAACTCGGAAATTGAAAGCAAAATTAGCAAATCGAAAAGGAAAAGAGAAAAGCAGCGTTAACCACCTAAGTGATCATGATGAAGCACCCGAATCAGGTATTTGGGTAATGGAGGAGCACGCGCTTTTAGCTCCAAATGGCCGCATAAACAGCAATATTGTGCTCGATACCGGCGCTACTAATCATGTTTTTCACGATAAGTCAATGTTCTTTTCAATTTCTCCTAGTAATAAAACTGTTGTTAATGCTTCGGGCCAACACATTCCCGTCTCTGGCACTGGAAGAGTACAATTCAGGGTATTTGATTATCAGAACAAAAATTCTTCAAAAATTATCACGATGGAAAATGTTTTATTCGTTCCTTCATGTACAAAAATCTTGTCTCTGGGATTCAGCTTATATCGAAGGGTTACGGGATAAAATCGTTAAATGGGGGGTTAAGTGTACTTTCGAGAGATGGATCAGTAATTGCTACTGCTAGACCAGAAGGAGGACTATTCTGCTTTAATACAACTCCTTCACGCTATATTGCTCCCCAACCTAAGCCGCTAAGTCAGTCTGAAACCTTGATTTCTCATGATATAAATAGTTCGGCCGTGGAACTTTTACATCAACGCTTCGCACATGTAGGATCACATATCCTAAAAAAAATTAATTTATCTGAGCTTAAAATCTCTGGATTAAAACCAAATGCAAAGCAATTCCGTGCCAACAAAGAAATATTGCAGTCATGCGAAATTTGCAACTCGTGCAAACAGGTTGAAAAGATCAATCGTGGCCCTATTACTAGATCAAATGGTATCCTTGACTTGATCCACTCTGATACTTGGGGCAAGTGTCGAGTACCTGGGATATATGGAAGTCATTATTTTGTCACTTTTACAGACGACTACACTCGAGAGAGTGATGTTTATTTGATGAAAAGTAAAACAGAAGTGCCAAATTGTTTTCGACTTTACAAGTCAAAGAAAGAGCGACAGTCAGGCCGAACTATAAAAGCAATGCGTTTTGACGGTGGTTCGGAGTACAAGACTATTGATTTTGATGGTATAATCCAACAGATTAGTGCTCCGTATACTCAGCACCAAAATGGGGTGGCTGAAAGATTGAACCGATCACTCATAACTATGGCAAGATGTATGCTTGCACAAGCTAATTTACCGAGCCGATTTTGGGATGCTGCTGTTCTTACAGCTTGTTATCTACGAAATAGATTACCTTTCCGAGAGGATAATTTGACATCATTTGAAGCTATGAATGGTTGCTCACCAGTAATTTATCATCTCAAAGTTTGGGGATGCATTTGTTATGCACTTATCGATGATAAAGATCCGCAACGTTCCAAACTTTCACCCACTTCACACCGTGGCATATTTGTTGGGTACTGCGAGTCAACAACTCAGTATCGTATTTACGTCAATGCAAAACCAGGAGCTAAGAAAGTTATAACTTCGGCAAACGTCCGTTTTATTGAAGATTCTTTCTGGGATTGGAACACGTCCTCATCGAGTAATTTTGACAGAATAGAGATGCCAATATCTGCTAACCAAAATTTTGCTGAATCTGAAAGCGACTCAGAAGAAGACTCTAACTCTGAGATGGATATTACGCCTTCGAATGATTTTCCACATATTCCTCAAGAACCCGTTGAATCACTAGATCCAGAAGATATCAATGAAAATACTTCTGATACTCCCGAACCTATCCCTGAGGTAGAGTCACAGCCGCTCAGGAGGAGTAATCGCCCTCATAAGCCTATCCCACCGCGATCTGCCTGGACACCTAGGTCGCATGCGTTGCACGTCGGAAAAGAAATATCAATACCACAATCATACTCAGAGGCTATAAGTGGTCCAGATAAAGAGCAGTGGAAAGTCGCTATTTCAGATGAACTTGATTCTTTGAGGGACAAGGAAGTTTTTACGTCGATTAGTCATATTCCTCAAGGAAGAAGGCCAGTTGGATCAAGGTGGGTGTTTGCCATCAAATCTGATGGGAGATTCAAAGCCCGATTAGTAGCTCAGGGCTTCAGTCAAATTCCTGGCATAGATTATTTTAACACTTATGCACCAACTTTACGAATGGACTCCTTGAGAATCCTTCTTGCCGTGTCTGCATTTCGCGACTGGGAAATCCATCAAGTCGACGTTAAGACAGCATATCTTGAAGGCGACTTACATGAAGAAATCTTCATGAAACGTCCAGAAGGAATGTTGGGTACAAAGTTTGTCAAGGTTAAAAAGGCTTTGTATGGCCTCAAACAATCTGGACGGGCATGGAATGAAAAACTTGTCATGAGACTTTCCTTCCTGGAGTTCAAGAAGTCCGAATACGATCATTGTATTTATATACATCCAAAGTTTCAACTTGTCATCGGTGTGTACGTCGATGATTTAATAATTTGTGGCAAGATAATTGAACAGGTAATTGAGGTCAAAGAAAAACTCTCGTCATATTTTCCAATCAAGTATCTGGGTTCAATTGACACCATTATCGGGTGGAAAGTGGTTCGGGAAAGAGCGACACGAACCTTATCGATTTCACAAGCGGGTTATTTGTTGGAAAAACTCAAATCTTTTGGACTAGAAAATGCGAAAACATGTATTTCTCCTATGGATGGTTACGATGGAGCCCTACCCGGACGAGATGGAGAGGAATTTGCAGATGAGTCTGCATATGCTAGCGCTATTGGAAGTCTA
Source organism: Podosphaera xanthii (assembly GCA_028751805.1). Taxonomy (NCBI): domain Eukaryota; kingdom Fungi; phylum Ascomycota; class Leotiomycetes; order Helotiales; family Erysiphaceae; genus Podosphaera; species Podosphaera xanthii. The sequence goes on from JAPWIX010000008.1 coordinate 5,170,958, forward strand.
GGTTATGCATCGAACAGCACTAGGCCCGATATATCATTCGCCATTTCACAACTTAGTAGCTTCAATTCTTGTCCAGTTGTTCGACATTGGAACAGTGTTTGTAGGATTCTGAGGTATATTAAAGGTTCTAAAGATTATTGCATTACTTACAGTTTCGGGCCTACCTCAGACATACTTACACAAGAGCTTAAAGCTATCAGTTATTCCGATTCCGATTTTGCATCGGATATAACCACACGACGATCAGTTAGTGGATTTATTTTGATGCTCGGTGGTGGTCCTGTTTGCTGGCAAACCAGACGTCAAAAATCAATATCAACCTCGACTGCAGAAGCAGAGTATGTTGCCCTTTTTGAAGCATCAAAGCAGATCGTTTGGGCTACCGGATTTCTCAATGAACTGCATGTTGCTAATATGCTGATTGATGATAAGGGTATGCTAACGTACACTGATAATCAAAGTGCTCTAGCTATTGCGAATGGTGCAAACTCGGCTAAAGCTAAACACATTGATGTAGCTTATCATTTCGTTAGAAAGTGTATTCAGGATGGGAAGATGGATATAAAGTATATTCCCTCGGGTCAAATGCTGGCCGATATACTGACTAAGCCTTTGTCCTTCGCGAAAGCAAAGCCGTTACACCAGCAAATATTCAAAGGCAGATAACAAGATTAGATGATCTTGCTGTTCAGGAGGAGTGTTGGAATTTCAGGCTCGTTGTTTTCCTGAGCGTACATGAATTGATTTTGTGATATGATCAGCAAGATCATCACCGAGAACATTTTTAGTCGTTTTAATCCGACATGTTTTTTCTTAAAGTGATCGGCAATATCAGGGGAATAACCAGTATGCGAACCACTGAGAGAATAAAAAATAAAAGGGGTCATGAGGGTCTCAGTATTATGTATTTAGATGAGTTTTCCTTACTATCTATAATCTGTAATCTTCTTAGGATTTTATATATACAATCTTATTATATCTGGTCAGAAGAAAAACCGATATTCTACATCAGCTTGCTATTAAAGTGTTCTTTTTGTGTTGTAACCCTTGTTCTTCGAGATATTCCTCTTTGAACTCTCTACAACATTCAACATATTTCAGAGATTTGATTTGATTTCATTAACCCAATAAAGTGCCTTTAACGGCCTATACAGAAATCTATAAACTATTTTGTTTACATAGGAAACCTTTCGGTGTAGACACCCTATTCCTGCCCATCTCATTCTTCTGTTTCTTTTGCCAGAGACTTGCCTTTAGGAAGTGTAATGATCGTTGCTCAGTCGTTCGTGGAACTCATTTCTACCTAATTAAAAATTTTTGTTCTTGCTGCTATAGTGGCTTCAATATCTCCTACCGACTGGAACTGCGCAAACCATCCTTCTTGAAGGATCCACTTTGTGATCCCAGAAATATCTTCTGGACTGTTCGTCAAAGCCTCAAAGAATTTCGCATTGAATTTTGCCTAAATTCTTCCTCTTCTCTTTGTGTTATGGTTGTGAGCAGATACTTTTGGAAATGGTAATCACGGGTATTTGATTGATGGATCAGAAGATAATATTGTATGAATAGATAGATTTGGAGAGGATTCATTATCACTTGATTTGGTTAGTGACAGTTAAAGAATGACATACCAGGAGAGATAGTGAAAAGTTAAGTGAAGTATGGAAACTGTTAGAGATTGATATGAGATAGTGGAGTTGGAATATTTTCTGCTTATTATTTTTATCTATATAATGGACTACCTGTTATATACACAGAATTAGAGAGATTCTAGATGTTTCTCTGCGTGGTGTGAGGGTTCTCCAGTCATCTAGCTTTCCACGAGAAAAGACTAGAATATGCTACATATAGATCATAATTATATGTGATGATACTCGGTGGATTATACATTATAAGTGGGTATGATATTATTAAATAAAATAGTATATCAGGGATCAGGGTACTAGGTGCAGTCATGTTCCTGCCTTAGTTACAACATTATCTGTACGTGTGAATCCTTAGATAGAGATCCCATACGATCTCCTATATTTTTTTCTTGTGGCAGGCTGTTTCTTTCATAAGTACATAGATTAAGTTAGTAGGTACTAGTCAGAGCAAAAATTAGACATGATAACAAGTGTAGAGGAGGTGCAGTTCATGATAGCACGGGTAGTGTAGACCAGTATTCATACATATCTATACCATAAATCATCCTTGAATGCATATTGCTTTAACTAATGTGGGCAAGACATGATCATGTGTCTTATATTTTGGATTGGGTATCCGTAGGGGCATTTTGGACTTTTGACTCTTGATACTTTTCTTTGAAACAAGTTCTAGCGAACTCCCATATGTCGGCTCCGTATCTGAATTGCTAGGCTGCTTTGGGCCCTTGTTGGGGTTCTATAAATTCTTAAGGGGGTAACGAAGTCGCTCATTCTCCCCTTTCCTGTTCTGGGGCTGATAGTAAATTTAGCTGCATTCCTCTGTGTTTGGTCTTCTATTGCTCTGTCTCTTTTTGTTTAGTTTTTGTTTTGATTTGGCCATGATTCTTGCCAGCTTCTGAATGCTGCGATTTTGCCTGCCATTTTCTGTTCCTTGTGGGTCTCTGTCCCCTGGCACTTAGTCCTCCACTCATTGTAGTCAGTGCTTCTACTGTTTTGTCTCTTCTATGTCTTGCTCCCTGTCCCTTCTTGGATTCGGTGGATCGATGCTTCTATGAATTTTTGGAGTTTGGTAACGTGGGTAAGTCCAGCGCGTTGTGACTATCGCAAGCCAAAGGTTTTGATTTTTAATAGGCTAAAGCCTATATTAGTTAAGCTTATTTCATTCTCGACGACATTAGTAATCGCCAAAATAAATCGCTTACTCGTCGACTAATAAAAACTAATTAACTCTTATAATCACTCGCTCAATCGGAACCGGTCGCTGCAACGGAATCACTTTCATTAAGTTATGAGCTTATAGACTGGTGCCAAAGGGTATTAAGGGAGTTAAATCTTTTGTCATAGCTATGAGATTGAATACAATATGATTCAAAAAAATTCCCTGAAGAAGGTATGCACTCTAATTCGCCCTAATGCAAACTTCATACATAGCCTGGAACTCTGACTGGACTAAGCAAGTGCTTAGGGAGGAAGAGGGCAGAAAGGCTGTGGGCTTAGGGAGATTTTACAGGATTTCTGCAAGGAAAACCACTCCCATTCTTAATTTTAAATCAATTAAACTTCAAAAATACTCCAGGGTGACTCAGTCCTCATATTTCCAGGCAAGAACAGGGATTGGCAACACCCTGGCCTATCTTAAGTTGATTGGAAAAGTGAGCAGTGACATTTGCAACTTCTGTCACAGGAAGAAGCAAACAATGCAACATCTGCTATTACACTGCCCCCATTTCTTAGCAGATAGGAAAATGGTTTATGAAGGACTGGAACCTATTAATTTACAAATACTTTTTAATACTAATGTTGGCAGGGAAAAACTCCTTAGATTCCTGGAGGTATCTAAGTGCTTATCTCTGGAAAAACACCAAATTCAAATTTAATCAACATTTATTACTCAATAAATGAATAATCACCAAAAAATATTAAACTAAATGAAAATAAATGAAAATAATTTCATTGGAACAGAATGGAGGAATTGGATATATCTGAAGTGGGATCTGAATGTTGTGATAATTTATTTGTGGAATTTGTTTGGGAGTTTGGCAGGGTTATTAATAAAGTTATGAGCTATCAGGACCTTTGCATGGGGGAATTAAGTTGAATCATTTTGTATAATTTTGTCTTTAATTTTTTAGATCAATTGTCATAGCTTTTAGGCTCAATACAAAATGATTTTTAAAAAAAAAAGGCTTCATACTGTTGTAGTAGGGTCTTCACACCCACGACAATTTGGTACCAGCGATGCTATTTTCCGGGTGTACTCAGATACTTTTCTAGACAAGATGTCGTGCACTACCAGAAAAAGTACTGCTGCCATCAAATAACGTGTGTACATTCCTTAGGCCATTAAGCACAACTCTTAACTGTGCACTCATGCACGATTCAAAATTAAAATAATATTCCGCATCCGGGAATCGAACCCGGGGCTCTCCGGACCTTCTCCTATGCGTGAAAGCGGAGTATGTTAACCCCTACACTAATGCGGATTAACTCATCTGTTAAGGCTGGCAAATTAATAAATATATATTTATTATATTAGCCACTAAAACAACTACAATGATCCTCCAGATCAAAATGAATACAACAAAGAAAAGATATGATCCGACAGAATCCCCTGTTCTCAATACCCGTTCCCGAAGAAAATTCCTTCCTAATGTACAAAATCACGGGAACCCCGGGGGACGAAGACGGCGTTTCTACCTGTACGTGGTGTCCCCTACGAACCTGGAGTTTATCTTCAGAGCCATCAGAAACACGCATTACTTGGTCACGGAGGAAAAGTCATCCAAACGAGTTTCCGGGGCGTACCCAGCTCCCGTTATGGTGGTGATGGATCAGACTAAGTTGGCCCTTTTTACTAAGATGAATTCTCACGGTTTACAGATATTCTGGCATTATACTGTCTCCCGAGGAAAGAGCACCGCTACCTGAGCGCTGGTGGTGTCGGTATAAGGAGGATATCTGGACTATGGGATATTAGGGAGATACAGATGGGGATACGCACCTCGTGTGGCTCTGGTGTCTAGGCCTCGCCTGGCTGGAGTTGCAGGTTTTTTGAGACTTTTTCCCGCGTACCGGTTTCCATGGCTGCTCTTTTCCAATTTTTTTTGAGCAGAAGGTTCCGTAGAAAAGGTGGTTGAATTCTATGGGTAATTACTGAGCTAAATGGCTACCCGTCATGGGTCAATGTATCAATGATCTTAGGTTCGAGGTAAAAGGGGATAGGAGCACTGTAAAAGGTGTGGCCTGGGTCAGAGAGGAGCCCTAGTGTTATAATAGTCTTGGACTCTAAATAGCACGAATAAACAAAACTACTACTACTCACGGGAACCCCAGCTGATCCTCCTCTTATGACTTCTTAGAAAGGTTATACAGTAGAACCTGTCCAAACCCATAGTGGGTCACGGTATAATTACTGAAGAAATTCATAGAAATTTTACTGTTTATATTTGCAATACTTACCCCCGCACACAAAATGACTAGTAAGGGTAAGGGTTGCAAAATTAAGTACCAATAATTTGATAAATCTTAGCAATAACTAAATTCGGGACCCACTATGAGTCTGGACAAGTTCTACTGTGGTCAACCACTCCTAGTTAGTGTTATGTAACCACTTCTAAATGCCTCTACATGACCATAAAAATCCCTTAGTGGCGGAATTTCCCTTCTACAGAACATGATACCTCCTGATAATATGCTCCAATTGACAATATCTCGTAACTCAGAACATCTATTACCCGGGTAGCACTATTTGTACAGGCAGATTTGTTATTTGTACAGGCGCTAGTACTTTCTTGGTGTTTCCCGGTGAACTTCGCGCTTTGATTATTTTTACAGGCGCTTTAGCTGTAGACTTCGTTAGCGATTATTACAGGCACACATAGCAAGTTTTTGGAGGCATCTGTGGATGCTGTTGGGCTAGTTTATGGTGGTATTTTCAATGTACTCGTAGTCTACTTATGTGATGCCCCATTGGCACTACCTCGAGGCCCTTGTAGACCGCTCCACGCCCAAATCCTAAAACTTTGATACTGTCGAGCAGCATCACCAGTCTATCAAGCCTGACTTTGCCGCTCAACCAGAGCGCATATATTTCCTCTACTTCCTCCGCCTCCATCAAAGCCTCAGCAGCCTTCTCTGCAGCTTTTTGAAGCTTCTCGCGCTTCTTTGTGACGATTAAAAGCTTTATCTCTGCTTGAGAACGCCCACCACCCCGAGACCAAGCTTCTCTAACCCAGCTGCCTCTGCCTCTTCCCCCATCTTATGTGTCTGCAGTTCCGCATCTCGAAGATGTCGGTTGCTCCGTAGGAGTAGCCGTCTGCGTAACAACCACTCCCTCCCGTGTCGCCGCCTCCTGCTCCACTAGCTCTGCCCCGGTAAACCCCCGTAGTGTTGAAGAAGCGGCTGCATTTGCACGTCGTACAGCTACTTGTCGATTCGGGATCGGGTCGCGGACGTACAACAGGCTTTCGAAAGTTTTGACCTGTACTGGGTCATCCAAAGGGTTCAGAAACTGTGAGTCATTAGAGATCGTAAAGCAATGCAAAGACGTACCCATTGATGATGAAACCCGTCTCTCAAGAGTGCGAGATCCTGGCAAAGCTTACTAAGCAGTGTATGCTTGCACGGCAAGTCCAAAGTCCTTGTGTACACTCCGATAAATTTGCCAACCAGAGAGCATTGATATTGACACAAGCATCGTCATTTGCTTGTAAATGAAGCTTCTTCAGAAGCTCATTGGTCTTCACAAGCGCAAAAGACGAGACGTGATGCCGGGCCTGGCTGAAGATATCAGCACGGAGGATGTGAAGAGGTTGATTGCGATCCTCCTCAAGCTCCCGAAAGCGATCGTCATAGAACCTCTTAATTTGGGAGGATATGTCGCCAAAAACCTTACCGAAATCATCCGCAGAAGTCTGTAGAACATGTTTGAGGATTCTATGAGCACCCTCAACGCGAGAATTCGTAAACTGATCGAAGTGAACATACTGGCCAAGTGCAAAATCGCAGAGCATGTCCGCCTCACTCACCCAAGTGCTCTCAATATATTTAACTTCAAGAGGGTACGAGCTCTTGAGCTCAGCAATCAACTGGGCCCAGCAGCCATCGAACTAATCTCGAGTCACAGCCCACAAACATCTCCACCACGCCGCTATGAACTCCTCCCGGACCTATTGGCTATGAAATGCCGGTCAACATTGTCTGACGATGCATTTGTTCATAACCAAACGGCAGAGAACAGGAGTCGTCTCGGGCCAGTGAGTACTCAAAGCATTCTGGATAGCCTGCGCGTTACCGATGATTAATGTAGCGGGCGTGGAGCCATCCAAAAATAGTCGTTGTAGCTGTTGTGCCAGCCAGTTATAGTCGACATCCTCCTCTTTCGCCAGAAAGCAATGGCCAGTCCAAAGCGATTTGTTGAGGCCCATGAAGCCCACAATCATAACCAAGGGCGTGCCGGATCGGCTGGTCTTGTAAGTCGTGTCGAGGGCGATAACAGTTGGCCAGCGACGCAGTAATTCAAGTCCTTTGACATGGACGAAGAAGAGTCTTTTGACTCGATCCGTGTCCCTATCGGTGCAGACCGCAGGGTTCCATTCGGGTGCCTCATGGAGATGTCGAATGAGGGCTGGTATCGGTGCCAGGTTGCCTAGGCGTTCAAGGAGAATCTTGGTGCGGATGTTGTACACATCGTGCATCTTCAGCTTCAGCGCTGGGTACTGGTCGCAAAGAATCTGGGGGAACTTGGGTCGGAGTACAGCCAGAATCTGTAAGGCGCTGGCTGCTAGCGACGAGACTCACTTCATCCTCGGTCCTCGAACGTCTTCGGTGAACTACCAACGCCTTCGGAGCAATTGGTGGATGGTTTGGCCCATCGCTCCGATATGGATCTGAGTGTGCTGACCATCGAACCAGGCCGTCAGATGCGTCTTTGGTGAGGCATAGATCAAACAAGCAATTCTCTCGCTGAGTTGCTGCGTTGGGAAGCTCCAAAGCTGTAGCTTTTAGGCTGGGCTGGCGGCTCTTTGTGCACATGAGCCATGCCTTTAAGATATCGCCCGCGGCCTTGGATTTGGTAGAGCGTTTGATGATCACGGCGTATCCTTGTCGCTCGGCGAATGCGTTGATGTCCTCCTTTGCGTCCTCAAACGATACCCAATTGGAAGAGGCTGGGGGCGCCAGCGAATTCGGCGTGTGATCGAGCGAGAAAGGCGTCGTAATCGTGGAATTGTCGATGATGTCGATAGCGTCTTCTTGATACACCATGATGTCAAAGTAATCTGGCGGAGTAGCCTCTAAGCCATTGCTTTGAGACATGCCTAGAGCATGACGATTGGGTCAGATGCCGGTGTAGTATACAGTTCGGGCCGTTCTCCCAAATAGAGTCTGGATAGCCGAGGCACATGCCCCACTTGAGACAGGAGAAAGTGTTGAACTAATGTTTCACCGGCGTCAATATTTTTGACAGTATCTGAGTTTGATTTCAATTATCCCGTTCAGGTACCCTAGGGCCCATGCAGGTGCTATAGCTTAAGTAGATTTACATAGGAGGAAACCTCACGGTAAAAACCCCAATGACTGCAATTTACTTTCTCTTTGTATAAAATTTATTTTCCTTTGCGTGAGGGGACTCACCCGTCATTAAATACAGGCTGCGCCAGTACTTACTCGATCTCATGTGTGAAAGGATCAGGGATTAATGGATGAAGTTTACTACCCCTGTAGTAAACAAACTGCAGATCGTAGTCTTATACAGTAGAGCCCCTCTTAGTTAATAATGGGTCCCGGTATAAATGTTGAAAAGATTTATTGTGACTTGGACTTTTATATTTGCAACACTTACCCTTACTGGTCATTTGGCGCGCAGGGATAAGTAATGCAAATATAAACGGTAAAATTTCATAGAATCTCTTCAGTAATTATCCCGGGACCCACTATTAGCTAAGAGTGGCTCTACTGTTAACATGCACAGGGGGACAAGGGTAAGTTAGCAAGCCGTATTATCGACAAGGGTTATACGATAGGGTAATCTTTTACCAAACTAAGTAGGCGGTAAAGCAACGGTGAAGTTCTTTTTGCATGGTATCCCAGTCCTCTTACATAATCTTTTTGGTAAGTCCCATCTTTACAACTACAGTAAAACTTCTGTTAGGCGATAGTGGATCCCGATTTAATTATTGAAAAGATTCATTTCAATTTTGCCGTGTATATTTGCGATACTTATCCATGCAGGTAGATTTGCGAACAGGGATAAGTATTGCAAATATACACGGCAAAATTGAAATGAATCTTTTCAATAATTAAATCGGGATCCACTATCGCCTTACAGAAGTTTTACTGTACATTCGTCCCTCTATAACTCGATAGTGGGTCCCAGTATAAGTGTTGAAAATATTCATTGAGATTCAACCATTTACATTTGCAATACTTGCCCCTGCCCGCAAAATGACTTGTAAGGGTAAGTGTTGCAAATATAAAAGTTCAAGTTACAATGAATCTTTTCAACATTTATACCGGGACCCACTATTAGCTAAGAGGGATTCTACTGTATCTCGAATACATCCTTCCCGTTGGCGGCCTCTTCAATCTTCTTATGAAAAAAAGAGATTTTTGCATGCTTGCTAACTCCAGAAATTCTTTCTTTCATCTTGTGATGCAGATCCGCGCATGAACTTTTTCCCTATATTTTTCTGTGATGGTTGTAAACAGCTATGACAGCACTCATCTGCACCCTCCTCAGTATTACTTAAACGGGTTAGATGCGGCGAAAGTTAATCCAAGACCGATCAGCATGTAAAGAGAATTATATATTCTAAACTTGATCTTTAGTTTATATATAAATTTAAATTCATTATCAAGGCAAGCTTGCCAAACCGTGACAATTTCTTCCTTGCTTCTCGGCAATTCGGATTCCACCAGGGCTGACCTTTTTTGTGAGGTATTGTACGTCTTGCTGATCCTTCGAATGAGCTATGCAGGATCCTCATTGTCAGATACTTAGGTTTCTGATCCTTTGTGTCCGCAGTTCGCAGTTCGGAGTATTGGAGTTTCGCGGGTTCGGGGCTTCTTTGCGTGTTCAGATATGGTCAGAAGTTTTTCTATATTGGGTCACTCTTTATCTCATTCGTATTTACTTCGAGATACGATGGCGAACATTTGACATTTTCACTACATGTAGCTCATCTCAAAATGTACATATTAAAGTTCTATCTTGTACTCTAGAGTCTGCAAGGTTTGTTCTTTGTCAATTATTAGACCTTGAGAATTTACTCTTTACCTTCTTAAAATACAGCTCAGACCTTTAAACCTTGGACCTCCAGACCTTTAGACTATCGAGCCTTCGATAGATTCTGTCGAGTTACGCTGAGCCCACTATCGTGTCACGGCTCGAGAACAGAACGCTGGAGGAATTTTGTTGATACGGTATATTAATTATTAAACTATCTAGAGGGAAAAAGAAGATCTTAGACATAAGAAATAACAACAATAAATGTAGATTGCTTGCCACCAACTCCGATGATTTTTTTTTTTTAAATCATTTTAGCATTTGCAGCCTGAAGGCTATGACGCGAATGATTACGGAAGACATGTATATTTTGCAGAATGACTCAGTTTGACAGTTGGAACACTCATACTCAGATTTCATTTGCAGATACCACTACGAGAATAACGCCTTACGACATGTACCCTCTTCCGTGTATACCCACCACAGGGAAAAGCGAGAAAAACCTGTGGTTATCTGAGCATGCCTTCGTCATCCTTCGAATACAATATCAGCGCGAGAGAAGTTGTGTGAGGACCTTACTGGATTCAAACCAGCTTTCTCCTGTGTTAGATGGGGCATGTGTCCAAGCTACCCAGACTCTACTTGGGAGAACGGCCCGGACAGTGTTGCATTGCATCATCCGACCTTCAGGTAGTGTTAATTCTGCCCGGCTCACACACCCGTATCATGCTTAGTGGGTGAAGGGCATAAGCCTAGTATGATATGTTTTATAATCAAATTCTTTAAATAGCAAAATACGCCAATTAGAAAAATAAACAGTATATATTTAGTATTTCTCCTTCACTGGCAACTTCTCTGATGGTCTAACGGTCATGATTTTCGCTTGTCGCCTGATGCACGCGGAAGATCGGGGTTCGACTCCCCGTCGGAGAGATTTTTTCCATTTTGGATCGTGAGACCAATTGCGCGGCCAGTTCGAATTTACTTTATGAACACCTTAAGTCCCATTGGTTAGAGTTTCCCTGTGTCATAACGTATCCTTTGAAGGGTTGGACGGCGGAGTGGTATACAGTCAGGGCCACTTTGTCAGACGGAGTTTTGGTAGCCGTGGCCCGTACGCTACTTGTGATAAGTAAAAGCTAATTAGAATCCAGGAAGACCCTCACACCACATCTCTCGCGGTAATATCGTGATCGTAGGATGACGAAAGTATACTAGATAGCTATAACTGACTGAAACGCAATCCTGCGGCAGATATAATTGGTTGAGGGTTGTAGGGGGTTTTGTTTTTTGTATCATGCTTTCGTATGCAGCCTGAGGTTATGACGCCTATGATTACGGAGTAGTAGTTTTGTTTATTCGTGCTATGTAGAGTCCAAGACTATTATAACACTAGGGCTCCTCTCTGACCCAGGCCACACCTTTTACAGTGCTCCTATCCCCTTTTACCTCGAACCTAAGATCATTGATACATTGACCCATGACTGGTAGCCATTTATCTCAGTAATTACCAGTAGAATTCAACCACCTCTTCTACGGAACCTTCTGCCCAAAAAAAAATTGAAAAAGAGCAGCCATGGAAACCGGAACCCGGGAAAACTTCTCAAAAAAACTGCAACTCCAGCCAAGCGGGGCCTAGGCACCAGAGCCACACGAGGTGCGTATCCCCATCTGTATCCCCATCTGTATCCCCATCTGTATCCCCATCTGTATCCCCATCTGTATCCCCATCTGTATCTCCCTAATATCCCGTATCCAGATATCCTCCTTATGCCGACACCACCAGCGCTCAGGTAGCGGTGCTCTTTCCTCGGGAGACAGTATAATGCTAGAATATCTGTAAACAGTGAGAATTCATCTTGGTTAAAAGGGCCAACTTAGTCTGATCCATCACCACCATAACGGGAGCTGGGTACGCCCCGGAAACTCATTTAGGTGACTTTTCCTCTGTGACCAAGTGATGCGTGTTTCTGTTGGCTCTGAAGATAAACTCCAGATTCGTAGGGGACACCACGTACAGGTAGAAACGCGGTCTTCGTCACCCTGGACCTTGGGAGAGAGAGAGTACTTTCGGACAAGAAAAGAAGGTGTGTTGATTACTGATCTATTGTTCCAATGTATCTGTCACATGACGTAATCTGCGTCGTTTCGTGCATGTCTCGTCCACTTCGCTGTGAAAACTTCCACTTTACTTACTGGCTAGAAGTTTCATTCTTCGCCCTTTTTTCTCCTCTGAATTACTGGTGGTGATGGCATCTTCAGCAGACCTAGCGATACTTTGGACCGTCTCATAAAATTCTTCAAACGAAACGTAAGATCCGGCTGGAGGAGCGAAAAGAGCTATGATCCGGGTGGATTCCATTTCGATGAAGTAATCTGCCAATGTTAGTTCTAGAGCTGGACGTCGGTTACGCTCAATTTGATAACAACGTACATGGAAACATAGGATATGAATTAGTTTTGAAGGATTACTAGAAAGAAACTTTGAAATTGAGAGACTGTGAATGATCTTCGGTACTGATGTTTATAAGTTTTTTTTTTTAATTTTTTTGTTTCTTGTCTTAATTCATAATGTATTCAGCCAGTAAGTTACGACAGATGTTTTAAGAGTTGAAAGTAGCTAACATTGCTTCGCCGGCTTCATTGTACGCGATTGTTCATTACATCTGAACATAATGTTACTAGACGTGATAACTTCTATTGCTATAGCGACGCGGATATCAAACTCAATTTTGATTTGATTTCAATTAACCCGTTCAGGAAGCCCAAGAGCCCATGCAGGTGTCTAACTTTTATATATACGCAGGAGGAAACCTCGCGGTAAAAAACCCCCAAAACTGCAATCTGGTAGCTTTCTGGTTTTCAGTTTACCTCCAAGAAGTGCCTTACACTGTACGTCCAGTGCGTGATCCGTCTCACCCCTTCCCTGCTCTGTGCATCATTAGCCGCATGGTTGCCTCAACTTGACTGACAAGTCAAAACTGTTCTAGGTATCCTTCGTCTAGTATCCACTTCGTGATTCTTGCCACATCTTCCGGGCTCTGAATCATGGCCTGATAGGACCTATCTTTTGCTTTTCGCAGGAAATCCCCTCGTCCCCTCGCCCAGTGCGGGCACGTCATAACCATATGCCTGACGTTCTGTGACGGATACCCACACTGGCACTTTGGGCTGTCAACTCCAGGTACTTTTCTTCTGTACAGATAAGAATTGAGCCCAATATGCTCGCTTCTTATCTGTATGGCGATACTACTTTGGGCCCAGCTAAGGTTCTGGTGGATTTGAACTGATGCTTCCCTGTAGTTCATTGTGAATCTGCCTATTTTTTATCCATGGTTATATTCGTTGCTTTCCAAGCCACAGGGTTCGCTGGAGTTGAGTGTCCAGAGTTCTTCTGATGTGTCCAAGAATGTTTCCATTCCTGGAATGCTACAATCTTTACAGCCGTCTTTTGTCGCCCAGTTTGCTCTTCCCTTCCGCAGATTCGAATCCATTCGGCCACATCATCGCTTCTGTTCATGTCGTGAATCTCCTCTCTCCCTCGGACAGGCAGCTTGATTCGATTACATGCCGAAGTAATTGTCCTTCGAACAGGTAGCTTGTCTGATAGTCCGGCGTGTTGGACCCTCCTTTGCTTCAGGGAGAGCTCTATTGGGAGCACCGATGTCTCGTGCTTAAGTACTCTACTGCTGGTAGAGTTATATGCCCCTGTAACTAGCTTTAAGCATTTCCTCTGAATACTTCGAAGGGGTTTAATTATCCTTTCGTGGATTTTACCCCCTGGCCCGGCCTCGGCTCAAATCTGGGACCCAAACGTGAGGGCCGGTCTCACTAACGTGCTGTACAACAGCTTCGACTTCTTAAATGTCGCTCCCCAGGTAGACTGTGCCAATCTGCTTGTCAGGAAAGCCTCTACTGTATAATATATATATATATATATATATATATATATATATGGAGATTGCCAGAATATAGTGTTCTATGATTCTGGTCTGGCCTTTTAGCCGAGTGGTGATGCATCTATCTCATGTATCATGTGGGATGGCAATCTTTAGCCTGACACCTGTGACGGGCTGTGCCCGGTAGGTTGTGGCTGGGCAAATCAACTTGGCCCATCCGTTTACCTGGTCGTGGCGCGACGCGTTTACGCGTAAGCGAGGGTCAGGGGTACTCCCTGCTGTGACTACTAGAACTTTCGAGAAGTCTCCAGAAGAGTCGAGAGTACTCCGGATGATTCTATCCCAAGAGTAATTAATGATGAGGAGTTAAGGAAAGAACCTTCTAGTGGTAAGGAGAAAACTATAAATATCAGTATTCTAGAGCAGATAGATTCCTTCTCCAGATTTAATATTAACTTATTTTGTGGTATTGCTTTCGTGCAGTGACCGTTTGCATTAATCCTTAACAACACCCACCTCTTGACCCCTCTCTCTCCCCACGCTGTCTACATACCGCTTAAGACACTGCTAATTGACTGTACCTGGGTGTGCGACTTTTGCTCAACTTTCTTTATGTGGGCGCTCCAGTTTAACTTGGGGTCGAAATAAATCCCGAGGACTCGGAGAGAAGACTGTGGAGAGGTTAGATGTCCCTGTATACCTACTGTTGCTTCGAGGTTGTGGCGCTTTCTTGCACGAGTAAAGTGCATCAACTGGTATTTCTCTGGTGCAAATCTAACTCCATGCTTCCTTGCCCACTCTTCGCAGACTTCGTGCTTCTCCTCCAGCTTTCTGCAATTCTCCTCAGTAGAACTTGACTATGTTAGTATATTCGTATCGTCTACGAGCCCTACGGCTGCGGTAGATGACTTTTGCAACAATGGTAAGAGTGTGCTGGCGAAAAACAGAAAAAGAATTGGAGACAGAGACGATCCTTGAGGTATTCCTGTGCTGGTGGATATCTGCTTTCCTTTGAATGATCCCAAAACTATTGATGTCGTCCTCTCTTCTAGAAATGACTGCACAAAATTACAAATCCACTTTGGGATCCCTTTCTCTCGGAGGTTGTGAATAAGTCTTTTGTGAGGGACTTTGTCGAAAGCTCCTGAGATATCGAGACTCAGAAGTGACGCCACCTTTTTCTTGTTCTTACCCCAAATGGTGTGGATCTGTTCAGTAAGAAGCTCAATTTCCGGGGTTGTACATCTTTTACTTCGAGCTCCCGTCTGTTCTTCGGTAAGAAGATTGAAATCTTCTGCTGCTTTTGAGATTAGATTTGCCACTAAATTCTCCGAAATTTACTTATTGTGTTAAGTAAAGCTATTGGTCGGTACGACTTTGGAGTATCATATCTCAGCTTCAGCGGCTTTCCGAGGACTATTGTAGTTGATTCCTTAAAAAACTTTGGGTGGTAGCCCAGAGTGAGACAAGCGTTGAATAGCTCAGCTAGAACTTTACTGAGCGATGATTCGCAGCACTTGAGGAATCGATTCGGTATCCCGTCTGGACCTGGAGCATTATCGCTCGGTAGCTTTTGGAGATTTTCTTTAATTTCAGTCTGAGTTATAGTATTAGAGATATTTGCCAGGTCATCAGGGTATGTAGTTCCATCTATATCTCTGGTTTCTGCTGCCACTGGTTGAGGAAAGAAGTGATGTGCCATGATATTTGTTTTGTCTATAGCTTCAGTGTACATGGTTCCGTCTGCTCCCTTGATATCTGGGATTTGAGGTAATCTATGTCTTTCCTCGGGATCTTTTCTTGCCCAATTAGCGAGCTTCCAGATTTTTGTCAGATCTTGTGCAGCCTCTGAAACGGCTGCTCTCCATCCCACATTCTTGGCCTTTTGAATTTGATCCTTTTTTATGCTAGTAGATTTTAGGTAGTCTAACCAGCTTTCTTCAGTACCCAGATTTTTCCACTTTCTTCTAGCTTTTCTCGTGTCTTTCACGACTTTGGAACATTCACTGGTCCAGTACGGTTTAGCAAAGCTGGATGGCCTGGCTATGGGAACCATTTCTTTGATTGTTTCCTGGATAGCTTCGGTGATTGATATAACTTTCTGATCGATCGTTGTTTTACTAGGTATATGATAGGGTACGTTCACTTGCGCAGAGTTACTATACAGGATGGAAATGCTGGAGTAGAGCAAGTAAGTGTGCGGATGACTTGAATGTGAGATTGAATTGACAGATGATGAGAAGGATATATTACAAAGTGGCGAATCCAAGCCTACTTATACTTCCAAAATCATCCGTGCGCCAACAGAGCAAACAATGCAAACACCAAGTCTCGTGAGACTCACACCTTGCCTAGCTAGTCCCAACACTTCATCCTAGCCTCGGTGTGTGTCACATCATCTGCTGCTTATTCAGCCTTGCCATGTCCACTATGTTCGTTTCACGGATTGACATGTTTCATGTTAGGGAAGTGTCAAGGCCGTTACAAGGGGTTGATATTTGACAAAGGATTTACCAGGTTTCATGGTAAGACGTTGGCGTGCCGTTGTAGGAGTTTTGGAGTTGTTCTCTGGGTTTCATATAACCCGTGTGGAGTTATTATTACGATCTCACTTAGAGATCAAATGTACATATGTAGACCTGACGTCGCGGGGTTTTCTCTCCACGCAACGTCTTCTGAATATAATTTTATTCTTTGATTATCCTCTTCCTCTGCGAAGACCGCTGTTTAATTGCACTTCTCTTCTGCTCCGGAAGACCACTCCCACCGCCCATTTCTCTTCTGCTGTGAAGAGCACTTCCCGCTGCTCGCCCCTCACCTATACCACCATCTCACCTATTACCTGACACACCCTCATCTCACTCCCATCAAACGAGCTTTCTAGTCCCGCTTCGTACCCCGTGGAACAACTGCTCCTTATATCCGTGAGAGTTCGCTAGGCACAACAATCGTCTCTCGAGAATCTAGACAGAGCTTCTCCAGCTCCAGCACCCGAGGTTTGGCGGCCAATCTTCTATTGACTGATTTCCAGTCCGCTTTCTTCCACTGAGAGCGAGGGGCTTGTTCTTCTTGAGTTTCAGGTTGGATTAGCATCTCGGTAGAAATTGGAATGTGGTCTGAGGATGCCTCCAATTCATTAGCTGGTTGGCATTTTGTGATTGTATCTTCCAGATTTTTGGACACAAATATAAGGTCTAGCGTGCTTTGGCTTCTCCTTTTACTCCAGGTTATTGTGCCCTCCGGAAGGACTAGTTCCATATTTTTACTTCCCAGAACATCAATTAAGTCTTCTGAAAGTGTTGGGATAAATACACGTACATGTCTCATTATTGTCATGTGACTATATGACTAAGCATTGTTTCTCATATGTATATATACACCTAGCTCTTTAGACAGAACAAGGATATACGAGAATATAAGGATTTGATTGTTTTACATTCCATTTAGTTACCAAGGTTTACCAACACTGATCAGTGTACTTACCTTAACTAAGTACACAGATTCGCAAGGTCTTAAATTCTTGAAGGAGGACCTCTCTTTGTAACCAACGTGATTCTATCGCCATTGTTCCAAACAGAGACCTCAGAAGGAAAGTTTTCGAAGTTTCCTGGGAAATATTTCGGTTGTGTCTATTCATCTTCGCCCTGCTCTACTGCCATTGGTGATATAGTACAACTACGATTCTTATCTGGGAATCGGTGCGCTGAAAGCACATATCTATCAATCAAAATTTATTCTGCTCTACCAACTGTTATTTACAAACAAAACGTCAGCTATGCCATCGAATTCTGACAAAGAATCAGGTGTGCCAAAAGGAAAAGAAATTGAGAATCCACCGGAATCATCATCTATCCTTAATGAAAGTGACCTTCAAGATCTACTACGATATGGTTTTAATCCATCAAACCAATCCAGCCAAATCATAGAACAGTTCACTAAGTGGAGAATCCAGGTTTACCGTAACAGCGGATACACAAACAGTAATCTCTCATACGAGTTTGCAGATGACTTCCAGTATTTCAACAAGACAGACTTCGACAAGATGGCCAAAGATGTGAAAGCACACCTGCGTGACTTTCTGCGTAGTAAAGGCGTTTATGTCAAAAAAGTCAGGCTATATCCGATTTCAAATGCACTCATTGAATCGGCGAAAGAAGAGTTACCATGGCCACAAGACGACCCGGAAAGACCAAAAGATCATCAGGATATTACGACTACAGATGCTTTTTATAAACCTCAGTCTAATCAGTTACCCCCTCAGTCATGGAATAAACCCTCACCTCAATTCCCTCAAAATATCTATCAGACTTCATATCAATCTGCTATTAACCAGACAGCTCCTGTTGCTCAACCAGTTGAATCTCATACCATGCCATCGACACAACAATTAACTGCAAATTTTCGAACCCATAATACGTATGGGAACAGTAGAGAACTAACAAACTTGACAAAACTATACACTAACGATTCACAAAAGTATGACGGGACTGCCACCGACAATATAACCTATAAATACTCTATTTTCTTAAATAATTGCAAAAACGCTGGAATAACCTTCGATATGTTACCTTCTGCATTCCCAACGATGCTTCATGGAAGAGCTCTAGAATATTATTACATGAGTTTTCAAGGTTGCAATTTATCTATCGATGAATTGTTGTCTCGTTTCAAAGAATATTTTGAAGGTGCACAGCATAGACGACACCGATTTTTTGAATGGAATAATGTCAATCTCAGGAGTATACTACGCGATAGACCAAACCAAGATAAAGGAAAGATTTTCGTCGAAATGGTAGAGGATCTTCGAAAGCTTCAGCACGGATTAGATCAAGAACATCGAACTGATGCAGCTATGTACAATCGTATTGTGTCAGCTTGTAGAACCACACCACAATGTAGTTTTGCAATTCTTCAACAAGCATCTAATCTACCAGCTCTCATTGACAACATATACGCTGCTCTTCAAAACAGTGATGAGATCGAGAAACTTGAGAAAACTGAGCCAAATAATCCTGATGCTTACTTTACCGATCGAAAATATCATCGCCCTCAACCCCAAAGGCACGCATCTTCATCCCACAAAAATGACCGTAAGCGAAAAAAGCGTTGCTTTGTGTGTCAAAAAGAAGGATGCTGGTCAACTCACCACAGTGAGAAAGAACGACTACAAGCCACAATGAAGAACCGAAGTACTCAAGCCTATATTCAAGAATACGAGGGGAGCGAAACCGATCAAAGGTCTGAAGAAAGCGAAAACGATGATTTTGAATCACTAACCCTCAAGGTTGAAGACTTGGATCTTCAAGATAATTTTGAAAATTATGTCACATCAATATCATCAGTTTCACATGATCAAGCGTTGCAACATCAACAAGAATTGGCCAATCGAGCAACCTATCATGCCATAACTAAGTCAATACCAACAGCAGACAACTTTGTGGTCACAGGTAAATACTCATCGGATGAGTTTCGCGGTATTATGCTTGACACAGGCGCTGCACATCTATCAACTGCTGGATATGGTCAAGCTCAAGCGTATATGAGACAATTTAATGCAACTATGGATACCTCAAGTTATGGCAAATTACAAGCTAAATTTGGTATTGGTATGACCACTTCGATAGGTGTCCTTGCAGTTGACTCTCCCATTGGCCTTATAAACTTTCATGTAGTACAAGCAGAAACGCCCTTTTTACTCTGCTTACAAGATATGGATAAACTCGGAATTTTCTTCAACAATCTAAAAGACGTTATCATCAAAAGTGATGGATCAAAAATACCAGTAGTTCGCCTATTTATGCATCCATTCCTTATTTGGGGACCTACAGCAATAAACTATTTAACAGAAATTGAATTACGACAACTACACCGGCGATTTGGTCACCCATCAGTAAATCGTCTTGTCCGGACATTAGAACGCGCTGGTCATGATGATCCGCAACATCGGAATCTTTTAAATCGCATAACAAAATTCTGTACCTTTTGTCAAACTCACTCTCGCTCACCTGGCAGATTTAAGTTCGTTCTCAAGGATGATGTTTATTTCAATCAATCAATATTTATTGACGTGATGTATATTGATGGGAATCCGATTTTGCAAGTAGTTGATGAAGGTACTTCATTTCAAGCTGCTCGCTGGCTTAAAAATATGACCGCGGCTCATACTTGGGACACTTTAAGGTACTGTTGGATAGATATTTATTCTGGTCCACCTGAAACAATTATACATGATGCCGGTACCAATTTCGACAGCTTGGAATTTAGAGGAAATGCTTTGGGTATGGCTATTAAAGTGAAATGCATACCTGTTGAATCCCCACAGTCTATAGGTCTTGTGGAAAGATACCACACTCCACTTCGTCGAGCTTATTCTATCATAACTGATGAATTAAAAGGACAATCTAGTACTGCAGAAATTCGACTGCAGATGGCTGTAAAAGCCGTAAATGATACAGCTGGATACGATGGTCTTGTACCAACGCTGCTAGTATTTGGAACATATCCTCGAATCTCTAACATCGATGCGCCTACTCTTTCAACAGTAGAGCGAGCAAAATCAATCAAGTCGGCAATGGCGGAAGTTGCCAAATTACACGCTAAGAGGCAAATAAAAGACGCATTGCGTCAACGAAATGGTCCTACAACTTCTCAACTACACGATACACCTATTGGTTCGTCAGTTCTAGTATGGCGAATACATGAGAAAAAATGGAAGGGTCCATACAAACTGCTTGCAATTAAAGACGAAACATGCACAGTACAATTATCCAATGGCCCAACAGAATTTAGGACAACTATTGTCAAACCTTTTTCTCAAAGCCATCAAACCGACGAAATAACCGATGATCCATCCCCCAACAACCATCAAACTGCTCTTATTCATTCCCCAAATCGTAATTCTAACACTAGTAGTGTGCCACGAAAAAATCCTAGTCGAAATCGACGTTTACCTGGGCGCTATAATAGGCCCGATATTGAACTTTACATATTTGAGCCAAGTTTTAAAACGTCACGATTGGCAGAATTAAATGGCCTACTCGAAAGAGGGGTATTTAAAATTCTTTCAAGACATGACGTGCCGACTAATGCACGTATCTTTGGAAGCCGATTTGTAGATCAAATCAAAAATGAAGGAACCGAGAAAGCGTTTGAAAAGTCGCGTCTCGTAGTACAGGCTTACAATGATGCTGGTAAGAAAAATATACTCACGCAAGCTCCCACAATACAACGCGCGAGTCAAAGACTTATTCTCATTCTCTCCTTAATTTTTGATCTTCCTTTATACAATCGAGATATATCTCAAGCATATACTCAATCAAACTCGAAACTTGCAAGAGATATCTACATAACAGCACCTATTGAAATGAATCTACCGCAACACACTATCCTTAAAGTTGTCTTGCCACTTTACGGCATTCCTGAATCAGGCACTCACTGGTTCAAAACATACCACACACACCATACTGAAAAACTAGGCATGACTAGCTCAACATTTGATGAATGTCTATTATTTAAAAGCGATCTTTCTGCATTCATTGGTCTCCAAACTGATGATTCCTTAATTGCCGCAACCCTCGACTTTATGAAGATCGAAGCCCAGGAGCTCAGAACAGCTGGACTAATTGCCAAACCGTGTGAAAAATTAACCGCAGATCACACACTTGAATTTAACGGTTTTAAAATCAAATTAGTAGATTCTCATGAACTAACAATAACTCAAGGACGACAAATCCAAAAAATAAATCTGCTAACAAGAGAATTCAAAAAAGATCAATTCATAGCACAACGCGCCCGCGGGGCTTATATTTCTTCTGTATCCCAGCCCACAGCAGCATTTTCTTTATCTTACTCAGCCCAAGTCACTGAGCCTACATGGGATGACGCTCAATTTCTGAATACGTGCCTCAATTGGCAGAAACAAGGAAGTGGCCTCAAATTTGTTAAACTTGACAAAAATTCACTACGAGTTTTTGCATTCACGGACTCGTCCTTCGCCAACAATAAAGATTGCTCTTCACAAATTGGGTACGTTATCGTACTTGCCGATTCTCATTGCAATGCAAACATTCTACATTGGCAATCAATCAAATGCCGCAGAGTAACAAGATCTGTATTGGCTTCAGAACTTTACGCACTATCACATGGATTTGATACCGCCTCCACGATAAAGTCTACGCTAACTCAAATTTTCTCCTCAAAAATACCACTGACAATGTGTATTGACTCGCAGTCTCTTTATGATTGCCTTGTAAAATTAGGCACGACTAAAGAAAAGCGATTAATGGTCGATTTGCTTTGCTTACGACAATCATACGAAAGACGAGAAATAACTGAAATTCTATGGATCAAGGGCGAAAATAACCCAGCAGATGCAATGACAAAAGCTAAGGCATGCAACGCTTTGCAAAAGTTAATTGATACCAATAAACTGGACTTAACATTGGACGGATGGGTAGAGAGACAAGAAAGTCATAATATGGTGATCTAAGAAGACCACATCAAGTTTAAGCGTCGATCTGGGCTTATCCACTTCTATTTGGTTTTTTCCCAGTGTTGGGATAAATACACGTACATGTCTCATTATTGTCATGTGACTATATGACTAAGCATTGTTTCTCATATGTATTTATACACCTAGCTCTTTAGACAGAACAAGGATATACGAGAATATAAGGATTTGATTGTTTTACATTCCATTTAGTTACCAAGGTTTACCAACAGAAAGTTTATGGTGACTGGGTACAGTTTGACCACCCCATCTTGGATGATATAGGTTGAAGTCACCTAACAGAAAATGCTGACCTTCTTTAGAGAGGATTTCTTCAAGAAACTTTAGAGTTTCTGAGTCGTTACTATGAGAAAGAGGGGGTGGGTTGTAAACGTTATTTATAAATATTTTGCCTCTATCGGTTTGGAAACTGATTGAGATCACGTCTCCACAAGCTCCCTCTGGAGTTTTTTCCCTTCTACATCTCTCGACTGCCAGATGTTTGCTCACATAAATGCAGGTTCTACTTTTCTGGCCATCTGGAAAGACCGGATGGTATGCAGGGTGCTTAACTGTGGTATATTCTGTCGGGTGACACCATGGCTCTTGTAACGTAACCACATGATGCTTTAGGGGATCTCGCATTTGGAGAAAATGTTGTTGGACTCTATCTTTACTCCTGTTGACATTGTATTGCGTTATATTCAGAATTTGGATGCCCTTAATGATGTCATTCAAACTCAATTTAACTAGTAATTTAATTTACATTCACCGCTCGACGGATTCAGCATAAAAAAAAAATTGTTGCAACAAAATTTCGAGGGGGTAGATAAATATATGAAAATATATTGCTTCTAAACACTTACTCTCATGATAGGGTATTGTTCGTTGATCCGCTTCTTATAGGGTACAGGGGTTAAAGCGGGGATAAAGTGGAGATAAAGTGGTGATATTCCAGGTTACCTCACGATAGATCCACAGTATCCCTGTTAGCTTCAAATTTTAAAATCTTATGGCCTAAGGCATAAGAGATATGCATCTGTATATGAAGTCCAACGCCCACCTTCATGCCTGCACCTTTCTTCACTCGCGCACACCTGAGGTCGTTTCGTTTAAATCATTGTCAGCTATTTACTATTATTTTGCTCAACGGCATACTTTTATTTCATTCATCTATCTAATTTTTACTTCATGTGAGTGCATCTGAACCTTAAGTCAACTACTTTAGAAGATTTTAATTTACTGTACTAGATTGCCGCAAAGATGGATTCACCTCAACAACCTTCTCCATCATCAGCATCTCCTACTTATGCAAAACGCCTAACACAAACTCAACGTATTCAAGTAAGTCTGAAATCTACAAATTGATAAGGTTAAGAGAGTAACATGTGCAGGTTAGAACCTTGGCCAGTGAGGGACACAGTTACGTCAAAATCTCTCAACGCCTTGGGATTACATGGCGACAGGTACAATACACCATGAGCGTTGAAAATACCGAGCCTCAGTACTCCAGTGGTAGGCCACCTATTCTAAGTAGTTCCCAGGTCGATGAAATAGAATTTTTCGTCTGTTTATCATCGGAAAATCGTCGGATGTCATTTTTACAACTTGCACATTTTATATTTCGGCACTTTGGTGTGAGCGAGAATGTGATCCGACGTGAACTGGCAAAGAGGGGATATGCACGCAGGATTGCACGATTAAAACCTCCTATCTCTTCAGTCAACAAACTGAAGAGATATGAGTTTGCCAGAATACATCTCCACTGGCGGAAGGAACATTGGATGAGAGTCCTCTGGTCCGACGAGACTTGGGCTATGAATGGTCGGCAAAGTGATCGTTGGGTCACAAGAAAGGTCAGTAGTCCCTTAAAGGCTCCTAAGATTTAGAGTTCCCTTGAGCTAAGTTTAAGTCAAAGATTGGGGAAGAGTACGAAGATACCTGTGTCCTAGCCAAGACGCGGAGGAGAGTTGGGTGGATGTTCTGGGGATCTTTCTTTGGACGACAGAAGGGGCCTTGCCTGATTTGGGAGAAGGAGTGGGGCCATATCACTGCGGCCAGTTACTGCGAGAGGATAGTGCCTCTCATAGAGAGTGCGGTCTTTCGGGAACCAGGACTAGATGTGATGCAGGACAACGCCCCTCCTCACAAGTCGAGGCAAACTATGAGTGAGTTTGAAAGGAGGAATATTTCTCTAATGGAGTGGCCGCCATATTCTCCTGATTTAAATCCGATAGAAACTTTGTGGAGTTATATGAAAGCGTACATGGAGCGTCTTTATCCAGCGTTGGATCAAGGGGGGCAGCGGAGTCAAGGGCATCTTCGTCAAATAGTGAACGAGGCGTGGGATCTGGGGTTTAATGGGGATGACTTGGAGAAACTGATAGATTCGATGCCCCGAAGAATCAGAGCCGTTTACGAAGCTGAAGGCGGATATGTAAATTATTAGCTAGATAGAAGTATAATTTATTTATGAAATGTATTAATGAATTAAAAAGTGAATAGAGGGCTATAATGGACCAAAAAAGCAAAATCAACGAATATTTCGTTGTGAAATTTTTGCCATACAAATTTAAAGTTTAGGTGGGGAGATCTACTTATCGTCATGCTAATTCAAGTTAGTAAAAGCCTATATACCCTGTAAAAGTCGAATTTTAGCGCCTATACACGATTAATACCGTAGTATCAGAGTAGAGCCCCTCTTAGCTAATAGTGGGTCCCGGTATAAATTTTGAAAATATTCATTGTAACTTGGACTTTTATATTTGCAACACTTACCCTTACAGGTCATTTTGTGCGCAGGGGTAAGTATTGCAAATATTAACTGTAAAATTTCTATGAATCTCTTAAGTAATTATACCGGGACCCACTCGGACGTGCTAAACGGACAGTCCCAAATGCTCGCTGAACGTCCCTGCAAGTAGATTGCGCTTCCACGCTAACCAAATCTGCATTGATCAGCGATCTCGTCGAATATTTTTTGCGCTACTCCAAATCGTGTTATATATTACTAAGATCAAACCGTACAGTAACAATTAGTTACGCGTAATTATCTTCAACATTTTTCCTATCAATGATGTTCAATCGATGGGCTCACATGCATACGTGTGGTACACTTTCTTCATTTGAAATAAATTTATATCTAAGTATTTACTATTCTACTGAAAAGGGAAGACTGTGTATAAGAACTAATTACATATACGTATTTTGAGCGGCATACAAGAACAAATCAAGAAAACTTGCCTAATTCCGAACCCTAAGAGGACAGTGTGCGCTATTAAAGCGATGTCCAGACTGACCGCAAATACTGCACTTTGATGGAGTAGGCTGGCGTCGCTCTATTAAACCCTGCTGGGGTGGCAATTGAGACTCCGCTGAAGATTGAAGCTCGGGAGGTGCAGTAACGGACGCTTGAATACGTCTTACAGGTAGAAGCTCGTCATGAGAACGATCTCTTCGTACGCTTGCGTCTTGCCTTGTACGTTGACGCCTACGAGGGATAACTGCAGGATCGAGAATGCGGCGTAAGTCTTCCTCTCTTTGAGGTAGAGGTATTTTTGTGAGATACCAGTGCGGATCGATAGAGCGCATCTCAATCGTACCGTTGGTATTCAAAACGTCGACTAATCGATGCCAGCATGGGAGACCGAATTGCGCCGTGAAAACTCCACTACAAGTCCAGTTGACGGTCAGAGGCATCCTCGAGTTATTGTGTGCTTGATTTGCCTGATCCTCGAGCATACGTAGTGCTGCAAAGCTGACTCTACATCTGACCAAGTTAAATAACTGTGATCTATGTTGAGGAAGCACTTTATGCATTTGCTTCTTCATCTCGTTTCGGTAGTTTCTCTCTTGTTTTTCTCTCATTGTGGTTATGGCATTGTTGAGAGCGATGAGGTCACCATTTCGGTTTTTGAGGTGCTTTTTGAGAGAAGAGTGAGACCCCTCAGTTCTCGAAGTTGCTTTGACTCCATAATTTCGGTGAAGTTTGGTTGAGAACAAGGCAAACTGATCAACAACAGGGAGATATGTTGTTGACAAATAGCTTATAATATCTATGGATATCTTATTTGGCTGTTTTTTCTATGATTAAACCGTTTAGAGATTGCTTACCTCGCTGATCAGAAAACTCTCTTTCAAGTATTCGCCAGTTGTTGGTGAACATCTCTTCGGTTTCGGCATAAACGCAAACCCTCCAAGCACTCAAAATTCCATCCGCACTGTCTACGAAGGACCGACCCGGCCCAGGTTGCTGCACTGAATTAATATTTATTCTTGGCCGGGCGTTCCCGCCGAAAACAGCTCTTTCTGGCCCTTCCATCAAGTGTGTTGCGACAGATTCAGCGTGGGCATTAGCATTAGCATCTTCGTGTTCAAGATGGTTGCCCTCTCTTCTTATTCCAGTCCCAACCCCGCCAAGCCTTTCTCCGAGAAGAGTACCTTCTAAAGTACCTTCCCATTTCTTGCCAATGTTATATACAACATTCTTCATAACATGCCACAAACAGAGCTGGGTTGGGACTCGAGGGAATACAGTTTCGAGGGCATTTCTTAGCGCCGTATCATAATCGGTGATTATGACCATAGGCAAAGGTATTTGATGCTCATCCATTATCCTTTGCAGCCGAGTTAACACCCATTGATAGGATGTTTGCCGCTCATCCTTGATCAAAGCCCAGGCGACGTTAAAGGTGGAATTCATGCCTGTTATTCCAGTGATCTGCATCAGTGGAAGATTGAATCGATTAGTTTTGTAGCTATCATCAAGTGAAATGACTTCGTTATGGTTTTTCCAGGTTTCGATTGACCACTGATATGTCCATAGCACATATTCAACACGATTCTGGGCGTCGGTTTGGAAATCTACTACTAAAGCAGAGCTATCGTTTTGTAGGTTATGCAAGAATTGTTGCGTTGGGGTCCTTCCTCCGAGCAGTGCTCGTTGGTCTTCATCTCGAATGTTCTGAACATCTTTGGCCGTAACCTCCAGAGAATATTTTCGACCAACTTCTTCAGCAATGTCTTGGGCAGTTAGACGTCGATTATTGTTAAGCGCACGAATCTGATTTAAAACCTCAACGTTACCGTTGCGTTTATGGCGACGAATAACGGGAATACGCTCTGCATTTACCCGATAGTGATTATGGAAGTCTCTCTGGACATTAAATTTCCAGGTGTTCTCTCTTTTGTAGAAGGCTATGTATCCCTTCCATTGGCATCCGACTCGGCCGCTTGGAGTTCTTCGTTTCCCGGATCCTTTCAGCTCAGGTTGACGGCTCCTAGTACAGACCAGCTCAATCTTTAAGTAAATACCAGTTTGAGGATCTTTTTTGGTAGATCTCCGGATGACTGTCGCAAATCCATTTTGGTTAGCTAGGTGCTCGACAGCTCTCTTACAGTCCTCCATTTGGTCGATCCGGACACCAATTATTTCTTCCATACTTCCGCACTGGGTCTCGACTGAAGAAATTGCGTATTAGTGGAAATTTTGCCATAAATGAATTAGTTTTAGGAGCTTAGCATACGGGTATCCTCATTATTTGGTATACTTTGATGCCCATCATGGGCCTCTAAAAGAGCACTTCCGGTAACCATTCCTGGAGAAATCAGCCAATATGTATTTTAGTAGAAAGAAAGGGAAAAATACCTCTTTCATTAGTATCTTGAGATATGTTGATTGATGCTGATAGCGCATTAAAGTTCAGTTCAGCCATTGTAATTTGGAGTTCAATAAGTGAGGCGAAGTTGGAGGTGAGGAAGATGAAATTGGAATATAGAATTGGACGATTTGGAAAAGTTATTAAGGCAATTCCAGGACTAATATTTCTAAATGGTATCTTTATGTTATGTTTGTTAAACACGGGCTCTAAGTTGTCATGGTAACTACTATACTTGTAACGATAGTGACCAAATTTGGAGTAGCGCAAAAAATATTCGACGAGATCGCTGATCAATGCAGATTTGGTTAGCGTGGAAGCGCAATCTACTTGCAGGGACGTCCAGCGAGCATTTGGGACTGTCCGTTTAGCACGTCCGGACCCACTATTAGCTAAGAGGGTTCTACTGTATTATGGGATCCATTGATGGTGGTAAAAACCAGATCAAGTCCAAAAATAAAAATCAGATATTCATGCTGATTTAACGAGAGAACTTCGGACGAATCTTTCTCCGTAAATATACATCTTCATTGGCTAGTCCAGAACCCGCTTGCAACTGGCATTCCTACGTGTTCAGACATCGCGAGTTTCTCCACATTGGATATGAACCCCCGCTCTAACAATATCTGGTTTGACGGGTCTATCCCGTCAACGATGATGCTATCTATTCATCCAGAAGAAAATCTCTTTAGGTCAGGAGACGGAGAAGATTGGTTCATTGACGACAACGATGTAAGCTAAGGAATGAAACAGCGTCAAAAGAGCACTCTGTTATGAGTTAGATGTCGTATATTATGGCAGTAGAGCATCGCATTTTGAAAGAACCCTTCTTTCACATAGTTTATTTTATAATGATTGAGAATGATTACGTTGATTGAATGAACTGAAATGCGTATATCTGTAATGAATCATCTAGCTTGCCAGTGAAGAACGGAAGGGGGAACTAAGTACACAACAGTGAAGATTTCTGGATTATTATCCCTGGCACAATCTGATTCTTATGTTTTTCCAAGATTATGAACAGTTCAGTATAGATCATTCCTTGAAGATTATGGCGATCGATAATAATTATTGTTATAAATTCTGTTCCATTTACGTCTTGTAATAATAGTCTAAGACAATTGTAGGATGGCATCCCGATAGGAATACATATTCAATTATTTGTACTGCCAAGATTTCCTATCATCTAATTCAGTATTATCCATGTGAACCTTTGAGTCAGAGGGGCTAGCTCATGAAATGATGAATTTGAAAAAATTTATTCCCTGCCCTCAGGTTGACCTACGCAGGGATCGAACCTGCAATCTCTTGATTCGTAGTCAAGCGCCTTGCCATTGGGCCAGCAGGCCCTCTTGCATTCTGGCTGATATTAATATATATAAACTTACAATACTTTTCGTTCAACTTTATGAGGCAAATTTTAAACAAGGACTCTCATTGGCCAATCCAATTAAATCCTCCAATGAGGAGCCTTATCAAATTCTTGTCCCACATCGTTACGACGATAGGCGACTGTACTACATTACTCCGCTCCGAATTACCCCTACTGATTCGTGTATAAAACCACAGCCGAGCCAGCACAGCAAAAATTCTTTTAATCAGTGGATTTGCTAGTATAACCAAAGCAAGCGAGGTCGGATAGTGATGTGGTACACCTTCCAGTGTTGTGTACAGTGACATTGGATTTGTGCAGTGTAGGTATAAAGCAGCAAGAATAGGCACTTGCATGTACGGATACCCTGTGTCGTATGTGCCGAGGATACCGAGTCAGATGATATGAGTCGTAAAACAAAAGGAGACCCTGTCTGATATTAATACGAGAAGTAGTCTCCAACTCTGTAAATAGATGTTAGTAGACTCGACTCGGTGCTTGGTAGATACTAGGCGCAAGTATAGGATCCGGGCAGTAGGGTAACAACGACTTGTCTATATAAGGAGAGTGTATTACCTATATGGAAAGGTTGATAAGTTAAACAAAACATATCTTCATCTTCATACTCATTCATCATTACCTTCATGTTCATCGAATCACACATTTTACTCGCACGTTAGTACTATAATACTACTTCGCCACTCATAACTGTAACATCTAGGCCATTCTCCCAACTATAGCCTGGGTAGCCGAGACACAAACCCCATTTGAGATATGAGTGTTGGATATTGTGGATAATACGCTTGTATAATTGTGGCTCAGTGTAATATTTAGCGTATGCTTGTGTGATCAGAGTATCTTTAAATGTAATCCTAGATTGTAGTGTCGTTTATTTGTGCTATGTAGAGTCCAAGACTATTATTACACTAGGGCTCCTCTCCCCTTTTGCCTCGAACCTAAGATCATTGATACATTGACCCATGACGGGTAGCCATTTAGCTCAGTAATTACCCATAGAATTCAACCCTCTTTTCTACGGAACCTTCTGCTCAAAAAAAAAAATTGAAAAAGAGTAGCCATGGAAACCGGTACGCGGGAAAACTTCTCAAAAAACCTGCAACTCCAGCCAAGCGGGGCCTAGGCACCAGAGCCACACGAGGTGCGTATCCCCATCTGTACCCCCATCTGTATCTCCCTAATATCCCGTATCCAGATATCCTCCTTATGCCGACACCACCAGCGCTCAGGTAGCGGTGCTCTTTCCTCGGGAGACAGTATAATGCCAGAATATCTGTAAACAGTGAGAATTCATCTTGGTTAAAAGGGCCAACTTAGTCTGATCCATCACCACCATAACGGGAGCTGGGTACGCCCCGGAAACTCATTTAGGTGACTTTTCCTCCGTGAGCAAGTGATGCTTGTTTCTATTGGCCCTGAAGATAAACTTTAGGTTCGTAGGGGACACCACGTACAGGTAGAAACGCCGTCTTCCGCCCCCGACCAGTGTGATTTAAAGGTACTTTTTTTTGGGATTTGATCAGCTAGTTTATTGTTGACTATATGTTTAGTCTCTAGTAAAGCTATGATTTAAGTTAATATGAAAGCAAAGAAGAATTTGAAGTACAGGACCATCTTACTATCAGTTGTAAATGATGCGGATCACTCAGGGATTAGGGTCATCAAGTCTCTGGAATCATTTATTCAAACTGGATGTGCTCCCAAGGAATTTCAAGACATTTGTGTCTTTTACATGATCTCGTCGTTACATGTCTAAAGACTAATTGATTTTTTTAACCTCCTACTATCAAATGACTCTACAACAATTTTGTCAGTGTTGTTTTGCCAGATATTCCTCACTGAGCCCTTCAAAACTTTTAACAGGGTTTAAAAATGATATTGGATTAATAAAATGTTCACCAATATTATTTTATTAATTCTTTAAATTTGGAGTTTCCTTGGATATTTACACAAAGGTCTACGTGTACTAGCAGATGTTCGTGATTTAAAATTTTGATATTATATACTGATTGGAGAGCGCTTCAAAAATAGATGTTCCTTCTTAGGTAGTTACTACTTAGCTTACGGATTAAAGATCATCCGATCTAGCAAATGATACCAGATGCATATATAGTTTTTTTTAACAAACAGATGATCATTTCTAGTCACTGGTCGGAATGAAATTGGCTTTAATCCTTGTACGATTTAAAGCAAATGAATCGAATACATGTGTATCTCGGTCAGCCTATCGTTGTACCAATCTCTTTCAACTGCGTGGTAGTGATCAAACCTTCTCCAGCAGCTTCACTCAGAAGCCTGTGTACGAGACAATCATCAAAACCTGCGCTTCCGACCTGATTGAGTTTTGTGATATCACCCGCAAGACCTACAGCTAAAGCTTCTTTCACGTTGGCCTCAATAAATAGATCCTTATCATCAGCTATTTTTGCAAAATTTGCACAACCTCTGTAGTACTTTTCAGCATTCTTTAACAAAATGGAGCTATTTGACCTAGAAACGGCTAGTCCCAACCCTGATTGGCCGAGCTGGAACCGGGATAACTCAGTATCGCCACGTGCTAGGTAGATATTTTTGAGATTTTCGGGTATTGAGAGCTTGCTAGCAGATGCTAAGTATTCCATTGCTTTGGTCAAAGCTTTCCAGCGTAATTCAAGGTAAGCTTGTGTATCAGCTTCAGGGTGTATTCTAAGGGCGTGGCAATATGTAGAGTGCGACTGTGCACGCCCACAGAGCCCTGCAGGATGGTCAGTTAAATCTACTCCCGTAAATGACCTCTCCAAATCCTCAGTCAAAGTAAATACATCAATTAGCGAGCAGTTAAATTTAGCAATAGCGAGAGCGCAATGCAATTGAGCTCTTATGGAGTGTGCCTCTACTTTGCGATTTTTATTTGTGAGATAGATGTCAAATTTGCTGTTAATCGCGTTAGCTTGTTCTTCAATTAAACGAAGATATTCGATATCTGTCTTGTGAATCTCCACAGAAAAGCTGGTTAGAGTTTCCATTATGGCCAGGACTGTATCCAAAAGTATATCATCAGTAACGGGTTCAACAATCCTGGCCCAGCATTCCTCTTGGGAGACTGATTCTTTGCCTGTGAGAATTGGTACCCCTTCATCTTTGGAGTCCAGGTTTGAAGATTCACTTAAGCCTAGATGGGATATTTTTTGATCACGTGCTAAAGTTTCTTGTTGTTCAAGACAGTTTTGAAAGAGATCAAGAGCTTCCTGTGCGAGAATTAAAGAATTGACATGATTAGGTTTGTCGGGTCCACTGGATTCCTCCAAAATAGTACTTAAAATTTGAGCAGTATTACTGTCAATATTAGATGCTTTTTCTATCAAAAGGATGAGAGTAATGGCTATGACTTACAACAAGATGTCGGGGTTTTCTGGCTGAAGTTTTTGTGCAAATCTACTGGCCGCCAACGCGTTACCTAGGAGCTGAGGAGTAGAGCCAGGACAGTACTGGAGCAACTGAGGATACTCGATTATTTCAAACAGAACTCTTGCTCTGATTTTCTATAAGTTATCCTTTATACATATCAAAAGTTTGTTGGACTTCATACTTGTTGTAGGCCAAGTCGAAAGAATCTGGAAATTTCTGAAGACCCTCCCCGTAACAATCAATGGCTTTGTTAAAAAATCTCAATGACTAAATCAATATGACGTCAGTTATAGTAAATAATTTACAGTGCAAACGTGAGAGCGAAAGCTCGAGCGAATTCAAAAAACTAATACCTTTTGAGCGTCACCACCACGCCATTTTTCACCACCTTCTTCGAAATCAACACCCACTACACAGTGTGGTCAGATGAGTGAGAAAAAAAGGGATGTCCGCAAAATCAACTGGCAAGGTATTCATCGGCAGTGTTTGGGGCCTTGGGATAGAAGTTAGTGGACCATAGGCTGCGATTGACACCAACATATATTGTTACCGTTTTAATTTTAGATTTGGTCAGTTTTTTCGTATGTGTAGTATAATTTCTAGGTCTTGACGCCGACATCTTGAGTGCTAGTAAATCAGTAGAGAGAGCCGTGTTATTAATAGTATAAGAAAAGGATTCGGTACCATTGTGCGAGAAGTATTGGGTTCGCGGAGACGGCTGCACATACACTTGGGGGTAGAGAAGTCAATAAGGCAAAGAAACCGGCTGATCAATCGAAGAACTTTCCAGGTCAGGGCAGATGATTCAGCATATCGGCGGTAACCAATTCAAAATTCTTAAATATCATAAACACTCTTACTTTGATCTTCCATACGAGAAGTTTTCGCTGTTTTACATTTAGCATGGGCTAACTGTAGATAATAATAACCCTTGTCCCCTCCGAGTCCATATTAAAGGTTTGTGTCTCCCACGATATTGCTTCGAATCATGACACATTTTGGTTATCATCGAATACTACGAACAGGTTTTCAATCACGGCTCCCATAAAACGAACGTATGGGTATCTCTCATGAATCTTGTCGACCAATGTTGGCGCCAAATGTGAGATAGTACTCCCTACGATCTGCATCATGATCACTAATCAAGGCCATGTAGCTTACATTACCCACGGACTCCGCGCACTCCAGTGTTTACAGCGCCGCAGCCTACACTTTTAGCTCTGACTCAGCACAAGAAGAGATCTACAAGATCGAAGCGGTTTTGGAGAAGCTAGAGAATAAACAATTAGCCACACAGCGTTTTATACCTTCACGAGAAAAGATCGATTTCCTCAGTAAGCTAGCACTGAGTGCTAAATTGGAACGGGCCTTGCGACGAAGAATGATAGAACAAGACGCGGTGATGCGTGTACGAAAATCCCCATCAGGGGTGCTCGAGAAAACAATCGATATCTGAGCCTTGTGTGATCCCGCAACCAGCCGAAGATTTAGGACTACCTTGACAGAACTACTATCATACCGGGGGCAGGACTTAATCGGTTTCAATCTTTTGGTGTCACGTCGATTCTTTGGCGTTGGAGTCCTTTCCACGATCAATTATGCATCCATCGACTAACTATCGGCATTCAATTGTCAGCTCTAACAAGCGATTGTCCTACTATCAACAGACAGAATTTTACACTCAATCTAACCGCAGACGAAATGCACTATTTTGAAAAAATTTGGACGGAATCATCATAGCTGCGCATTACGTATATGAAATAAACAACTTCGTGACATAGCAGCGCTGTGGCCACACGTCTCTAGTCCAAACCGATCACTAACCGGCTACTTTTGCCAAGGCTCGACCCTCCTTAAACTATGTTTTCTGGGAATATATCGGGAGAGGGTTGTACAATAGTTCCACCTAACTTATTTGTTACCAGCGCCATGGACACAAGCTTGATTGCTGTGTTTTAAATCAAAATCTGTTTCCTGTACTTTACTAAATTTTACCTTCAGTCTATTGGATAAGAAAATCAATAATAAACAGTGCATATATGAGTGTCCCCAATTGGATAATTTTACACATTAGAAATACTAAATTGCGGCAAATTTATCAAAATGATGTGTAGGAAAAGGCTACGCCAGTCATCAAGCGACCCTTATCCCCTACATGTAAATATTAATATTTCCCAAAAAGTCTTGCAACACTTTCTTTTCCCCTATATTCGACGTGAACTATATTTCCAATAAAAATAACTTGTAATATGTCAGTTAAAGAACTCTCCGCATGTACTGGTATCCATTATGTCACAACCTTCGCATCTTCGTGTTTCACAAAGCTAAAGGTGTTGCTCACAGTAAGATTAAAAATGTTACAGCGTAGCTGTAAGGTAAAAAGGGGAACTTGTAGCCACCTTATGCCCTGCATGCACCGACGAGCAGGCTAAACAGTCGAGGATACCGAGTCAGACGGGCCGAGTCATGTAATATGAAACATATGAGACAAGGGGACATTATATGGAATGGATACGAGAAGTAATCTTCGACTCTGCAAATAGATACCTGTGACTACAGCCTTGACTCAGTATATAGAAGACACTAAGGGTAAGTATGGAATGAGGAAATTTGGCAATAGCTGTATCTTTTGTCTGTGAGAGTTCAACACCATTAGAAGAGTAACTCAAAGTAATGTATCAATATAACTTACTAGGACACCTTTATCTACGTTCATTCTTGATCTATCCGTACCTTCAGGAATCATAAGCCAAGCTTGAAAATTCATACTATTGCACAACCCATTACTATAATAAAAGGAGAGAGAAAGCTGGTTTGAATCCAGCAAGACCCTCACACCACTTCTCTCGCGGTGATACTGTATTCGTAGGTTGACGAGGGCATGCTCAGATAACCACAGGTTTTTCTCGCTTTCCCTGTGGTGGGTATTTACGGAAGAGGGTACATGTCGTAAGACGTAGTGGTATCTGCAAATGAAATCTGGATAGAAGTGTTCCAAATGTCAAACAGAGTTATTCTGCGTCACATACATATCTTCCGTAATCATTCGCGTCGGGTCGGATGGTGCAGTGGTACACCGTCCAGGCCGTTCTCCCAAGTAGAGTCTGGGTAGCTTGGACACATGCCCCACTTGAGACAGGAGAAAGCTGGTTCGAATCCAGCAAGACCCTCACACCACTTCTCTCGCGGTGATACTGTATTCGTAGAATGACGAAAGCATGCTCAGATAGCCACAGGTTTTTCTCGCTTTTCCCTGTGGTGGGTATTCACGGAAGAGGGTACATGTCGTAAGGCGTTATTCTCGTAGTGGTATCTGCAAATGAAATCTGAGTATGAGTGTTCCAAACGTCAAAATGAGTCGTTCTATAACAAAGAATACGTATCTTCCGAAAAATACCTACGTGGGCCTTCAGGCGCCGAAATAGGATATTAGAAAAAATTTAATTTAATCATTCGCGTCATAGCCTCAGACTGCATACGCTAAAATGATTTAAAAAAATAAAATAAAAGGAGAGTTGGGGTAGTCTCGGAATTTTATTGTCAGGACAGTAGATTATGGATTGGGGAATCGAAGGCCCCTGTAGTCCCCTTCGGCAATTATTTTTGTCCCAAGTATCATACAAATTTTCATGGAATTAGAGACAAAAATGATCACAGAATGGGGCTACAGGGACTTTCGATTTCCCATACCACAGTGTACAGTACCACAGGCCTAAGTCAACGATATTGCATTAGCGTGACAGGGGTTTTTGGTGAGGGAATTAAAATATTCTATCTCAATTAGTCAGCTATCTTCAAAAAAACTCTGATTTGTATGTGAAAATTGCTTTTTATTTTGTCGAACCACAGTGAACGATGTTCTAAGATTCTGAAATTCTTATTTTATTGTTTCAAATTTGGATTCATTTAATTATTTTTTCAAATCTTTACTGTGATACGCCTGTTTATGCTACGAATTCTATCATTATTCACACGACTTTAGACAAAACTCAGAAAAACAATCCGAAATTTAGAAACGAGTGTGCCCCCCATCAACTTCCAAAACTGCCTGGCATCTCGAATGCATACTCGCGAGAAGTGGCGTAAGATGTTCATCAGCAATGAAGTCCCAGCTAGCTTGGACTATTGCACGAATCCTTGAAACTGGCAGCCGTTGCCCGTTTAATTCGGGCAAATAAAACTGCATTTTATCTTTTATGATATTCCAGACATTTTCAATAGGATTTAAATCTGGGGAGAAGGGAGGCCATTCCATCATCTCGATGCCCGCTCCAGCAAGTTCATCTAACACCCGGCCTCGATGAGCAAGTGCCGAGTCTTGCATGAGTATTAAGCCCGGGTGCTCTCTATGAAAGTTGATAATTTATGGCACAACCCTTTTACTGAAGCTAGCTTGGTTAATTTTTCCCCATCTTTTGTCCCATATTTCATGTGGTCCTTCTTGAGATCCTATAAAAGATCCCCATCATCCAGCCATTCCCCTTCAAACGCCTTATATCTACACAACAGTCTTCAACCTGTTCATCGGCCTAAATAGCGCATTAGAGCTAGACATAATATAGATAGCTTCATTATTTACCAATCTAGTCACCCAAGTGTTTTTGTGAGGGTTACCGGTAGCCCATGTCTCATCGGTCCAGAGAACTCGACTCCAATCATCCAAAGACCAGTTTATGTGAGTTTGGGCAAACTCAATCCTCTTCGTTTTGTTAACGTCACTCAGTAACGGCTTTGAGCGAGCTCGCGTCGAGAATATCCCCTACTTTTGAGAGCCCGTTGAATGTATCTTTCTTTGACCAATGTTCCAATCTTAAATGGATCTGGTGACAGATCCAGATAACTCATCCGTCGAGCCTCATATGAAGACCTTACAAAGGCCACCAATTGATCTATCTGTTGACTTGAGAGTACAGGCGGGCGCCCAGTCCGAACACTTGGACTCTCACTGTGTCGGGCACAAGCGTGTTAAACTTGGTGCCAGGATAGCCCTAGATCTTTGGCAATTTGTTCGACTGTTTTGTTCGTATGTTTTCGCAATGTTTTAACGCAAATACAGTCTTCCGATAAAAGATAATTTCGACAGCGCTGCGAAAATAAATTAGTGATACTCATTTTTTTTGATCGAAGTTGGTGGTAGATCATAATTATTTGTACGTGGGGAGTAGATATATAGGTATTCCAAGAATAAGAGTTTTACAGTGCGGGGAAACAGTAGTATTGAACGATTGGATAATTGGGCTCTAGAGTTATTACCTCTTTTGTAATAGTCACCAATTTAAATAGGCCCCTGTCACGCTAATGCAATATCGTTAACTTAGGTCTGTAGTATTGTACAGGGTATCAGGGGTTATTTGTTTTACTTGCGAGTAATATTGCAGCCCAGAATATTGTTACTCAATAGACAAATTTAGCGCTTTTTAGTAACAGTAGTTAAACATCCGGTCAGAATATAAATAAGATTGATAAACTACTCTGACTTCCGAAAAGTAGTACAAATGACTTTCAAAAATAAGTCCCTTCAAAAGGTCAAGAACCCCCCCTTCCAACTTTCCAAAATCAATTCTACATATGCTCTCCTCAAAACGCTGAAACTACACTCCATAAACTCCCCGACATCTGAGTACCGACCTGCGGAGATCTGAGTATCAAAATTAATAGCTCTGAAACACACTACCGTAAGTGTGTTTCTCAACAGGTCATCTCGGTAGCATCTCGTCTCACAACTGACTCCTTTTGTGTCATCGAATGGGCGATTAAATATAGCCCTTTTTCTACTCCCGGCATAACGTAAGAGCGACCCCGCGACTCCTGAAGGTTACGAAAAGATTGTAAGTTAAAATCTACAATTCATGGCTCATGTTTCCTGTTCTCTTTCTTGGTGCTGAGAATTTTTCGGGAGCTTAAATGATGCATTCCCGAGCCGAATACTCTGGAACACCGGTAGGGCTTCCTCTTCTCCAGTTATGAGATACCCTTCCCTTAGTCGAAATGTCTTCAAAGAATCTCCATGATAGTGTCTTGGTATGGGAGCTCCATTGATTTGTCGCAGCTATTAAGATCTGCCCATATCTCCACCCAATCCGACAATCACAAAAGGGCCCCGCCACGCTGGTCTTAATTTCTTCCTAGCTTGTTGGTGATCGTATAACATGACTAATTCACCAGGAGAAAAGGTTCCTGACCCTCTAATACCCAAGTTATGTCTCTCCGCTGCGTTATTTTTATACCAATCTGAGTGCTCTAAAGCCTTCTTCTGTATTTGTATCCTCTTAGCTAAAGTCAATAACCTGGTTTCCGTGCTCCTCTTCTTCAGGCAACACCTTTTGCAAATCGGTTTTCATTTCTGCAGTCAAGCTCTCCCTCTTTTCTAATGGGTAACTTACTTCAAATGGGCCTACTGGATTAAAGCCCAATAGTATCTCAGAAGGTGAATACGATAAGTGTGCAATCTCTCGTTTGTTCATTTCTCTTATTGCTTTTGAAAGGTCCGGAGACATTTGAAATAGGTCTAATAGAGACACTTCGACTTTTATATCTTGCGCAAGTTGCTGATAATTTATTGGTCCTCTCCCTTGTCGACCAACGATTTCGCGTAAGTGTCGTAGAACTTTCTGCTCCCTTTGCCTAGCTCTTTTATTTCTGATTTTTGGCTCACTCTCCTCTTTGTTGAGCAATTCATCTATATGTAAAGGTCTTCCCCTTTTCCGGAAGTCCCCTTGATTCAGAAATGATTCTAGAGTAATTCTTTCCATATTTGAGTAATCATCGAACCTTACTTTCTTCTCAGATGCCTGCAACTTATTCCCTCTGATTTCTTTTTCGACACTTAAAATCACGCTCATGCTTTGTCCAACATGCCTGCCGGTGTCGATGATTGGCGCACCTGTGAATTGTTCATATGTAATTTCTTCTATATTTTGTCCACTCGTCTCATTCAGTTCTTTTTCTGTGTGGCAATGAGTCTTGCTCCGCCAGTTACTGTCATCAATATCACGATAACGAAATCCTGCCCCGGTCCCATAGATTCTGGATGAATTTGAGTTCATTTTTGGCCACAATAATTCTTTCAGCTTTGTTTGCTCCCACCATTCTAAGGGGGGCTCTCGGCATTCTGGTCTCTTATGCCCACATTCACCACATCGTATGCAAAGCGAACCCATATCACGAGTATAGATTTTTGTGCCATTGACCAGTGGATTCCTTGATAAATGTGGTGGAGGCATTGTTCCGGCACTGCCCCTACCTATTCCCCTATTTTCCGTAGTCTTTTGTGCATTGCTTTGATTGATAAATTCTTTTTGGCTATTTTGCTGATTGATGGCTTGTTGACTTCTTGAATAATTTTGGGCAGTTACACCATTCTTCCCTGATTCGGCCTGTGGGTTCCATTTTGTCTGTCTATCAGGATCTCCTTTTGAATTCGTTGCGTCTTTATCTAGTCCAGCTAGAACGGCACTTAACGGTCTCCCCCACTCCTTAACATAATGGGTTTTGAGAAGCTCAAATTCTCTCCTTTCCTCCCTATTTCTCTCGATATCGTTTAATTTTTCTATAGTTGACTTAACATCTTCAGCTGCTTCAAATGCTGAACGTAAGCTTTTGGCAATCGTCGTGGATCTCATTAGTACCGTTGCGCGAACCTGATCGTTCCGGATCCCCTTTAAAAATGCTGTTATTATTCCAGAGAGCACAACCATCTCTATCGGAGCTAACGGTGAACTCCCGTCTGAGGTCGCATCTCTCCCGTGACTTTTTCGAAGTAGCTCTTGAGCTCGACCATAGTATGACCTCAATGATTCCTCGGGTCCCTGTTCGAAGCTTCCAATGTCCTCATGCAAGTTCTTTTCATCCAAGACTGTCGGAGTTTTTGTTGGAAATTCGCCTCTCAAAGCTGTCTCAAATTCCTCAACGTCTTCTTTCGTAGCTTTTTCTCGGTTGTCAATCATGCGTCTATATCGGACACTCGAATCAAGCCAGACTGCTGCATCGTCCTCAAACAAGATTTCCACAGCTTCGAAAAATTCTTCTGGGGTGCTTCCTCTTCCTACCCTCCTTCTTTCATACGCAAGCCTAGCCAGCCAACGACTTGCCGGTTGTGTACCCCTAAAGAGGCCAACTTTGTCATAATCAGCCATTTCTGAATCCATTTTATTTATCTTTGAAGTGGACAACAGATTTTTATCCTTCAGCGTAAGTCTCGAGAACCCAAGTACTAGCTCGTCAATCAGTTTGACTAGGTTACTTTCGTAGCTGCTAGGCACCAGGCCTGTTCTTAAACAATGTATGTCGTAGTATTTTGATATATATCAAGAGATATTTAATGATTCTGTATATTTTCAGATTAATATGTGCTTCTATCAATAATCTTAGTAACTTGAAGTAAGGAGCCGGAGGTTCCCTAAAAAGATAGTAAAAAGGTATTTCATGCAACAAAGTCTTCGAGGCAGAAAGATGGAGGTTCCCTGTGTAGGTCACCAGTTAAACATCCGGTCAGAATATAAATAAGATTGATAAACTACTCTGACTTCCGAAAAGTAGTACAAATGACTTTCAAAAATAAGTCCCTTCAAAAGGTCAAGAACCCCCCCTTCCAACTTTCCAAAATCAATTCTACATATGCTCTCCTCAAAACGCTGAAACTACACTCCATAAACTCCCCGACATCTGAGTACCGACCTGCGGAGATCTGAGTATCAAAATTAATAGCTCTGAAACACACTACCGTAAGTGTGTTTCTCAACAGGTCATCTCGGTAGCATCTCGTCTCACAACTGACTCCTTTTGTGTCATCGAATGGGCGATTAAATATAGCCCTTTTTCTACAGTATTTAGATCTGTAATACTACATGTAAGTAAAACTAATAACCCCAGATACCCTGTAGATGATAGAACTCCCGAAAAACTTGGTAGTAATTACACCGGACCCACTATCGATGTACAGTGTCTCAGCCCTTAAGATTGCTAGTAGCTGACGCTTATTATGTACGTCCCAATTAGATTACGTGCGTTGATAGCGTACAAAATTAACATTAGTACAGTCGTCCCTCTCTAACTCGATAGTGGGTCCCGGTATAAGTGTTGAAAATATTCTTTGTAACTTGGATTTTTATATTTGCAATACTTACCCCTGCGCGCAAAATGACCTGTAAGGGTAAGTATTGCAAATATAAAAGTCCAAGTTACAATAAATCTTTTCAACATTTATACCGGGACCCACTATTAGCTAAGAAGGGTTCTACTGTGTTGCGCGCGCAAATTACTAGCTTTCGAAATATGTATTCCTGGTTTACAGTAACCGATAGAGATCTAATAATTCACGTGATAAGTATGAGTCTGGTTGTTGGAACAAGGTGACGCTTGGATCACAACAAACATGGATTTTCTTTGCTCATCACTGTCAGTAGAATTAGTCTTACTAGCACACACTGTAGTAGTAGTAGTAGTTTTGTTTATTCGTGCTATGTAGAGTCCAAGACTATTATAACACTAGGGCTCCTCTCT
This sequence comes from Podosphaera xanthii, assembly GCA_028751805.1. NCBI lineage: Eukaryota > Fungi > Ascomycota > Leotiomycetes > Helotiales > Erysiphaceae > Podosphaera > Podosphaera xanthii. Next base: position 5,213,150 of record JAPWIX010000008.1, read on the forward strand.
GACCCAGGCCACACCTTGTACAGTGCTCCTATCCCCTTTTACCTCGAACCTAAGATCATTGATACATTGACCCATAACAGGTAGCCATTTAGCTCAGTAATTACCCGTAGAATTCAACCACCTTTTCTACGGAACCTTCTGCTCAAAAAAAATTGAAAAAGAGCAGCCATGGAAACCGGTACGCGGGAAAAAGTCTCAAAAAACCTGCAACTCCAGCCAGGCGAGGCCTAGACACCAGAGTCACACGAGGTGCGTATCCCCATCTGTATCTCCTTAATATCCCATAGTCCAGATATCCTCCTTATACCGACACCACCAGCGCTCAGGTAGCGGTGCTCTTTCCTCGGGAGACAGTATAATGCCAGAATATCTGTAAACCGTGAGAATTCATCTTAGTAAAAAGGGCCAACTTAGTCTGATCCATCAACACCATAACGGGAGCTGGGTACGCCCCGGAAACTCGTTTGGATGACTTTTCCTCCATGACCAAGTAATGCGTGTTTCTGTTGGCTCTGAAGATAAACTCCAGGTTCGTAGGGGACACTACGTACAGGTAGAAACGCCGTCTTCGTCCCCCTAGCACACACTGTGTCTGGTGGGAAGTAATCAACAACTTCCTATTTCACAATTACGGTCTCTTCTTTCTTCCTCGACGTCATCAGTAATTTAAGTGATAGCTGTTGAATTAAGTGCTGATAACATCTAGCTAGGCTACTTTTCTACTTGTAGTATTTATATTTTCGAGCGAACTGATTAACTTCAAAAGATTCTAGAAAGCATAAAGTATTTATTTAGACTGAAGCATAGATAATGCTCTGGAATTATCTAGAAACAAATATATCTATCTCTATAATCAAAACATAATATTTTTCAACTTCTCATCTCGTGATACTACTTCTCGTCCAAACTCTAACTGCAATCTCATTGCTACATCTAGATTCTCATCGATATAAATTTTAACAGGTTGCTTTTCCATCCTCCATTTTCAATACTCGCAAGTGAATTTGAGACAAACTGCAACAATCACAATAGGCGCTTTACTGGGGGAATTATTTTTTCACGCGCGCGTCTCCGGGGAGTTATTCAAGAAGCTTCAGAATGAAAGAATAAGAATAGGGCGGCGCTTACATGTACACAAAATAGAAGCAAAGAAGATCGTAGATAAGAGGGAATCAAATAGCTTCACATTATCTCGAAACCACCTCCTCACTGTTCAACGCTAGGAAAAATGTTAGAATGTATAGTAGCAAGGAGAATATCTTGGCTGGCAAATGAATAAATGGTTGTTTCCCGACAGCTGCTCGATGCTCTTCATGGACGCAACGCAATCGACCTTGTATCTTGTGTTTTAGACGGTGCGAAGCGACTATGCGTAACAAAAGGGTCTTGTCATGGCAACCCTGGATATGCAAGGAGCGTTTGACGCAGTACTTCATGTTGAAAATTGTGAAAGGTTCAGAGAGGAATATCTCGAAGAATAATGATTACAATTTAGGGAGATCAATTTGGCAGTAAGCTATGAATGATATCAATTCCTATTCAAATATAAAACGATAAGATCTCATAAAAATCCCAAAAGGCACACCTTTTCCTGGGGAGCTTGTCTAGTCTTCATATATTATTCCGAAGCGCTGATGACCCCTTTTCCAGTCTGACCCGCATCATCCACTACTAGTATCAGCTATAAGATAGCCCAATATTTTAAACTCTCACTTTCTCGCCAATTGGCCCAGCGTATGGCGTTAGTAGAGACTTAAGATATAGTCAACGATGATCCTGTTTCACATCCCAAAGCAGTACTCTTCGGAGTACTGAGACAAATATTCCAACACTTCACAACCGCATTCTACGGCGGAGGTTAGAGCAAGGATAGCCCAGGGCCTAATGCCGATAGATCGAGTTCTTTCTATCAAAACGGAGTATACGTGTTCGACGCAGTGATGGAACAACGCAAGACAATGTTGTAAAGTGTGGAGTCCCGCAAGGCTTGCCTCTTCCACTACTCTTGTTCTTGTTGTATATCACCATTCTAGTGCGGGATGAAAACAAGAACAGTCGCCTCAGATATACAGACGATATCGCTATCATTAGAATAGAATGCACAGCGTCTGAGGCAGTGGCGGTAGCTTAAGAAGAGAACGAAAAACTTGTTCACTTGGCCAACGAACACCGGATAGATTTTGACTCAGTATAGTTAGAGCTCTTAGTGATAGGTGGAGGCCCTAAGAAAAAGCTGAATACCATGGGTATTTCTATTCAGATCAGAGAACACAGCGTTACGCCCTCGCTGTATATCAGCTAGCTCGGAGTATGGATAGACACTCAGCTCAACTTGAAGTGGCATATCCGAGAGTAGTGCGGAAAGACCCAACGAATACCTCAATTCATAAGGCAGATCAATAAAGTATAGCGTGGCGCAACACCAGGGTCGACGATCACGGCTGTTCAAGTATGCGCATTAAACACTGTTCTTTTTGGAGCAGAGGCATGATTGCTTGGACTGACTAAGTGTCGGACAAATGTCATATTATAGGTTTATGGTCAATAGTACAGACGGGGACCGGTGATGATGATGATGATTCTATTTGACGTCTAGACTCCGAACATGTGCCTCCTGCGCATGCCCGTCCATCCCCTTTGGGACATAGGACGCTAGAGCCATCGCTCTAGGATTTGGGACTTTGCTAAGTCTAAAAATATATCGCTGTACCGCGTTATTTGAAACTGCGAACAGAAGAAATACATGAGCCATTACAGCATGTTTGATGAGACTTCCCCGTCCTCACAACTGGCGATCAATCAGTCACACTCGCCCGCTCTACCTTTCCCTCCAGGAGCCTCCGATCGTGTTTAAAAATAAAAATAAAAATAAAATAAAATAAAATAAAACAAAACAAAACAAAACAAAACAAAACAAAACAAAACAAAACAAAACAAAACAAAACAAAATAAAATAAAATAAAATAAAATAAAATAAAATAAAATAAAATAAAATAAAATAAAATAAAATAAAATAAAATAAAATAAAATAAAATAAAATAAAATAAAATAAAATAAAATAAAATAAAATAAAATAAAATAAAATAAAATAAAATAAAATAAAATAAAATAAAATAAAATAAAATAAAATAAAATAAAATAAAATAAAATAAAATAAAATAAAATAAAATAAAATAAAATAAAATAAAATAAAATAAAATAAAATAATAATAATAATAATAATAATAATAATAATAATAATAATAATAATAATAATAATAATAATAATAATAATAATAATAATAATAATAATAATAATAATAATAATAATAATAATAATAATAATAATAATAATAATAATAATAATAATAATAATAATAATAATAATAATAATAATAATAATAATAATAATAATAATAATAATAATAATAATAATAATAATAATAATAATAATAATAATAATAATAATAATAATAATAATAATAATAATAATAATAATAATAATAATAATAATAATAATAATAATAATAATAATAATAATAATAATAATAATAATAATAATAATAATAATAATAATAATAATAATAATAATAATAATAATAATAATAATAATAATAATAATAATAATAATAATAATAATAATAATAATAATAATAATAATAATAATAATAATAATAATAATAATAATAATAATAATAATAATAATAATAATAATAATAATAATAATAATAATAATAATAATAATAATAATAATAATAATAATAATAATAATAATAATAATAATAATAATAATAATAATAATAATAATAATAATAATAATAATAATAATAATAATAATAATAATAATAATAATAATAATAATAATAATAATAATAATAATAATAATAATAATAATAATAATAATAATAATAATAATAATAATAATAATAATAATAATAATAATAATAATAATAATAATAATAATAATAATAATAATAATAATAATAATAATAATAATAATAATAATAATAATAATAATAATAATAATAATAATAATAATAATAATATATATTCTAGTTTACTGTCCTATCTAGCTTCTATGTACATAGCGCCATGAGGACGGATGGCCGCTTTGTGAAGGTAAAAAACCCATTTAGGTAAAACCCGTAGACATGCCACACACACACGTACCGACCATCTGTCGGTAACGTCTATCAAGCCCCAGTGCTGTCTACATCCTCGCTTTCCATTATCCCCACTTATGAGGAAGATAAACTCAGTATAATTTTGGAATTTTTCAAATTCTATTACTTCTTGTGTAATCTTGTCAGCAAGAATAAACTGTTGTAGTCGCCTACTAGAGATGAGCATACGGGCTGCGGCGCGGCAGCCTTGTGGGGTCTGCATTAGACTATTAAAAGACATGGTCTTTGCCTCGTGAAACATTTTTGACTGTAACGCAGAATGTTCTGCACAGTAGCATAGAATATGTTTTACTGTTTGTGCACGCTCACCGCATGTGCATTGTGGAAAAATACCTGGTACTCGGACTGACGCTAGCCAGGAATTCAGACCTATTATCCCTGTTCGTAGCAACATCACTGCGGTTGCCTCATGCTTTTTCAGGCCGTCATACAATTTAAGTGTCGTTCGATGCCAAGGAGTTTTCCATGTCTCAGATGAACGATTTCCCCTGTACTTTGACCACCTTTGCTGCCATTCTTGGTTAAGCCATTTGCGTATCCTCATTTTCGGAGTCATATCTTGGCGTGCCTTAGACTGCTTTTTGTTTGAATATTTTGGCCAACTTCAGCAGCTTCTTGCCTTATGGCCTCAATAGCAGTTTTCTTCCTCGGGTAATGGCTCCTTTTTCTTATGTTTTGTTGACGATGTATCAACTGCCAAACGCTGTCTACATGCTCCGTAATTTTTGCTGTAACTGGTTTCCCTCTTGTGGCTTCTCCGTACTGAAGGGACATCGATCGAGCCTGGAGATCAATTGGTGGGATTGAAGCTTCTCTCTCAAGAACAGCCTTAGGAGTACGCTTATAGCCCCCGGTAATCTTTCGTAGACACTTATTTTGTATTTTATCCAGTTTTTTCCAGAAGCTTTTTGCCATAGGTTTGCCATCACTTTTGGCTCCCCAGATTTGCGCTCCATACAGCATCGTGGGGCGTACAACTGCTGAATATAATATCCTTGATTTCCGCAAGGATGGTCCCCAAACTGAGGCGGTGATCCTTGAAAAAGCATTGTAGGCCAACTCTCCATTTCGTGCGGCTTGTGCCATCTGTGCTCCCCACCGAAGTCGACTATCTACAGCTATGCCCAAAATCTTCATCTCTGACCGAGGACTTATCATCGTCTCGCCAACCCTAATGCCTTCTTGCATAGACTTTGATGCCTTTTTCTTCCGCGAGAAGTGAATAAGTTGGTACTTTTCAGGGGCAAATGTCGCTCCGTACCGTTTAGCCCATTCTGAACACCGATCGTGAGCATGCTCCAGAATCCGGCAGTTCTCACTCGAATTTTCACCCCACGCAACTAGGGTTGTGTCGTCAACAAATCCAAATGCCATGTACCCTCTCTCGGGTTTCTGGAGCGACTCAAGAAGCTCTGATATATAGAACAGGAACAGAATTGGAGAGAGATGAGAGCCCTGTGGTATGCCTCCCTCTATATGTATCCAGTCACTAGTGTAACCTGTGAACTGAATTTTGGTTCGCCTCTGGGAAACGAAGCTATCAATGTATCTTATTATCCAGTTAGGGAACCCTTCGCGTCGTAGGACCCACAGTAACCTTTCCTTAGAGATGTTGTCAAAAGCTCCTCTGATATCAAGCCCAAGCATAGAGACCACGCAGTCTGGGTCTGCATCCCACGCTGTCTGTACAGTTGCAGTTAGTAGTTCTAGAGCAGACATAGTTGACCGATTTTTTCGTGCGCCCATTTGTACCCATGGTAGCATGTGATATTTCTCGGCTGCATCAGACATACGTTCCGCAACAACCCTTTCTATTAGCTTGGCAAGAGTATTCTCAAGAGCAATAGGTCGGTAGCTCGAGGGAACCGAATAATCTGGCTTCCTATCTTTCCTTAGAACGACGGTGATGGATTCCTTCAACGAATCCGGGATTTCTCCTGAGGATAGAAGTGAGGAGATCGCACAAGCTAGTTCTGATTTCCACTCGGGAAGCAAGGCTTGGAGACATTCGTTCGGAATTTCATCTGGACCCGGAGATTTTCCTGTTGGTAGTTTCTCAATGTAGCTTTCAATTTCTGCTGGCGTGACCTCAGACCGGATTAATAGAGTACGTTTAGGTTGCTGCATTCTATCAATGTCACTAAATTCAGCTACCACACTTTCAGGAAAGAACTTCTCCTGCAAAATTTTGGACTTTTCGGAGTTGCTGTTTGTCGGAGTTTCTTCTGCTATCCGCCTCAGAGCTGGCAGATGTGGAGGGCCCGGCTGCGTTTTGACATCTTTTTTCCCCCATCTAGATAGTCTCCAGAGGCCCTTATTATAAAGGTCGTCCCCACAACTCGTAGATTGTTCGACAAACTTCCTCCAACTTGACCGCCGTAGATGCTGGGTTTCTTTCTTCAACTCCCTACGAATAGCTTTTCCACGGGCATAATCGTGCGGCTCCCTTGTCGCTCTTGCTTGACGGAGAGCTTGCCGTGCTCCTGCTAACAACTCTGTAGCTCTCGTAGACCATGCCGGTTTAGCATGTGCGCTAGGGCGAGCTCTAGGACAGTGTTTATTGAGTGCCTCGATGATAGATCTCTGTAAGGCAGCCAAAGGTTCATTTGATCTTTGCCATCCGCATTCATGTAAATGCTCCCGAATCTTGTCCAGCTCTGCTTTATGAAAAGCGTACCGCTTAGGGGGGCTGCCAATAGCAGGTGCCAGATCTAGGCAAATTTCAATGGGAATGTGATCCTCTCGAATGCTCCATTCTTCTCGCGTGGAACAGACCTCGATGCGATTGACTAAATTATCTGATACAAAGGTGAGATCGATGACTGTTTCCTGGGATCTACCGTTGCGACCCTTCCTGCGGAATGTCGGATTGCCAGTTGGAGTTGCCAGTCGTAGACCTTGCGCAAGTGCAGTATTTAAGAGCTTTTGAGCCCTTGTATCCCGAGGAGCTGTGACTCCGCCCCAGAGTGGATGATGACAATTGAAGTCACCCACTAAAATGCTGCTAACTTCGTCATTCTTAACTGCCTCTGAGATTTCTTTCCACCCCACTAGCTCAGGACCGGATGTCACCGGGCTGTATACATTGATGATTCTAATTTTGATTCCGTCCAGATCGAGGGTTATCTCTGCAACTAGATTCGAGAGCCATTTGTATGTCCAGTTAGCCTCACCAATTGTTTTGCTCACTAGAAAAGCCACTTTTGTCTCTAATTTCGGTTCCATGCATAGCCAATAGCCTCTAGGGCAGTAGGTGCTCAAGTTAATTTTGTTAATACTTGGCTCTTGTAAAGCCACCAGCAGGTGCAAATTTGAATCAAGCATATCCATGAACGGTCTCAGTACTCCGTAATTACTAGAACCACAATTAAATTGAATAATACGGACTCACTTCATAAGATAAGTGATCCCGTGTACAGCGATATAAGTTTCTCAGTACCAGGATTCCCAGTTTTGGGTCTGGTAGCTCGTGGTTGTGGTTTCGCTTCTATAGGTGTAGCTTTTATACCTGATGAAGCTGGTGTAGATACTGTACCCGAGGAAATTGGCGAAGCTACAGGAATAAGCGATGTAGTAGAGGCAGCGGGTTCTTTACGGGGGCGTCCTGGTCCTCTTTTTACCTCTTTTGATTTTTTAGTGACCAAGGTAAATTCAGGAACAGAAGTATCTGCGGTCGTCGATTCTGGTGGGCTGGGGGAAGCTACCGCCCTGGCACTTCTGATTTCCGCAGTTCTCTGCATCATTTCGTGTCTGCTTCTTTCCACACTTGCTTTGTAAACCTGGTAGGTACTGCATGCACTTTTATGCCATGACTTATGTTCCTTACCACAATTGCAACAGGATACTCTTTTCTTAGGGCAGTCCCTGGATTGGTGGGTACCTGCACACTCGCCACACCTTGCAGGCTTGCCACAGACTGCCTGGGTATGCCCCCACTGGCTACAGTTGAAACATTGTTTGGCCTGGCTCCTAGGGGACCACATCTGGGCAGCGTAAAGGATTGAGTTTAATACAACTCCGTGCCTCACCACCTTCCATTGGAGGGATTCCGTGGGAAGACTTAGAATAACTGAGCCTCGCGTATGCCCTCTCTTCGTAGCTTTTGCTTGTTCTTTATGATTATGCAACCACCGGATTCGGTTGATTTCTATATTCGGTATCCTAGCTCTTGAGGCAAGGCAGATCGACTTGATTAGTTCTTCGTTATTTGCATCCTTACCGCCGTTGATTTTGGTACTGAGAGGAACCCCCATAATCTCTACGTGATAATCCTGACGTAGTATCTTAAATTCTTCTGGCTGATCCATCTTTAGTGCCGCATCCCTTTGAGCAGTTGACTGTAGAAAGACCTCGGTATCATTGCTTCTCATTTGGCGGACCGCATACGCTCCCTCGAACTGCTGCTTGGCTATTGATAAAAGTTCGGCAGGCTCTTTAGTCTCAGCTTGGGGAACCCGAATTCTAATGGCGGCCCGGGACTCCGGAAGAGATGCTACTGTCGCATAGGAGGGCCTTGTTCCAACCACTGAGGACTGTACCGGGCTCGGCTGCCGAGCAGATTGGGCAAGGCTTTTCTTCAAAATATCTTCTAATGCCATCATTCTTTCCTCTAAGGACGTAGCTTTCTGGGGTAGTTTGGACCAAGACGCGCGGTGCTCCAGTAGGGCTCCAATGGCCTCATCAATGTCTTTCGATAGGTCAGCTATTTCCTTATTTTTAAATTTACTGAGTGTAATCTTCATCATTTTAAGAGTTTCCTCAACCTTATTAAATGCATCCTTGGGGTTTTTCCACTTCCCGTCCTCGTGTTGTTTGTTACCTGATGGTGTCTCGCTATCTGCATTGAGTCTTCTCACCACCGCTCCCACGCCCGCCATGCTGATGCACGTCGATTGGTGTAATGAGCTTTGAGAGAAGATTATAAGAGCTTAATAAAGGATATTTATCACTTGGAAAGGTCAATGGGACGCGTTGCGGCTTCTGCAGCTCACGATAATAATAATAATAATAATAATAATAATAATAATAATAATAATAATAATAGGGCCCAGAGTAGCATAGCCTCACAGATAAGAAGCGAACATATTGGGTTCAATTCTTATCTTCACCGAAGAAAAGTCCCTGGAGTAGACGCCCCAAGTTGCCCATGTGGATATCCCTCTCAAAATGTGAAGCATATGATTATGGCTTGCCCGCGATGGTCAAGAGGAAGGGGCGAAGTATGGAGGAAAGCAAAAGATAGATCTTTCCAGGCGATGATGAATAACCCGAAAGACATTGCCAGAATAACGCAATGGATTCTCAAAGAAAGATGGCTCGAACAATTCCGCCTCGTGGCAGACGTTGAAGCCACCATAGAAGCAAGGAAAACGAGGCCGGAAAGAAGAGGAGAAGGTTGAAGAGAGTGGGATAGGGGTCCACATGCGACTACACAGCATTCACCGCGCTTCCTGAAGGTAAGTCTTTGACTAATCAAAAATAAAGAAATAAGACAGGCAGGAGTAGGGGGTTTTCACCGAAAGGTTTCCTCCTTTGTACATACAATAGTTGATAGATTCCTGCATGGGCCATCACAGGCACTATATAAGGTAAATGAAATCAAATCAATAATAATAATAATAATAATAATAATAATAATAATAATAATAATAATAATAATAATATTAATAATAATAATAATAATAATAATAATAATAATAATAATAATAATAATAATAATAATAATAATAATAATAATAATAATAATAATAATAATAATAATAATAATAATAATAATAATAATAATAATAATAATAATAATAATAATAATAATAATAATAATAATAATAATAATAATAATAATAATAATAATAATAATAATAATAATAATAATAATAATAATAATAATAATAATAATAATAATAATAATAATAATAATAATAATAATAATAATAATAATAATAATAATAATAATAATAATAATAATAATAATAATAATAATAATAATAATAATAATAATAATAATAATAATAATAATAATAATAATAATAATAATAATAATAATAATAATAATAATAATAATAATAATAATAATAATAATAATAATAATAATAATAATAATAATAATAATAATAATAATAATAATAATAATAATAATAATAATAATAATAATAATAATAATAATAATAATAATAATAATAATAATAAAGAACATCAACAAACGGAAAAATCGACCCCTTCGATATGAGTGAAATCAACGCGTCTAATGCAATGGAAGTAGATCCATTTGAAGATTCTAGCAGCAGAAATACTCGAAACGTGTCGGAAACTGTTGGTGGTGGTGTTACTGGTGCTGGAAAGGCACCGCCGGACATAGGCACAAACTTGAAAAAGTTCAAACTTGCAATCAAGGACGACAATGCTCCCCCAAGAGCCTATAAAATAATGTTAGAGGAGGCTGTAATTCTTATTGAAAGTTCACCCCTCGGCGAACCCTCAGCCACGCAGCGTTCATGAAAACTCTGCAATGACTAAAATTTTACAGGAAATCAAGAGTTTAAAGACAACCATTATCCAAAGCCAAGCCTCCTCAAGGACTTAAGGACAATCTTGGGCTAACGTGCCTAATGTTGCAAGTAAGCCAGAAGTAGCTGGCACAATTATCAGGATCTAAGATGAGGAAGAGAAAAAGGAGATAGCCATGTTATCCAGCGAAGAGGTGGTAAAAAAAATAGGAAGGGCAGAAGTTGTAGGGGCACGTAAGATGGTGAATGGACAGGTGAAAGTGTTCTTTGCTGGAAAAGCAACAAAGGAACTCATGGAAACCCAAAAAGACTGGACACTTAAACTGGCTAAATCAGCCCAAGTAGAAACTCCTACCTACCAAGTCCTTGTCCACGATATACCCACGACGTTTGAACCGGAGAACCCTGATCACTTAAAAAAGGTACAGAAAGCTAAAGAAAGTTATATCATGGGATTGAGACTCAGACGTGCTGCATGGCTCAAAAAGAACAAACAACCAGGGAAAAAGGCGGAGTCATTGATCATCTGGTTTGACCAATCAGAACATGCCGACAAAGCAATCTCCAAAGGGATTTTGTGGGGATACGAAATCAAATCAACAGAAATTTTCAGATCGGGATTTCGCAGCATGCAATGCTTCAACTGTCAGGGCTACGGTCACATCGCAAGAAATTGCACAGCGAAGGCCAAGTGTGGACACTGTGCTAACGGACACAACACTAAGTAATGTCCAGGCAAACAGGAGAATCGATGTTGTAACTGCGGAAGAAAGCATGCAGCGTGGAACCAAAGCTGCCCAATCAGGATAGCAGCTAAAGCCAGAGCAACTTGGAACCGAACGCAGGACCCAGGGAGATTCGTGGTCCGAGAGACAACCCAAAACGACGATTGGCAAATCGTAGGGTCAAGAAAGAGGAGAGCTGGCACCGCAGGAGCGCAAGTAGTTGGGGCGGATGGCGAAATCATCGAACGCCAAGGACCTGGGAGACCCAAAGGATCTACCAAAACAACTAATACGACAAGCGTGGCAGAAAAGAGGCAAAGCATATTCAATTTGGCGACCCCACCAACCCTAGAAATGTCCCGGACTGTGACACGAGACAACCAAACGAAAGTAAGCGATGCACCGCTGTGCACCATGTCACAATGAAGGACACATATAATTGGACTATAATACAGTATAATGTGAATAAAAGCAGGGACAAAGTACAACATCATTTCCTGAACTCGCTAGACCCAAGCAAACACCATGTAGTGGCGGTACAAGAACCATGGTGTAACCCTTCTGAAAACACCACCGTCAAACACCCAGCATATCACCTTGTGTTTCCCAACAGCAAAAGAAGTAGAACTTGCATCTACGTTAGCAAGTATTTGGCTGTGGACAAGTGGAATATTGAAGACACCCCAGTAGAAGTAGCAGGAGATATTACGACGATCAGTCTCCTGACAGAACGCGGCAAAGTCAGAGCTCATAACATCTACAACCCCCCTCATCTCTGCCATAGCAGCCAAGAGCTGAAAACACTCAGCTGGATCCCCCAAATCCTCGCCCAAGAAGGTCATCATCTGCTAGTCGGTGACTTTAACCTCCATCATCCGAGATGGGGAGGTCAGTCAGTCCTAAGCCACCACCAACTTGCCGAAAATCTCATGGATATAACGACTGAGAATAACATGGAGCTGATACTGCCGGAGGGCACAGTCACATGGCAAAGTAGAGGCAGCCAGAGCACGCTCGACTTAGCCTTCATTTCAAATTCCATACTAGAGACAGTCATGAGATGCCAACCATCCGAAGGGCTATAGTCGGGATCTGACCACATACCAGTGGTCATTGAGCTACAGATCGAAACTCCAAGAGAAGAAAATAATGAACCAAGGCCACAATGGAAAGAAGTCGACTGGAACTCACTAAACCAAAGGATAACGAAGAAACTGGACGATCTCCCATCCCATGATACTAACCTAGCTACCTCGGAGACTATTGATCTGAGGGTTGAACAGGTAACTCGCGCTATCCAAGAAAGTGTGGAGGAGCTTGTACCCAAGGAAAATCGCTCAAGATTCTCTAAACCGTACTGGACAACCAAGTGTACTCAAGCAGTTAAAATGGCCCGAAAGGCTAGAAGACGATGGACCAAGCAAGGGACTGACGAGAGCTGGGTAGCCTACTGCAAGGCCAATAACAGAAAAAAGGGACAGATCAGGAAAGAAAAAAGAATCGGATGGAGAGCAATAGTTACGGAAGCAACCAATGACCCACAAAAAATTTGGAAACTGGCCAAATGGGCAAGGAAAAACCCGGAAGACAAACACGGGGTCCCACAAATACCAAATATAACGGACGAAAACGGAAAGACTCACACCCTAGCGACGGATAAAGCCACGGCAATGGCGGCCCACTTCTTTCCATCTCCCAGACTCGCAGACACTCGAGATATCGAAGGATTCGAATACGATAGGGAAATAGAAGCTACCCCCCAGGAATTTCTGGAAACTGAGGTAGAAGAGGCCCTAGCCCGACTAGCAGAAGGAAAGGCACCTGGCCCAGATAGGATCCCGGGAATGCTTCTGAAGCAATGTGGGGGCTCCTTAAAGAAGGAATTGACCAAGATATTCAACGCGTGCATCCGTCTGGGCTATCACCCGAGGAAGTTCAAAGAGTCAATTACCGTCGTAATTAGAAAATCCCAGAAGCCAAGTTACGATGTTCCTAAATCGTACAGACCTATAGCTCTTCTAAACACGATGGGGAAACTCCTGGAGAAATTGATAGCCAATCAGATCACGAGAATGACCGAAACGTACAACCTTCTCCCCGACGAACAAATGGGAGCTAGACCGGGAAGATCAACCATCACCGCTGTCGAGCTACTAACAGAACAGATCCACTCAGTCTGGGGCAAGGACAAGAAGAGAGTAGCCTCACTGCTCAGCCTCGATATCTCCGGAGCCTTCGACAACGTCTCTCATCTGAGATTGATCCATACGATGAGAGACAAGGGTATCCCTAGAAGAATTACTAAATATGTAGAGTCCATTCTCGCAGATAGAACAACGGCAATAAAGCTGGGAAATTATATGGGCGAACAAATTCCAACTAACACAGGGATACCACAGGGATCGCCGCTATCACCAATCCTATTCCTGATATTCGCTAGCACCCTTCTTCCTCTCCTTCGCGCACCCAACTCTTCCACAGTAGGGTTTGTGGATGATACTAATATACTAACCTGGTCCGACACTACAGAAAGAAACTGTCGAACTCTAGAAAATCTCCATAAGATATGCGAGGAGTGGGCCGATAAACACGGGGTACGGTTTGCCCCCGAAAAATACCAACTCATACACTTCTCGAGGACAACCAAAAGACATAATCTCAAAGCATCCCTACAAACACAAGAGCATAAAACCAACCCCAGCGCATCAATCCGAGTCCTCGGGGTACACCTAGACCCCAAACTCCGCTGGGGCGCCCACATCAAGAAGACTCAGCAAAAAGTCCAAACCCAGCTGCAGGCTGTAACCAGCCTTACGCACTCCACCTGGGGTGCAACTTTCTGCAAGGCCAGGATTCTCTACTCGGCCATAGTAAGGCCAGCACTAACATATGGTAGCCAAATATGGGCTCAGAGTGACCAAAAAGGTAAGATACCGGAAAGAGTGATTAAACCTCTCAGGAAAATTCAGAATAAATGCCTGAAAACCATCACTAGAGCATATAGGTCTACCAGCCAAAGGGTACTCGAGCACGAGACCTCAATTCTACCAATTGAGATTTACCTCAAGTATAGGAGAGTACAACACACCGGACTCCAGCATAACCAACCGATAGGGAGGCTGATTGAAACAGCGTGCGACAAAATCAACCCACCAGCCCGAGGCAGCAAGGACGGGCCCGGTCTCCCGAGGGAAAGAGAATTGGAGATCTGGGAAAGGATAACCAGGGGGGAAGAATCTAAGGAAGGATATAAAAGAGCGCTGAAAGTAGCTGCGTACCAGGAATGGGAACACTCCTGGGCGAATCAAATCAGAAACCCTAACATCAGAGATCGAGTGTCGGCACACCCGGAAACTTGGAAAGCAGCCAACATCTACACTCAGAGGAATACTAACCAAAAGCGCCTAAACTTCAAAGACACGCCAAGCGAACTTCACCGACACCTCACAAGGGCCCAGAGTAGCATAGCCTCACAGATAAGAAGCGAACATATTGGGTTCAATTCTTATCTTCACCGAAGAAAAGTCCCTGGAGTAGACGCCCCAAGTTGCCCATGTGGATATCCCTCTCAAAATGTGAAGCATATGATCATGGCTTGCCCGCGATGGTCAAGAGGAAGGGGCGAAGTATGGAGGTGTATGAATATTAGTGTTAGGGAAGGAATAAAGGGGGCAAAAAGAAGTGATTTATTGTTTATCACCTGATTATACTAGTGCGCCACGGATGCTCAATGTAGTTGTCATTCGCGTTGGGAATAGGAGGGGAGAGAAAAGTTTTTCATTTTAGAATTCAAAAACATACTTATCTATTTCATACTATCGTGCTAGCACAATCTCATACCGGTGATGTACGCACAGGAGGAAAGCAAAAGATAGATCTTTCCAGGCGATGATGAATAGCCCGAAAGACATTGCCAGAATAACGCAATGGATTCTCAAAGAAAGATGGCTCGAACAATTCCGCCTCATGGCAGACGTTGAAGCCACCATAGAAGCAAGGAAAACGAGGCCGGAAAGAAGAGGAGAAGGTTGAAGAGAGTGGGATAGGGGTCCACATGCGTCTACACAGCATTCACCGCGCTTCCTGAAGGTAAGTCTTTGACTAATCAAAAATAAAGAAATAAGACAGGCAGAAGTAGGGGGTTTTCACCGAAAGGTTTCCTCCTTTGTACATACAATAGTTGATAGATTCCTGCATGGGCCATCACAGGCACTATATAAGGTTAATGAAATCAAATCAAATCAAAATAATAAATAAATAAATAAATAAATAAATAAATAAATAAATAAATAAATAAATAAATAAATAAATAAATAAATAAATAAATAAATAAATAAATAAATAAATAAATAAATAAATAAATAAATAAATAAATAAATAAATAAATAAATAAATAAATAAATAAATAAATAAATAAATAAATAAATAAATAAATAAATAAATAAATAAATAAATAAATAAATAAATAAATAAACAAATAAATAAATAAATAAATAAATAAATAAATAAATAAATAAATAAATAAATAAATAAATAAATAAATAAATAAATAAATAAATAAATAAATAAATAAATAAATAAATAAATAAATAAATAAACAAATAAATAAATAAATAAATAAATAAATAAATAAATAAACAAATAAATAAATAAATAAACAAATAAATAAATAAACAAATAAATAAATAAATAAATAAATAAATAAATAAATAAACAAATAAATAAACAAATAAATAAATAAATAAATAAATAAATAAATAAAGAAATAAAGAAATAAATAAAGAAATAAATAAATAAATAAATAAACAAATAAATAAACAAATAAATAAACAAATAAATAAATAAATAAACAAATAAATAACAATAAATAAACAAATAAACAAATAAACAAACAACAACAAATAAATAAACAAACAATAAATAAATAAATAAACAACAAACAATAAACAACAACAACAAATAAATAAATAAACAAACAATAAATAAATAAATAAATAAACAAATAAATAAATAAACAAACATAAATAAACAACAAACATAAATAAATAAACAAACAAATAAATAAATAAATAAATAAACAAATAAACAACAACAAACAAACAAACAAACAATAAATAAACAAATAAATAAATAAATAAACAAATAAATAAATAAATAAATAAATAAATAAATAAATAAATAAATAAATAAATAAATAAATAAATAAATAAATAAATAAATAAATAAATAAATAAATAAATAAATAAATAAATAAATAAATAAATAAATAAATAAATAAATAAATAAATAAATAAATAAATAAATAAATAAATAAATAAATAAATAAATAAATAAATAAATAAATAAATAAATAAATAAATAAATAAATAAATAAATAAATAAATAAATAAATAAAAGGAAAAAACAAAGTTGCCCCTCAACGAGGACAGATTTCCTCGAAGAACCGAGACTGGTCAAGCCATTTGTTAAAAGCTATCGCTCCTTTCGGCGTGCCAAGTAGACTTGGAATAAGTTGGTTGATGGGCCCTTCAGGGCGACCCCTGCGACGACGAAGAATCCGACAGAAGAGAAAGTGTGTAGGCGATTTAGAATAACCACATGAGCAATCGTTAGTAGCCTCCGAATGTTTGAAACGGGTGTGGTAGGTAGCATAGTCCCCGTGGCCGGTTCTGGCAGCTATGACTCGGCCTAAATGTCTGCGATTCATAGTGAGCTCTTTTGGGAAGAAAGGTGCGTCATTTATCTCGAGTTTCTGGTATGAGGGGGGAGAATATTTTTGCCACCAGTCTTCTCTCTCTCTTCTTTTTTGGGCCTCCTGCCACTTTTCTAATAATGAAAAAGAAAACTCGAGCTTCTCAGGGCATGGCATCGATGCGCCTCTCTTAGCTTCCATATCGGCTAGCTGGTTTCCTTCAATACCGGAATGTCCAGGGACCCATCGGACGTTAATATTGCCCTCCAGGGTATGGGGAAGCCGTGTTCGAGCTTTCCAAGTTTTGGCCACTTCTAAAGCTTCGAGAAAAATTGGTTGGGCAGAGACTGTTGGGGTTTTTGTAAGAAGTTTAGTTGCTACTTCCACGTTGTCGATAAATATCCATATGTCATTTGAAAAGCGGGCTGAGGGGAGCGCAATAGCTGCGCGGATCCCTTGAAGAGCACCGAATGCTTCTGCATCAAAACAATCTCTTTGATGACCGAGCGGGAAGGCCTTTGAGCAAACTTTAATTCCAAATTGGTAAATGAGAAAGCCGCTGCCTGTTTTACCATCTGGTAGTTTAGAACCGTCTGAGAATACTAAGATATCACTCCTGAGGAGTGTTTGCAAAAAATTGAAAAATTTGTCAGCTCTCGTATGTCTTGGTCCAGAAGGGCCACATATACGGATAAGAGAGTCCTGCTTGGACTCTATGACTTCCCATGGGGGATTGACAATTGGATTTATGTGTCCTGACGCTGGGATACCTCTATGTGAGCGCGCAAAACGGGATAGTGCAGGAGATGACATAGAATTTTGTACACGTAGACGAAGAGGGTGACGGGGGTCGAGTCAACGAGTGCATATAGCAGCTCTTCTTGATATGTTATTGAGGGCTAGCTCAGCGGGATTAAGGCCAGCCTCTCGAAAGAGAGCAGCGGAAGGAGTTGTGCGGTACACTGGGAGGACAGCTGTCAGATTTCGTCTGACCTTGTAATGTCTGTCCTTTATTTGTTTGAGACGTCCTAATAAGACTACCTTGGTTGTCTCGGGTTGCATTTCGGTTCGGTTCGTTTCGTCTAGCTTCGGATAATTTTCTATCTCGGCGTATCTCCTTTGGGGGTTTGACATGGGTCTTGTTTCATCCATATTGCCGACTCGCGCTTTGCCATGGATCTATACGCTTCACGATACTAATATATTTTATTTTGTTTGATTTGGTTTGATATGATCTCTGGTCAAATAATGTATTTAAGTACCTTCGGCTTTTAAAGGATAGCTCTTTACGCTTTGTCTTTTGTCTCTTCTAGAACCCTAGAATCCCAGAACCTAATTACCCTAGACCCTCCAGTTCACCTAGTTCCTTATTTCAGTTATTCCTAGTCCCAGTCCTTTATCCTTACTTCCTTCTTCGCCTTGTTACTCCCTGCTACAGACCCAATCTCACGCCGCCTCTTGCTTTCTTAGTAATTCTCGAAAATATCATTCTCCAAGCTACCAAGCCGACATCGATTGTGACAACAGCCCTCGCGGCGGCTCTATGTACCTTTTCTATCAAATTAAGATGAGATCCAACCCTGTTACTGACAACTTTTCCTAAATTTGTTCGAGACTTGTCTGGCCACCAGGTCTCAGCACCGAAGTGTGCTTTTGGTAAGATACAGGCGAAGGCTGCTTGCCTCGAGAGATGTGGTGGTGCCCCTCTAATTGTATTTCCCAAACAGCGAAGAGCGTGAGCGACACTAAGGGCCTTGGACGCTTGAATTTGGACGTGTCGTTTGAACGTGAGCTTTTTATCAAAATTTATCCCTAGCCATTTAAGATAGGGCTTTTGTACTGACTCTATGATGGTGAAATTGTTTGTTTCTACCAGTGGGCGCGAGTCCTTATCTTTGTGTTTCCGGGTGAAATGGAGAAGTTCGGATTTTGAGGGGTCGAAGGTCACCCCTTCCGAAGAGCCCCATGCAAGCGCTTGATTTATTACGTTTTCTAGTTTAGTAGCATTTTCCTGTAAGGAAGGCGATACTTCCAGCACTGCGACATCATCGGCGTATCCAAAGGCTTTCTTGAGTCCATCAAGCTTAAATAGAGGAGCAATATATAGCATAAAGAGAATGGGGGAGACTGGTGAACCCTCGGGGAGTCCGCAGTCAGTCACGATGGGTTTACCAATTTGTCCATCTAGTCTTATACAGACTTCGCGGTTGCTCACGAATGAAGTAATCTAGTTGCAGAGCTGGGCTGGCCAGCCTTGTTCTCTCCATCTTTTAATAAGCCTACCTGGAAGTACAGGGTCGAATGCACCTTTGATGTCGAGTGTGGCCATCGTCGCAGTCAAGCCTTTAGCCAATACCGTTTCAACGTCGTGAGTGAGACATGTGGTTAGGTCTACGCTAGAGCGCTGAGGTAGAGCTCCAAATTGTTGGCTAGCAAGCACTTTGTGCTTGATGGCTATCCATGACATGCGCTTTGCTATAAGTCTTTCAAGTCCTTTGCCTAGAACAGATAGCAGAGCGATCAGTCTATATGATCTAGGGGAAGACATATCTACTTTCTTTGGCTTGGCAATTATTGCTACAATTGCTGTACGGAAACACTTAGGATGATGGCCATTATCTAAACATGCTTGGAACAAGTCGTGCACCAGGGCCGAAATGTGCGGCCAAGCGAGACGCAGAATCACAGTTGGAATCTGATCTTTCCCAGGAGTGGTGTTGCCAGCTCCAAGAATAGCGTTACTGACTTCTGAGGCTGTAATTTCTGGGAAGGGGAGAGCTTGGTGTGCAACGGTAGGTGCGTTGAAGGGTATATCTTCGACATCGGAATGATTGGTCAAGAGGTTCCGGGCAATTATCATCATTTTGCCCTCCACTTGTTGTTCAGGAGGAGAGTCTGGCGCGAGAGGGTCTTTAAGAGGGGGGGAGCGGAAAACCCCTTTTGACTTATGCCACTTTGTTATGTCGAATACGTCCTTCGCATTTGTAGCTTCGTCGACTCTTTTCTGGAAGAAGGCTACCTTAACATTATTCGTAACCTTCCGGAATGCCGTTCTATCTGATTGAGAAGCTGTTCCCGCTCGTATCTTTTCGCGACATTCTAATCTTGCTTCTTTGCATCTTTGGTTCCACCAGGGCTGTGCCTTTGTGAGGGGTTCAACGAAGTCGTTATCACGATAAAAGACGTAACCCAAAATAAGTTTTTAATTTTTACATAGCGAGAAAAATACAGGAAATACCCCCCCTACTTAACCGCCCTTTAACGCCCTGGCCGATAGCCTAGTCCGTAGTTGGTAGTCCCCACCTAGTTCCGCTTTGTTACCTAACTCCGAGCTCCCCGATCCCTGCCTGCACCAGTTAAACAGACCTTCTTCCGCTGGCCTTGGCGCGTCCTCGAGTACTGTGAAGTCCCTGTCAACCTCTGCTAAGTTATTACTGGGTTGGTCCCTGGTACCAACCCCGATATGGGCACAGCCCCTAACAGCCTTGTTATGTGGTAACGCGCGCTTTGCAGAGCCTGAGAATGATCTCGATAGTATTTGGATTATATCATCAGCTCTTGAATCTAGGCTCGCTGCTGATTTGTCCGACAATTTAAGCATACATTCTAGTTGCATGCGAAGTAAAGCTAGAAAATTATCCTTGTCGATGGTGGCGAAGCGAAGTGCAGTCGTGGGTGAAGTACCACGTGGACCGCATGCAACAGATACGAGTAATGGAGTACGGTCTGATTTCACGTCTAACTCTTGTTGGGCTACTGCGGTTGTTCCAGCTGCTACCAATTGACATGTTCCAAAGCAAAGATCGAGAACATTTCCACGGGCATGGGTAGGCTTGTCAATTTCAGAAATTAATGAGAGATCCTTTGATTCAAGCCAGCGGATGAGGCTTTCAGCTTGAGTGGAGGGCGGGCCCGGGTAAGATGGGTGCCACATCGGGTGGTGGAGATTGAAGTCGCCAGCTACGATTGTTTTAGGGGGTAAATGGGCGTCGGCCAGTGCAGTTAATCGCGCTACTCCGGCGCCTGGATCTATGGCTCCAGGAGGAGCGTTGTAAATATTTATTACTGGTAGTCGGGGGTATCCACGAAATACAACAGAAAGAAAGAGAATGTCTCCCATACCTAAGTCCATGGTAGAGTGGGGGCGTTCCTGTGAGTAAGTTAAATTATTACTTGTTCCAGTATAGGTCAATACCCTAGGTTGAATTGACCAGTCATCGATTGGGGTGAAGCACTCGAACGAAGGGTGTTTGCACGTAATTCTCCTATCAGTTTTTTTGGAAATGTATGGCTCTTGAATCAGCAGGATATCTATATGGTTAGTGAAGGCAGTTTGGAGAGCGATTTGATGCGCAGAAGAGCAGCGGCCAACGTTTACTGAGAGTATGTTTATTGAATTCGGCGTGTTATTCATTCATTCTGTTGTCCTTATCTTGACAGCCGTCTTGTGCAAGAATTCTGAACCTGCCCAACCCTGCTGGTAGAGTCGTGGGGGAATTTGGGATAGGAGTTTGTGATTGCGAAGCATTTGGTGTACTTTGGACGTCGACAGAAACTGTAGCAGTTGCTTGGCTGCCAATTTTGCCGCAGTGAGCGGCTCTGAGGCGAAGTGTTGCAGCAGCTGCAGTCTGCCTAATTCCGAATATTTGCTGTTTTGATGGGAAAGAGTTGTCCTTTCTGGGGCGAATAAGACATTCTAAAGAGTCAGCTGGGTGTGGCCCGTGACAGTTCGCACATTTTGGAGGGCACGCGTGGGTTACTTTCGGATCACAGGTATTGTGTCCACTTTCTACGTGCTGAGTTGAGCCGCAGATTCTGCAACGGGGAAATCGAGCACAGGCCCGTTGGTTGTGCCACCCAAAGCATTTTCCGCATTGCGGAGTTCTTATTCTTTGCGGGAGGAGCTTTGCTGGAACCCGCACACCAAAAAGAGGTAGTACTTTAGAAATATTCGAGCCACTAGGATATAGAACTATCCAGCTTTTCTGGTGATAGTAATCAGAGTTGGAAGAACCTCTTGATTCAAGGACACTTATTGGAGCAACTTTTATCAAATCTGTCAGTGCCTCGACTATGACTGACGCGGTAATTTCTACTATTTCTACTGAATTAGAAGACTCGTTGTATCTAGAGCAGGAGCGGGGAACCCCCGAGAGCCTGTAGGCAGAATGCAAGACTGGCTTTTCAATTTTGCATTGCCCTTCGGGTGACAAGAAAGTTTGGATATCACTCATACGGTTTGATAAGGTTTCTTGGGCGGTTGGGGATGCTGGGCAGATGGCAAAACCGGTCTTGGTGCTCTGTATCTCCCTTACTAGTTTTTCGTTGAGGAAAGTGTTTTTTTTCTACATTATGGCGAACGGAGGTATGCTAAGCATAGGGTGGCCAGTTGCAACTCGAACTAGAAGCCGGTTGTCTTCAGATATTCTTGCTTTGGTTGAGTTACCAATGATTGGTTTATTAGGTGTGTGTTTCAGGGGTGCTGTTGGCTTCCGCGCTACCTGTGAACGACCTCGTTGCCTCGGAGCCGCAGCAGACGCAACACTGGCATATGAATTGTTCTGTGGAACCCTGGTAGTTGCAGCTCGGTGTTCTACCGGCTGGATAGGAATTTGTGCCGAATTGTACGGCTTGAGAGGGCGGGGAGAGCCTCTGACGTGACACTCGAAGTGTCGTCGTGCTACTAAATTTAGGTCGGCCGCGAAATCTCGAAAAGGCCTGTGAAGGTGTTGGGGCAGTGTACTACTCTCTCCGATTGCGTCATCAAGGACGCTTGCGATATGTTGAAACATGAGGACGGCCTCATTATTTCTGGTGTCTGCAGCAGAGGTAGTTGACAGTAGCAAATCTGTCAACGACTCCGTCCCGCCTGCGAGGGCAGAAGCGCGTAGGGGTGGAGGGGGGAGGGAAGGGGGTGGAAGGGGAAGGTTTGTCATGAGGTGAATATTGTATTGCTTGTCAGTAGCTTTTCCGTCGATTTCTTTGTTAGATTTTTTTTTTTTTTTTAAATCATTTTTGC
Organism: Podosphaera xanthii; assembly: GCA_028751805.1. NCBI lineage: Eukaryota > Fungi > Ascomycota > Leotiomycetes > Helotiales > Erysiphaceae > Podosphaera > Podosphaera xanthii. Next base: position 5,236,252 of record JAPWIX010000008.1, read on the forward strand.
GTATGCAGCCTGAGGCTATAACGCGAATGATTACGGAAGATATGTATGTGACGCAGAATAACTCTGTTTGACGTTTGGAACACTCATACTCAGATTTCATTTGCAGATACCACTACGAGAATAACGCCTTACGACATGTACCCTCTTCCGTGAATACCCACCACAGGGAAAAGCGAGAAAAACCTGTGGCTATCTGAGCATGCTTTCGTCATTCTACGAATACATCTTTGTTAGATGGTTGCTCGACAAATGGGGGAGTATTGAGTGTGCAGACGGGGACCAGCGTTAGGGGTAATGTTTTCGTATTATGTAAATTAACACGTGACACATAATGTGTATTTGTTTCCTTATTCGTTGAATACTCAGAGATATAGTTTTTATATTGTGTAGATAATTTCGATGTTATTAGACAACTTGACACGCTTGGTGGCTTACAGCCGCGCAAGCACGCCAATCGTCCCATGGGAGACAAGAGGCCGGGTCAATCCCGCGAGCCTACTTGGCGTTAACCGTTGATAATAATAATAATAATATAGTTTTTATAAATATATCACATACAATACTACGTCTTACATACCACCGCTGATATTGCGTGTTCGTGTACTTGAATTGTTCGATAATCATCCGCTTAGCTTAAACCATAGATAACTTCGGCCATAAAGAATCTATGGCCACGCTCTCCAGCACTAGACTTGATACTCGTTCAGTCGCCACTATACGAAGCTCGAAGTACTGATCTCTTGCATTTACTGTTCATACAACTTTTGTATAATGGTGAAACTCTTGGCTAGCCTAACTATATATCGGTTACTACTCCCACGGCGTAGTCGATCGACACTAAGATACCTATAAAGCAAGGCAAGAATCTAGGCACGGGAGTGGGGTGACATACAGATCTTATGGACAGCGCAATGTTAAAGCAATTCGCGCAGCTTCACCTGTATGGTGTACCACACCAAATTTGCCACCTCATCGAGAGTCAGGCATTCCTCCAGCTTCAGTTATTCTACAGGAACGACAATAAAAGGTTGCAGCACGTATCCAAAGACCAGATGCTTGGCACCCATTAGTGCTTAAGTCAAGAGAAGGCCAAAAGAAGACAAGATGCCACCTTGGACTCGGAGTAGGCCAAGAGAATCGATCCTTCACGGTTCCAGAAAAATAGCTTACACGTCTCCAGATGAGCGCCCGGAACTTACCTGCTTCCGATGGTCCAGGTAAGCTTTGCTACCCCAAAGATGTCCCTAATAGAGAGCCTTTGGAACTTAACAGGCAGCTCGAAGCAGACCTAGCTAAATAGTAGATGGCGAACATAAAAAATGAAACGGTATATGCTTATTCAGGCGGGTCATCATGCAGTTCCGGAAAGGCAACATGGGACTATATTATTCACAGAGACAGTCAAGTGATTGAAAAAGATGCAGGCCTAGTTTCTGGAGCAGAAGCATACGATGCAGGGCTTCTAGGAGCTCTGAAAGCCCCACAAGACGCCCTAGCGAAAGTGGGAAAAAGCCCAATAAAAGTAGTTCTGGACAACCCTACAGAAAAGCAAAAACAAATTTCTTGAAGACTTTATTTGAAAAGTACATTGCTAAAGTAAGACAACACCTAAAGTTTAAGACTCGGTGGATTCCAGGTTATTCCGGGATCATTGGAAATGGGGCAGACGAAGAGGCCAAGGCAGCACTAAGCAATCTTCCAGTGGAGCTGGCTAGAGTACATAATTCAGAGGTAAGAGGAGGAATAAAATCCACTTCCGCAGTTCTGAACCGGTTTGTAAGAGAAAAAGCCGAAGGAAAGCAAAATCTTGGTGGCTTGAACACAGACCAAGGCAGTACGAAGAATCGGGTCTCCAAATGAGACGAAAAAAACTACCCTAGCTTGCATTACCAAGGTAGGCGCTTGATCGACTTGTCACCGCAAGAATGGGACATTAAGACTTTATGAAGTACTATCACAGGTTCGGCCATGAAAATATTAACGTCATATGTATCTGCGGGAGAGAAAAACGTCTCGGGCACTTCGCTTAGTGTCGAATGGTCTCGTAGCGTTGGAGAAGTTCCAAGCAAGAACTACCGCTAACAGTAAAAGCAATGCTGGGGAAAAAGAAAGGGAGAAATTTTATCAATATACCACCGTAACCAAATGTAACACAGAGCAAGGTGTAGATCGGGAAGGTTTAACCTTATTTTCTTTTATTTTCGGGTTATAATCTCCTAAGCATAGTCATGGCAAGAAGACGAGGCATTAAATTTTTCCTAATATTCTTTCAATTCATGTACTGGTATGGCAAAAAGATAAGTCATTTGTGTAGGTGGAAGCAAGTTCACAGGGCCTACACACCCGTATCACACCGCTTGGGTATAGGGCCTTAGCCTGGTACGACTAGCGTTCAAATAAAGTCAAAATTCATCATCATGATAGGGTCCTCCAGCAATTTTATTTACCTCCGTCTTGTGTGTTTCTGCAATCTCTCGATGGGATTCGGACTAGGGAACGGATGTAAGTTGTAAGCTTAATAATCTACCTTACTATTCTTGACAAACTGGAGTGAATAATTTGGTCACTTGTCCTGTTGATGCTTAATCAGTATACAGTCTCCGGGAGGCATCATCATCCAGCGTCGATGTCCAAATTTCACGAGTATTTGGTCCTTTTCTTGATAATGTGTACTTTTTTGTCCAACATGCTCACCATTTCAGCACCATTACTAATTATACTACCCTCAGCTTGAACTAATGTGCTTCGGCGGCCGAGGCACCGGGAACTTATCGGCAAGTACCTGGTGAATACTGTACTAATTTTCTACCTTGAAATTCAAAGATAGTCACGACACCATCTATCATTTCGAGGCTCTTGATCTCGCTCTCTTCTGATGAGATCTTGCTTTTATAATCTCAATCCAACCACTGCGGATGTTTCTGGGCCGGGCAGCGTGTTAAAGTTTTCGAGGGAGAGGCTTCTTCTCAGGTGCTGACAACTACTGATCACATGGCAAGAATGATATCAAGTCGCAGCGGAGAATATATCAAGACACTCATGAAGAGTTTAAAATATCTCCAAGTTACCCTTGACGTTCACTTCACTGTAAATGCTGACGCCGAGAGACATTTCAGCGACGGTGTCGGACATAAATCTGGCGTGAAGAAACGAAATCGACACCCATGATGATCGAACGTAGGAGCGATTTTATTGTACAAAAAGCGAGGGTACTTCGAAAAACAGAGAGGTGCAAGAGTAAATCATTCGCCCCTATGAGAAATTGGTGTAGAGTGATTGGGAACGTTCAATGTATCTTGATTCAATCTTCCGTAACCTGTAACGGCGGTGATCACAGAGAGCAAATACACTCACGTGAGACAGCTTTTCTACCAAAATCCAATAAGTAGTGAGGATGTGGCAATGAGACGATGTAAACACTTTGACACGACCATTTTGTGATGAGACAATTTCTACAGTTTTGGTAAGATACAAATACCTCATGAATGTTAGCAAGCCTTCGAAAGTGTGCGGGAAGTGAGGGCTAGAATAAGGATGATATATGTATGAAATTAATCAAAATATTGCGCGCTTTGTTCTGATTGAGCACCACTGTCTACTAATATATATAACTCTTGGAACTCACTCCACCAAACCATCATGTCCAAAGCAAGATAACCGAAGGCCCAGAACCCCAACACCACTCCGACATAATAGTGAAGCAAAGCGGACGCCGTCAAATAATCTTGTACAAGTACAAACGATGACTGAATACTTCTGGCTGATTATCCGAAGAGCATCCATAAACTATCGAGGGACCACTTTGGTGATGAGAACCTTGACATTTACAGCCCCTTCCCCCCTCAACCGTTAACATCTGCCATAGGAACGCATTTCAGCCACCCAGGACAATGCAGTGTGCCTTCATCATCCTCAAATACATAACCAGGCGCGACATGTGGCGTGACGGACCGGCTGGAGTCAAAACAACTTGCTCCGGCCTCAAGTAGGACATGTGCCTCAGCGACCCCAACTCTGCTCGAGAGAACGACCCGGACGTTGTACCATCCCATCATCCGACCCAACTTTTAGAATTCCTTTGGTCTTGATTTATTTCGTTCCGCTCCACTTCACTTCGCTTTGAACTGTCGAATATTAAGGTGTGACGTTACGCAGTGACAATGGACTTGGTAATGATATCCACGGAGTTACGGGCTGTCAACGTCGAACTCTTCATCTTCACGCGGTACCGGCTGTAAACGCCCAGTATGTTCGCATACCTGGTATAGCCAAGAAAAGTCGCAACTCATTCGAAGCTGGAGGCCCGCAATGTACTCTCGATCGATGGCTCCTCAGCTTTTCAATAATTCTCTTCGACAAGACCCGGACCCAACTAACCCTGAGTCTCTCACGCCCAGATACCTATTCAACTGGAGCCCCACTCCTCTGGAAATCACCCGGAAAACCCAGTATCATCGTCTACCTGAATAAACACCCACATAAACGCTTCCGATGTTATGGACACCCGACGGAGGATTTAAGTCGAGGAGCATAAATTTGGGAAGGCAGACATGACATATTGTTCACTTCTGGGAAGAGGCCTGGAAGAATCTCTACAAGAAAAAGATGGATGGGTATTGAGATGCGGGAGAAGAAGAAAAGTGTTTCGGAGAGGGAAACATGAGGAATTGTGACTGTGATGCGTTGTGCATGTGCCAGAGCAACGTTTGGAAAAGTGCTGCCGAAACTCTAAATACTGGCATAAATCAGATGTTTCTAACCCGCCCTGTGCTCTAGACTGCTGGTGCTCCTTCAGCTGGCAAAGTACATCCGTGGAGCGGCACCACCCCAGTTGATTGGTTTTTTGTTTCAGGGTTTTCCGATCGAAGAGTCACATCTGAATTGGCTGTCAAGGAGGGTAGTTGGTGATTGAGAAACCGCGGGATCAGTGACCTGGGACAGATGGTCGCAAGATGGAATTAGCTCGGGGGTGTTAGAATGGTATGCGCTTTAATGGAATGTTCTTGTAGCTTGTTATCCTTGTGTTCACAGATGATCAGACTTTTGGGACAATTGGAGGCTGTAGAAGAGATCAAGTGGGAGTTGTTAATTACTCCCACCCCAAACTACAGCGCCTTTTCTATATACAAAAAACTATCTAATAAAACTAATTGGTAATTGTGTGTCAATACGGACTAGCGTATTATAGGACATACAATAGGTATAGCGCAGAATGTTAACCGAGCTCTGACGGCTCAACCGTTAACATTTCTAGCATACCCTACCAATAAGCAGAACTAATTTCAACAAGGGGAATCTCATGGAATGTGGGTGGGGAAGGAACATCTACTTGGTTGGAATCTTTCGAGAGACTGACGCGTCGGCTAGCCATAGATAGGCTGAGCTAACCGGTACATGATCCTCAGGGTCGTGTACTGTGCATCGGCACGACGTAATAAGTAATCAAAAAAAATCCACGGAGTTACGGCGTTAAAATCTGTTTCGATATTTATATGTCTTTTATCACGTACACAAAACATATATATAAATTGTATTTCTAGAAGAGACGTCACGCCCTAGCCTTATTTCAACCATTTATCTTGAATTCCGACTGACTTTTTTTTTTTTTTAAATCATTTTTGCGTATGCAGCCTGAGGCTATGACGCGAATGATTACGGAAGATATGTATGTGACGCAGAATAACTCTGTTTGACGTTTGGAACACTCATACTCAGATTTCATTTGCAGATACCACTACGAGAATAACGCCTTACGACATGTACCCTCTTCCATGAGTACCCACCACAGGGAAAAGCGAGAAAACCCCATGGTTATCTGAGCATGCTTTCGTCATTCTACGAATACAGTATCACCGCGAGAGAAGTGGTGTGAGGGTCTTGCTGGATTCGAACCAGCTTTCTCCTGTCTCAAGTGGGGCATGTGTCCAAGCTACCCAGACTCTACTTGGAAGAACGGCCCGGATAGTGTACCACTGCACCATCCGACCCTGAATTCCGACTTGTTTACATCTCTTTCATGACATGATCTCATCTCCAACTCGGTAAACCTCGTTCAGAGTGTTGGTACGGATCTTAATTTATCCGGATCGCCGACTCACGCTCCGCCATGGATCCAGACACTGCCCGAAACCGATGCCGTTAATTGACCTGTGATTTCTTGTAGAATGAGACGTCGAAGAACCGTAGACCTCCAGAAATCAGCTCTAAACGCTATGTCTTTTGTCTGTCCTAGAACTCGACATTCCAAGTATCCCCGTCACGCCAGCGTCTCCTACTTAATTTCATCATTTCAGTTGTTCCCAGACCCCTACTCCAACATCTTTCGACGTCATGCGACTCCCTATACCCGATTTCATCTAAACCCGGCCCTTGCGTCGGCCTTTCTCAAAAAATATCACTTTTCAAATTATCGAGCAGACCTCGATCGTGACACCAACGCCCTTCCAATCAATCTCATCGGATTCATCTCCACTCACCTGACGGCGTACTCTCGGCCCCATCGACTTAGAAACCATCGACTGACTGAACGAAGAGCGACAAGAGAGCTCTATACGTGTGCCACTTAAGCAAGCTTGGCCACGCGTCGATATCATTTGGTCGTGGATAGCATGTGCGGGACTAGGTGCGCACTTCAGATATTCACACGGTGATACAGCACATGGTATATGGCGGCCGGCGGCCGAAATTGACTTGCCGCATAGGGCGCTTCGGGTCGGGGTCAATGCCCCCCCCGTTGTCCATGCGCTCAGGAGACAAGTCCGCCACGTGGGTTCGAGCTCAATTCAATGGACTTGCCGCACATCGGATGCACCTGTCTTCGACTCGACTCTTAGATGTCACGCTTGCCAAGTTGCCTGTTGTCGGGGCATTGGGATGAAATGGGAAGACGATCGTAATGGGTAAGAGGCAGGTCGTGGTCTGGAACTTGTGCTTCAGCTTTGCAATTTATATCATTTCTCCTCTTTCTCTCGTATTCTGTTTCTTCGACTCGTTTCTTGATCTTACCCTCGATGACCGCACTTTGCATCCAACTTCCATCGACGCCGACGCCGACTTACAAGGTATGCTTGTGTGCTGCTTAACGTGAGACTTACGCCGCCTTCGCTTGAATGAGAGACTGATGTAATGTCTTCGGAGTTCACACAGACGTCAATTATCGTGACGTTTACAGATCAATCGCGTGTAGGAGGTTTTGGTTACTCAATTTACAAGTGGAAGCTTTGACGGATTTGAAATCACGTAAATAAAATTACAGAGGGTGGAATCTTCTTGCCGTGGTCCACGACTTAAGACAAGAAATGAGGATCAATAATTTTATGTTAATAGATTCTATTGATATATTACTAGTGTTTACTGAAAGATCGCAAATGAATTCCTGCCGAAGCCCACACATTATGAAGGCCATGATCCTGAATTGATTAATGTACTGAAGACTAGCCGCACCGAGTATTAACAATATCCAACAATCCTCCAAGTCTGGACCCAATTAATTCTCCAAGTACACTGGAACACCATACACACAGACAGCAGCCGCATTCAAGTACCGCAAATTACATGATTTCTTTCCCTCGACAACAGCCTCTACCAAGGACACTGCACGCGTACTTTTTTCTCGGACTTCGGAGTGTTCCTTTCCGCTCTGTTTGGACCGTGCCATATTTTTGCACTCACTCTGAAATAACCCCCAATGTTCTAATGTTCTCATGGCGAATCGGTCGATATCTTTATCCGTGACATCCCATAATGTTGCTACAAGGGCATGCGACCCGGCATGCATATAATTTAGAGCTGGGCCGTATGGCTCAAATTCACCTGTGTCAACAAGAGCTCCGCTACTGCAGCCCATTAGCATACTGACAGCACACCTGGGAAGCTTTTTAATTTCTCGTGCACGAATGTACTGCGATCCACTACCGTGTCCAAAGTAAAGAAAGAGTTCTGTTTCTTGCAGGAAGTTTCTAAATTCCTCCTCGGAAGGCTCCCGGTTCACAATTCCTTGCCAACCATCGAGGCCTTCTAAAGGCTTCTGAAAAGTTGCAAGGGCATTTTTTAGATCGTTGCTTGGATTTAGAATATATCTTCCCTTCTGTCGATTTATATGATAGCCTTCACTTTTATGTTCTTTCAAATCCTCCTGTTCAGATATGATCCGCTCACGTAAGCATCCAAGCGACGGTAAGCGAGAGACTGCAAGCCCATCGAGGCAAGGTAAAGACTCCCATGGGAAAGAATGGAGCGCTTTATCCAAGATTAAAATTGTATGTCGATTTTGCTTGACCGCGTCAGAAATATGAGCTGCATCGTGATAAAATCGTAAAGCATCTATTATTTCCAAAACGATCATATCAAAGTCAATTTCGGCATAAGCGTTGAACTCTCCGTGAAATTGTAGGATATCGACAACGAAATACAACAAATCCGTCAGAGGCTCCGTCAAATCGCGCTCTTTCTCGCCTGCGCACCCGAGTTCGAGAAAGAGATCTAGTATCCGAGAATCAAGGGTGATTCGAGAAGCAGAATGTCGCTTTTTGGTCTTCTGGCGAGAGGGAAGGTACTTGTCAAGTATGTTGTGAAAGGATTTTTGAAACCGGGAGAAGAGTTCCGGTCGTCTAACATGCTGTGAAAATATACCTGTGAATCCACCAAGCCAAACCTTCTCAATATTTTCTAGTAACTCTCTCATACGCCTATCCAACGCTTCTCTCTCCTTCCACCACGCTAATCTAGATTCTCGTCCAAGGCGGTTACGAGAGTCGTGAGCAGATTTATTGGCCAGCCGCATGATTTCCATCATCTCTGCGCGTCCTTGTTCATATCCGAGGACCTCTTCGTCAGCATCAATCGAGTTATTTCTCCCTAACGGCAGCCGAAGTATAAAAGGACTGCTACCAGCTTGAAGTCTGGTTAGTGAGAGCTCATGATGATTTTCGCTCAGTGAAATTGAAATCACCGTCCACTGCTTGGGAATTATATCGATAAATTCACTCCCAAATCGATTTAAGTTCTCATCATGACAGCCAAGAGTTCCTATTTTTGACTGGACATTGTTGAATTGCGGCCAGATGGATTCGTCTAAATGCAAGTTCGTTTGAGGGTCCATTAAGATTGCTGCTCGCTCCCTTTGAAGCACAAGGTTTCTAGCGGTTTCTGGAACTATTAGCATGTATCATCAAACTTAAATGAATTATTCATACCAACGACTAGACTAGAGAGACCAGGATGTATGATTGGCCTGCCTTTTATTCGCCTAGCCGTCGACAATAGCATAGCTATACTGTTAAGCAAATTGGTTATTTTATGAACAGCTGCAGTTGGTGAGACAACTAAAGCAATTGGAAGTGAATCTCTTAAGCAGTCCTGCGCACGTCGAAGATTGTTAAAAAAAGAGTCAGCAGAAGATTTAATAGAGTCGGTGTGGTCGCTACAGTTTCGTGTGCCGAGAGCTTTTCTTTGGGGAGATGGAATTTTGTCGGTGTTTCTGTCGTGTTTAGCTGGGCCAGAGATAGCTGGAAAGGAAATTGTGGATTCGTGCAGGGTTGAGTAGACAGGATCTGCGTTGATCTGCTCCATACTTTGAAATAGCAAACATCTAGCAAGTATTATACTATGATTTACCATATCAATAGGAGAAAGTGTAACTTCTGCCTCTTGGAGATATTTCGGGGTTTCGGAAGCCTTTTTTTGCAGTATTTGAGCTCTTTCTTTCTCTCTCAGCACTAGAAGTCGAAACCCCATGATTTTTGGTGATTCTGCAGTCAAAGAAAGATTCATATCATCGGGAGATTTCATCTGTTCGACCAATTTTCCCTTTACAGCAGCTCTAGTTGTTCTCCGAGGAGGAATAGCTTTCTTTTTGAGTCGGAGTTGAGACATATGTTTAACAAGATCGTCCACTGGCCCATCATTTTTTACTGAGTCGACTAGATAAGACTCTGAGAGTAGACCGTTTAGAATTGTAGTCGCCTCATTGTAAGCTATAATTTCAGATTCAAAATCACCGAGAGTCCCATGCATTCTCCCGAAATGAAAAGAAAGCACAGCGGCATTCATAGTATTCTGGGATTTTGAAAGCAATTTTTTGGCTTCAGATAATAGTTCAGAACCCTTTTTCGTGTTGCCTCCCTGGAGCCAGATACTACCAAGTGTAGTTCCAGCCATTGAAAGGAATACATTAGAATTTACTTGGTTTGCAAGCTTGTATGACTGTTCTGCGTAGTATACAGTCTCTTGAAATACCCCGTGATGTGCAAAAATTGACGAAAGGTGGTTAAGACTTCGAAAGAGCGGTGCTATGATAGTCCAGAAGTTGGCTTGGTTTTGATAATTCCTAAACAAAGAGCTATCAGAGGAGCCTGCAAGAGTCACGTCCAAGTTATTCTCAGTTAGCCCATCTAATTCTACCTGAGGAGCTCTTTCTAGAACTTTATCAACCCGATTTTTTGTATCTTCAATACTAGCCCAAGCTCGGCGTAGTAGGCGAACGCTACATTTTGCGAAGCCAAGAGCAGGCTGAATCGAGCCATGATGAAGAGCAAGTTTTGAATATAGCTCGTAGACATTTGAGACAAGAAGTTTTAGTTTAACTCTTTGATCCAAAGATGACTCGAATTTTGATAATGATAGATAAGTTTTGGCCTCAATATACAAATTCTGTGCAGAAGCAAGATTAATTTCCCTGTAAATTTCAGCCAAAGTTTATCTGATTTGCTTGTGACGTTGACTTACGCTTCATTTACATCCCCACTATTCAGCGAATATTCAGACAACGAGAGATAAAGTTGTAGCTTTGCGACGGGAGAAACACCGTTTCTCTGAGAAAAATTTTTGGCGCGATCCAAAGCGAGTTTAGCCTTGCCAGAATAGCCGAGCCGAAGCCATTGAATTCCCAATGTTATGAAGTTAAGAACGAGTTCATCAGGATTGATGTTCACTTCACAAAATACGCTAATTTCACAGATTAATTGTAAGGTTACGATTTGTATCCATTCAGACCCGTTTATCTGGAGCCACTCGGCAACTTTTTGTAAAAAGATAAGTAGTCTGACGATATCGTCGATATTATTGTTAAGTTGAGCTAGGTTTTCGGAGTTTTTCACCAAAGAAGACCAAGTTTTTAATCCCTTCTCAATGGTCTCAAGGCAAGGCCTTTTCTTGTCAATTTCTCTGGAAACCAGTAAAAGCGTATTGTAATGAGTCAGATAAATTGATAAGCCCTCATCTTCAGTGTTTTTCACTGAGGGCTTATCTACTAGGCCCTGATCCAGCTCGGAAGTTGCCTGAAGTAACTCTTCGCTAGAATGGTTGAATTTCATTAATAATAGCTTCAGAAGAACACGAGCTCGCCGTATAGGATAGCGAGAGCGGTCATAAATACAGAGAAGTTTCTGGACTACGACTTTTTCAAGCTCAATGATAATTTTATAGTTGGTGGTTGATTGTCTGCACAGATATTCAAGCTCATGCTCCAGAATGATAGCACATTCTTCTTCTGACCATGAATCTTCGAGCAGAGTAACCTGTGCAACAGATTTTGCGTGTTTGAGCTGAACCTTGACAATCGCATGTATTGTTCGGCTGAGCATAGTCGTTTCTCGCGTCTCGCTCCACGCTGCTTTCAGTGATCGGAATGTCGCTCGTTTGGTAACTATTGAGAGAATGCCGTCTTCAATCAGATTATCACGTAGAGTACAAAGAGTCTTGAATAGCTCGTCGTATCGCCCGGTATCCTTGCATAGTTCAGCAAGCCGCTCAAGTTTTGTGATGAAGAACGCAGCTTTTTTTTCATCCGAGGATCCGTCCTGGACAGAGGCAATAGAACGTCGCAAAGCCCGGATTAGTTGAGTGTCTTTGGAGTTGTGTGAGATTTTCAGCATGTTTAAAAACAGCGAATAGTATAGATTTGAGATTTTAACTCGATATGAAGGTGTTGATGTAGCTTCTGGGATTTGGACAGATCCATATCCAGACCACAAGTCGATACATTCTATTAGGGACACACAATCTTGTAGTCTGGAGTCTAGAAATTCCCAAGTGGTTTTACCTTCGCCAAGTTGGGTTTTTACAACGAACAATGCGGAATCGATAGCGTGAACTGATAATTTAGAAATGAACTGTTTCTTGTGTTCATATCGTAAAATTTCTTTACTTGTAGCGTTTTGAATCGGGGAATTTCCGAGATACCTTAAAGACAAGCGAGGAAATAGAAAGACAAGTGACTCACACATCTGAGAAATTCCATTATCTGCAGTGGGAGAGGGTTCAGATTTGGCATGGCCTTGACAAAAAATATTTAGGGCTGCTCTTCTAGCATGAGATAAACTAATAAGTAATTCTTCAATCTCTGATGATTCTCCCTTAAAAGGACGCTGCAAGTTGTCCAGGAGCATTAATAATTGTTCTTCCTCCTCTGGACGTCGGATCGAAGATTGAAGTCGGAGCGATACAAGTCTTGCCACTACTTCCAAGAACTTTGCCTCTGATACTTTACTCGCCTTAGTTAGTTGATAAGATTGATTTGTCCAATTGATTGCTACATCAATTTGTTGATTATTTCTTGCAAGACAAGCTAGTATATCGTATATTCCGACCGTAATAGATCTAGAAACCTCTGATAGTTGGAGCTGGTCGTCTTTGATTCGCTCTAAGTTCTGGAATGCTTCAACAGCAGTAGAATAAATTTCGGATGGGGAGGATTTGCTGCGACGTATGAAAGCAGAAAGGCAACGAAGAAAGGGTTCTAAAATTTCCGTAGCTATGTCCCCTTCATGGCCTGCAAGTTCCCACCACAAACACCTGTAATGAAGGGCCAGAGACTGCAAACGAATGGCGACTGTCGATGATGCACTAGATCCGGGCTCTGCAGCCAAAGCGTCACTAGAAGGTGAGATACTCGGGCACAAAGAAAAGAGACATTCTGAAAGGTTATGCATCTGTCTAGCTAATTTATCTTTCTCCTTAAGCTCTTTGGTGCTCTTCGACGCAGAAAGCAGTAGCCTCGCAGGAGATGATGGGCTATTTGATCGTAGTATAGAGAGGATAGACTCGGCATATCTCGTACTTTTGGCACATGTCATAAGTCTCAGAACTTGCAGTTGAGTTGTTATAACTAATCCTAATCTTGGTCCGTTATAGGATGCTTCACCAAAATCCAGCAGGTCGGGAAGAGTATTTTTTAATACTTCTGTTTTCTTATTGTCGCACAACATCAGACGTCGTCTTAGAATTCGTATTTCCTTTGTAGCTAAATCATGTATTCCTAATGAAATAAGCTTTCCTATCAATACAGACATTCCGCTCTCGAGCTGTAAGGGGGGTAGATTGACATCTTGAGTATTGGAGGTTTGCAGCAGCCGCAGGCATGCGAAAGAAATCCTAGCACATTCAGCGGTTGATCTATATTCAGCTCCACTAGATATAAACGTATTTGAAGATCGACTTTTCTTAACTGAGTTAGTTTGTGAACTTGTAGCTTTACCCGATGGCAGTGATTGTGGCGGTGATCGGAGAATAGGATTGAGGATTGAGACTTCGTTTCCTTTACTCGCTCTTGTCTTATCTTTGGAGTGTTGTGGCTGGATTTGAGGGAGCGTTGAAGCCTTGATGACTTCACATAAAGTTTTGAGGGTGCCATTGATAACCTCAGTAGCTAGTATATATCTTTGCTTGACAGTCAATCGATTGTTTGATTCGTTATCATTTTGCGAAGAGTTGTGGGACAGCTTTTTCGCTCTTGATTTTCCTGAGTTGACTTGTCTCTTTGCTCCAGGAGTAACGATAGGCTTCGTTTTAGTCGATTTAGGAAGTTCTTTAGGGAGAAGTAGGTCATTAAGAGTCACTACATTCTCGGGCGACAATGACCCAATAGAAATATGGATGGAATGCACTTTTTCCTCTAACGTGGCCATTTTACACACTATAGAAAAGTTAGGAAACGTCTAAATAATATTTAGAAATAATCACTATAGCAACGGTGTTTAGTATTGTGTCGTTTTCATTGGCCAATAATTAAGCAAGGGAGCCGCTATTTAAACATACATGTACAGTAGAACACCTCTTAGCTAATAGTGGGTCCCGGTATAATTACTGAAGAGATTCATAGAAATTTTACCGTTTATATTTGCAATACTTACCCCTGCACGCAAAATAACCTGTAAGGATAAGTGTTGCAAATTTCAAAGTCCGAGTTACAATGGATCTTTTCAACATATATACTAGGACCCACTATTAGCTAAGAGGGGCTCTACTGTAGTACTCTTACGCTAGTTAATAAATGCAATGTGACTGAAAGCCGAGCAACCGCTAAGTTCGGGTTCATCGAATCAGATGAATCAATGCTCTACTACCCGGGCCGCCCTCCCGGCAATAATTGGAGCACTCGTTACAGTGGCTCACAAATATGAGCCAATAACTCACCTGATTCGAGAGATTCATCAATAACCTTACAATCTTTTATCGATTGTTAAAAACATTTTTATCCTGGATGAATTTTGTTCTACTTTTTTATGACTTGAATATTTGTTTGCAAAGAAATAATGAATCTTACATCTTTATAGCGGTTTTGGCATCCCCAATCATTGACTTATTTTTAAAATCATTTTTTGCGTGTGAAGCCTGAGACTATGACGTGAATGATTACGGAAGATATGTTTAGTTCACAGAATATCTCAGATTGACGTTTGGACACTCATGCTCAGATTTCATTTGCAGATACCTCTACGAGGATAACGCCTTGCGACATGTACCCTCCTCCATGAATACCTGCTACAGGGAAAAGCGAGAAAAAAGCATGGTTATCCAAGTATGCTTTCATCATCCTACGAATACATTATCACCGCGAGAGAAGTCGGGTGAGGGTCTTGCCAGATTCGAACCAGCTTTCTCCTGTCTCAAGTGGGACATATGTCCAAGTAATCATTGACATACTGATGTGGACGTCTTTTCAACGCCTCGTGTAACCTCCGTCTCCTATAACACAAATTCTACCCATCGGGTCGGATGGTGCACTTGTACACTGTCCAGGCCGTTCTCCCAAGTAGAATCTGGGTAGCTTGGACACATGCCCCACTTGAGACAGGAGAAAGCTGGTTCGAATCCGGCAAGACCCATTCCACATTTCTCGCATAGTGATGTATGTGGCGATGACAAGACACGCTGGATAGTGGTGGGTGGCTGAAATGCGTTCCTGCGGCAGACATAAACGGTTAAGGGTTGAAAGGGCTGTAAGGCGCCTGACTTCGAGTTATGTCTTCAAATAATATTCGGGCGTGAGTGCCCCTCATATCAAGTTGAGTCATCGCACCGTGTACCGTATCAGAGCCATTCGTGTCAAAGTCTCAAGACTGCTTACACAAGAATGATTTAAAAAAAAGTATTAATAATATCCTGCTGGGCAGATAACGATTTAGAGTGAAACGCAGGGAAGTGCAGGGATACTGATGCATAACTAAGCTCAAGGGAAATTAGACCTGCCGATCATTATGTCAAGGGATAGAATATTCTGGAATCGTGTACTCGTTACTAGATTACCATTGCTATTAAGTCTACCACCCTAGAATCCGCCTCCCTTCCCTATGTGAGACCACATCATCAAATTTACGATAATTATCTAACAGATGGACCTAATGAAAATTCAAAACAATGGTCCTGTAGAGAGGAACCTACACTACTTGCTACAGGAGGATTGGCTTCAAAATAAGCAATTCTGGCCCTTTCTGCAGCATCACGTGCAGACTCTGCCTCTTTCGCCAGGTGAACCTGTTCGAGTCTCGCAAATGTCTGATTTGCATCAATTATTACTCCTCTATGGCCCTTCCGCTTCAGCTGCTCAAGATGTATATCTTTGGAATCATTTTTCTCCTTCTCAAGTTGAAGTTGGAACGAGATCTTATCAATTCGCTTATAAGCTTTTTGGAACAGTAAGCGCTGTGCACGCGAAGAGCTCCCACTATTCTGAGCGGTTCTAAAAAGGTCACGAAATTGGCGTGGGACACATGGCATGGTTGTAAGTTCAGTCTCTGATAGTCGGCGCTTTCTGTTTGGGGTGTCGGGGGTTGAATTTGTAAAGGACTTGGCGTCTCAAGGACAGATCGGGATTGAGCCGCTTTAACGGGATTCCAGCGCTGAATTCCTGCAGCCATCCATCCATTTTTTATACGAGCACTATTTAGACTTTCGTAGCTAGCTTTAGAATATGGTTTGATAAATGTTTGCTTCTTTATATCGCTAACATCGTCAAATCTGCTGAGCTCAGCGATTTTTGCTCTGTATTTGGCTTTAACCGATGAGAAACACGTCAAATCAAGTGGCTGAAGTATATGACTTGAATGGGGTATCAAGTAGAATATTATAATCTTATTGGTGTAAAATTTCCACATGAACTCGTGTGTGGCATGAGATTTATGCCCATCTAGTAAGAGGAGTCGATATCCTTCAGTTGGCGTTGATGGGATGAAAACCTGCTCTAGCCACTTGAGTGCTATATCAAACAACGTCCAAGCATTTGGAGAAGAGCAATAAGCCCAATCTGGAGTAGATGTGGCCGGAAACCAGCCAGAACTGAGATTTTTCCCCTTAAATATCACAAGAGGTTTCATCCTCTGTCCAGCGGCTGATATTCCCTCTAGAACTGTCACCCACTCCCTATTTCCAGGCTGCTTGACCACAGTAGTTCTTGAAGATGAAGATCCAACAACACTTCCATTAGATCCAATGCCTAAAGCGAAACCATGCTCATCAGCATTCCACATATCATCCGACTTGATTGAATGTTTGTCAATCACGGCTTTTAGTCGGTGAAACCATTCTAAAATTCCCTCTTCAGTCACAGAATTTGCTCTCTGTCTTTCTAGCTTTATCCCGATCTTTGATTTGATACTAGAATGTCGTTTTAGGAACCTGGTTATCCAATTCTTTCCAGGTAAAGCATCTGTAGAATTTCCACATCGAATTACGGAGGTCATTGCTTTAACGCTAGCGAATGAGGGGGCATATCCTGCCTGATCCAGATCCATTAACCACTGCACTAACAAATTCTCCTGCTCATTACTCAAATTTTGTTGGATTTCCGCACTTAATACATGGGAAACTCCACCGTTATACCTTTCTCTAAGAGCTGTTCTGGGCACATCTTCTGCTCTCGCGGCCTCACTAAAATTGCTATATTTTCCGGTTTTCAGGCCGTCCAATACAATTTGAATTCGGATCTCTGAAGATTACATAATGGTAAGTATGGGTGGGGAGTTGTTGTGGATTGAAATTATGGTTTCACTTGGGTGAAGGGTGAAGGAATCTAGGGTGGTAGACTTAAGTTGTCAAGAGATATCGTCCCTTAATCGACCGATAAAAATCGCGACCACATGACCTATATACGCTCTCGTTTCTACATTAATAAGCGTGAGATTTTAAATATGGATGACAGAATATATCAGGATAGAAAGTTATGGTTACAGATATGTAAGCGTATGAAGTCATTAATGAGAGATATCCTAGATGTGCGATATATAAATACATAGGCGATATAGATGCCTCAGGCATAAGTCATGTGATCTTGACACGCCCCCATGCTGAAAATCTTCCAGCTTTGCAGCATCAAAGGATCACCCCATAAGTCTGGGCCTCGTTAACTCCCGCAACAGCGCCCCCAGGGCCTGTAGCAGCCTACCTCTCCCTGTGGAAGTTCAGCTCTCCACAGCATATGAGCTGTGTTGCGGTACAAGAGTACCCAGTGCTAAATTTGACGTCCCCCCGGTTTATTTAAGTCCAAACCCTCGCAAAAGCTTTCTGAATTGGTCCTTTGGAAGCTGTTTTGTCAGGACGTCGGCAATCTGATCAGTACCTGGTGTATGGACCACTTCAATCCTGTTTCTCTGGACCATGTCGTTCCTGATATAGAAGTGTCTAATCTCAATGTGCTTGGCTTTTGTGTGAAATTTGGTAGCCTTCGATAGATCAATCGCAGGCTCATTGTCAATTCTTAACGTCGGTGGATTGTCGAATTTAAGACCTAGATCTGAACAAACTTTCTCCATCCATGCTAGCTCTCGCGCCCCTTCTGACGCCGCCATTATCTCTGCTTCCATAGTTGATAGAGCGGTACTCTTTTGTCTATTTGCCGCCCAGGATATTGCTCCCCCATGCCAGACTACTACGTAACCCTGAAATGACTTTCTATCTGTCTCAGTTCCCCATGTTGCATCTGTCCATGCGGAGTATTGGGTTGTCTGTTGGTCTTGTCCTCTGTACTGTATTCCTAGGTCCTGAGTGCCTTGAAGGTACCGAAGAAGATGTTTTGCCATTTTTAGATGTAAAGTTCCAGGCTTCGACATGAAGCGGGCTAGCTGGCCTACCGCATAGGCAATATCTGGCCTGGTATTGTTAGCTAAGTAGATGACGGAACCTATAATCTGTCGGTACAGTCCCGCTTCGTCTTCTTTCAGCAGATCGGACTCTTCTGATTTTTTCAACACTGTTCCCGCTGGAATTGGCAGATCATTGGAGTTACATTTAGCCATTCCCATTCTTTCCAGAAGTTTCTTGATATAGATTGTTTGTCGAATTATAATAGACCGTCTAAGTCGGTCCCTCTCGATTTCGAATCCTACAAACAACTTTGCTGTCTTCAAATCTTTTCCTTTCCAGTTGTGACGGCTGATAAGCCGATATTTTCCTGTAGCATATGATGGTCATCATATGCACAGACTAATGCAGCCCTATCCGGGTATGCTAGCTTCCCGTCAAGCGATCGGCAGGGTATGACGCTTGGACTCAGCTTGGCGGAACTTGCCTATGTTTCATGTTGCAAGGGGTATTACATGCCATGGTGTTATTGTAGCATTGAGAGCCTGGTGGCAATTCATCGGAAGTGTTATAAGTAGATGCTACCTGGGCAGATGTAATTCCTCTCTTCATAGATAAATATAAACTACTTTACGATATACAGTGCTTCTGCCTCAATATCCCGAACCGTGACATATATTTATCTATCTCATAACTTTATTTTCAGTTCAGTTCAGATTTCGGGGCAACAGCGGCTCTGAAATAGTCAGCTTCAGTTCAATTCAGATTTCGGGGCAACAGCGGCTCTGAAATAATCAGCTTCAGTTCAATTCAGATTTCGGGGCAACAGCGGCTCTGAAATAGTCAGCTTCAGTTCAGTTCAGATTTCGGGGCAACAGCGGCTCTGAAATAATCAGCTTCAGTTCAATTCAGATTTCGGGGCAACAGCGGCTCTGAAATAGTCAGCTTCAGTTCAGTTCAGATTTCGGGGCAACAGCGGCTCTGAAATAATCAGCTCAAGTTCAATTCAGATTCCGGAGCCACAGCGGCTTCAAAATATTCAGCAGCATCGCAAGTTAGTGTTTGGAGTCATAAGAGATTGGGTATAGGCGAATATCAATCAGAATCCTATCAGGTATATTAAGAATGCCATTTTCTCAAGGTAAAACCGCCGACGGGCTGCCGAAAATTGATGGTGTAGTTTTTGTTGCCAAATGGAAGACAAGAGATCAACTTGCTAGATTTAGGAAGGAAAAACGTTGCTTCCGTTGTGAGAGAAAGGGATGCCATACAAGTTTTTGTCCTCTGTTACCAGCACGGAGACAAGCACCCCAGAATTTGGTTACACAGGACGCCAGGGACAAACCAGATAAGTTAGAATCAGAAAATATTTCAAGGACCCCCAATTACAGTAACTCTCAAGTCCCAAAAGAAGGTGCGCGTGAAGAGGAAAATATGAATACAACCCCATTTCTGGTTAATGCGCTTTTGAACGATACGAAAATGGTGCAAGCACTTGTTGATAATGGGTGTCTATGTTCAGGCATAATCGATGAAGGTCTAACCGCAAAACTAAAGCTCCCTCGTTCCTCAATATCTCCCAGGGTTTTGGAGACCGCAGAAGACTCGTCGATAAATAAGCCGATAGTTGATTCGATTACATACTTGTCACTGGATTTGGATGGATATGTTACGCCAAAATTGTGGCTATACGTGGTCCCAAATAGCGCACACGATTTAATACTCGGAAAGAAATGGTTGGAAGACCAGGATGCAGTGATATATTCAATAGAGCAGAGACTTGAGTTACGGAAGAGTGGTGGCTCTATCTTCAGTTCTCAAAAGTGGCGGCAAAATCTGGGAAACATCGCCCGTCCTCGTTGTACTCCGGTGAAGGCGATGGTTGCAATGATTGAATCAGTTCCAGTTTGTAAGGCTACGCTAGAAGATATCAGCAAAGCATTACGTCCCAAGCCTAAATTAACATTAGGACAAGCTAGGGAACGTTTACCAGAGCAAGTAAAAGACTTCGCACATTTATTTGCGGATAGTAGTGGTGCTGACGTGCTACCTCCCGTAAGAGGCAGTCTAGATCATGCGATTAATCTCAAGCAAGAGAATGGGAAACCGATGACACCACCATGGGGACCGCTGTACAATATGTCGCGCGAAGAACTGCTAGTTCTGCGGAAGACTTTAACTGATCTTCTTAATAAGGGATGGATAAAGCCGAGCTCCTCGCCAGCAGCAGCACCTGTTTTATTTGCAAAGAAGCCAAGCGGTGGACTGCGTTTTTGTGTTGACTATCGAGGATTAAACGCAATTACGATACCAGATAGGTACCCTATTCCCTTATTCAAAGAGACCTTACGGCAATTGTCCAAGGCAAAGTGGTTTACGAAGCTAGATGTGAAATCAGCTTTTCATCGTATAAGAATTCGAGAAGGAGATGAGTGGCTCACAGCGTTCCGATGTCGGCTTGGGCTATTTGAATGGCTAGTCACACCATTTGGACTGGTCAACGCACCAGCCACATTTCAGAGATATGTGAATGAGCACTTGCGAGAACACTTAGACCTTGACGCCACTGCTTACATGGACGATATTTTGGCGTATACTGATGGAAGTGTAGAAAATCATTGGAAAACAGTCCGGAGTATTCTTGAGAAGATGGATAACGCTGGACTTTACCTAGACATTGATAAATGCGAATTCCTATGTCAAGAAGTGAAATATCTCGGGTTCATTGTTAGGGCCGGGGAAAGTGTGACGGTAGATCCAGTCAAAGTTAAAGCAATCCTAGAGTGGAAGGACCCGTCATCGGTTAAAGGCGTGCGATCATTTCTTGGATTTGCAAATTTCTACCGTTGTTTCATTGATGGATTCTCTGATATCGCGGCGCCCTTGATAAATTTGACGAAAAAGCAGAGATTGTGGCGATGGGGAGCGGCCGAAAAAGAAGCTTTCGAAAAATTAAAGAGGATTTTCGCATCAGAGCCGGTGCTGGCGCAATGGGATCCTGAACGCGATACAGTAATGGAAGCTGACTGCTCAGGATACGCATTAGGCGGATGCTTATCTCAGCTAGACGACCGAGACAGGATGCGGCCAGTGGCCTATTTTTCAAGACGACTAAACGGCGCTGAGGCTAACTATCCTATTCATGATAAGGAAATGTTAGCAATTGTTGCATGTTTGCAGGAATGGCAGGCAGAATTACGATCAGTTAGTAAACCTTTCACTATATTGAGTGATCATAGGAATCTGAATTATTTTGCGTCCAAACGTTTGCTTAACGAGCGCCAAGCAAGATACAATGACGTATTGCAGCAGTTCAACTTCTTACTCAAATGGCGCGCTGGAAGTGCTTGTGAAAGACCAGACGCGCTTTCGCGTCGTGACCAAGATAAGCCTAGAGGGCTAAGCGATGAGCGAACAGCCGGCAGGGTAATGCAGTTACTGCCCAAAGTGATTACGAACCCAGTGGATGTGCAGGTAGAAAAAACGGCAGGTAGTGTAAAAGAATATCCAGCTACTCAAGCACGAGTTTTTGAGGAAGATGAGATGCAAGCTTTGTGGATACAAGGAGTAGAAAAGGATACGGATTGGAGAAGAGCACGTGACTCGGTCCAGGCTGGAGAGAGGGGATTCCCACCAGATTTAGCTCAGAAGTTAAAGGCCAACATTGCTGAGTGTACGGTAGCCGCAGATGGCATTTTACGTGGTAGAGAGAACCGCATCTGGGTGCCGGATTTTGAGCCTTTGAGAACGGCTATTATGCAGAGAATACACGACAGCAATTTGGCAGGTCATCCGGGTAGAGATACAATGATAGGAATGCTTCTACGCCGATGGTTCTGGCCGAAACTCAGAGAATCGGTAAGGCGTTTTATCCGAAATTGTGATGTTTGCGGCAGGACTACTGTGTGGCGAGAGGCGAAGGCGGGATTTCTTCGCTCATTACCGATTCCGGAACGAATTGGGTGTGAGCTAACAATTGATTTTATCACCGATCTTCCCGAATCAAAGGGCTGCAAGAACGTAATGGTTATCACTGATCGTTTATCCAAGGATATCTTCTTGTTCGGGGCAAGCTCAATGAAATCTAAGGATTGCGCAGAATTGTTTGTGGATCGTTATTATCGATACTTCGGGTTTCCACGATTTCTTACAAGCGATAGGGGAAGTGACTGGCTAAGTCATTTTTGGAAAACGTTTTGCAAATTGACAGGCATTACTCAACGATTGACAACTGCATATCACCCTCAGTCCAATGCAAGTGAGCGGGCAAATCAGGAGCTATATAAATATTTACGATCATTTGTTTGCTACGCACAGGATAATTGGATGGAATTGCTCCCCCTAGCCCAATTAGCATTGAATTCGAGACCAAGCTCTGCTATTGGTGGACTGAGTCCATTCTTCCTCCGAAATGGCTATGATTTAGATCCGCTAATAGAACCAATTCAGGACAGTGAAGCTAGGCTCCGACATCCAGGGACTATTGAAGGCGAAAAATATGTACAACGACTACGAGATGCTCAAGAATTCGCACAAGCAGCCATGGCCTCGGCACAGCAGCGAAATGAGGGTAGCGCTAATCAATTTCGTCGACAGCCAGATCGGTTTCAAGTGGGAGACAAGGTATGGTTAGACTTGCGCAACGTCAAAACACCCCAGCTGTCAAAGAAGTTAGCGTGGCAGCATGCTAAATATGAAGTGACAAATGTACCAGACGCCTTGACTGTTGAACTGAATGTTCCGGGCAACATCCACAAAAGATTTCATGTTGAGCTGGTAAAAAGAGCAGGAAATGACCCTTATCCAAGCCAAATACGGGATGATGCGCAGAATCCGCCAGTTCTTGATGAGTTAGGAGAGACGGAATACGAAGTAGAATCAATTCTTCGAGCACGAACAGTAAAAAGGGGACGTGGTACATTCAGACAGGCAATGGTAAAATGGGTTGGTTGGAAAAGTCCTTCTTGGGAGCCTATTGATAATATTAAAGATACTACAGCTTTAGATGATTTTGAGGAAAAATATGGCCCAATTGAAACCAATGATGGTCCCGCAGAATCAGAAACTGGCATGTTCGTTGGCCCTGCCGAGTCATCAACGGTTCAAAAAAGACGGCAAAGAAGAAAAGCTAAAGGGGACCACGGCAACCTCCGGAAGAAGAGAGGGCAATGTGACGGCTGATAAGCCGATATTTTCCTGTAGCATATGATGGTCATCATATGCACAGACTAATGCAGCCCTATCCGGGTATGCTAGCTTCCCGTCAAGCGATCGGCAGGGTATGACGCTTGGACTCAGCTTGGCGGAACTTGCCTATGTTTCATGTTGCAAGGGGTATTACATGCCATGGTGTTATTGTAGCATTGAGAGCCTGGTGGCAATTCATCGGAAGTGTTATAAGTAGATGCTACCTGGGCAGATGTAATTCCTCTCTTCATAGATAAATATAAACTACTTTACGATATACAGTGCTTCTGCCTCAATATCCCGAACCGTGACACCAGTTCCTCAAAATTGATGCCTTTATTTTGTCTACACTCGGTCGTTTTCCAACGATTAACATATCGTCCACAAAAAGTAATATGTAGACTCCGAGACCAATAAAGAGATTTGGGTCTGAATTTCCAGCCTTGAGTCCCAATTTCACAAAGAAGTCTTTTACCATCATGAGCCATTCATGAGGTGCTTGCTTTAGGCCGTACAAAGATTTATTTAACTTGAGATAGTGCGTGTTTCGATTGGCGGATGGATCCAAAAGTTCAAAGAATGGCGGTATTTCCAGGTAAGTTTCTTCTTTGAGGGGAGGATTGAGAAAAGCCGTGTTAATATCGATACTGTCAACTTCTAAATCTTCCACGGCGGAAATTGCAAGGATTATTCGTAGAGTGTTGTATCTAACAACTGAGGCAAACGTTTCGAAGTAATCAATTCCAGCCTGTTGCTCAAATCCTCTGGCTACAACTCTCGCTTTCTTAATTGTCTCCATGGAGTTTGCTCCGATCTTGTGCCGTAGTACTAGCCTAGAAGAGATTAGATTTCTAGACTTTGGTGGATTACCTCTGAGCAATGTGAATGTGCCGGTTGTTTCAAGAGCTTTAAGCTCTTTAGTTATTGCCTCAATCCATCCAGCTTGGTCTTCTTCCATGGCTTGGTCTATTGTGATAGATTCGTATATGGGGGTCGGGTCGCTCAGTGGCGTTGATTTCTCTGAATTAATAAAGACAGCTCTTCCAGAACAAGTCTGTCCAAAGGCAGGTTTTTGCACATCCAAATGTACCAGTGCACCTGCATGCACATCCTGTACGCGTTGATCAGACGCCTCAGGTAGCTCAACAGCCGTACTGGAGCGCTCAACAGAGCTTGATGAAGTCGTCACTTCATCCGAGAGTGCCAATTCTCTCAAGGGTGCCAATTCCCTATGCGCACTAGGTGCGTCCTCAGCTGGAATTAACGAGAGTTCCAATTCTCCCGGCGCACTGCGTACGTCTTGCGTCGCCAAGTGTTCAGCACTTTGGGGCGGATTTCTAAGCCTGGTTAGCGGATCATGCGGCGCGTCTACTGACCCTCTGGTCGCGTTTCTTATGGATGTTGAGCCATTAAGCGTATTATATAATACGTCTGCTGACCCTCTGGTCGCTTCTTCTGTTGGCATAGAATTGAGAGGCCTTGAATTAAACCGTCTTTGCTTTACACCTTTGGGCCTGCCGACGATTGGCTTTGGGACATAGTCAGAGGTTCTTCTGTAAGCCTGTGATGTGGGAACGTCAGTTAGATTATCTTTCACCATGCTTACCGTCGCATAGGTATATTCGTCCACTTTTGCGTCGGCCGATTCCCACCCTTGTAATGTTTCTACGTGTAATAGTTTAAAGATCGATTCTCCTCTCAGCCCTACAAATATTGACGTTCCTTCTCTGCTTCGCGGGGCCCATTTTTGAGGCAGTAATGCGCTAGGATAAGCAATGGTAGCAACACAACCAAATGGCCTTAAATTGTCGAGTTTAGGCAACTTCTCGTACCATACTGAATGCGGAATTTTCCATCGGCTAGAAACAGAGCTATCAGGACCGAAAGGAAGAGCTGAAGTTGGTACCCTGTTCCGAATCCACACTGCGTGTTCAATCGCATAGTCCCAGAATTGGTGTGGCAGTTGTGCTTCGAATAACATTGATCTGGCGTAGGTGGCAAGTATACCAATTGCTCTTTCAGCCACACCATTCATTGAGTGTTTGTATGGAGGACATGGTTCGAACTGAATACCCCTTTCTTTCAAGAATTCTGTGAACGTAAGACTGAACTCGCTCTTGCCATTGTCAGCCCTGAAGTACCAAACTTTGTTTTCGCATTGAAGTTCAACCATGGCGATTATTTGTTTTAGAATATTCAACACTTCGTTAGTTTCTTTCGACTTGAGGAGTGCGACCCAATACATCCGACTGGCGTCATCTACTACAGCGAGGTAATATCTGAATCCTCTGACTGAGACTCCCTGAATTCCAGATATATCTGCATGTAGTCGCCTACCCTTGACATATTCTCTTGTATCAGTTTTCTTGTTAAATCGCTCTTTCATTCTTCCAGCAAGACATGATTCACAATGCTTTTCCCCTTGATAGACTGGACGTTTTTCGAGATTGACTTTGCCGCCGAGCACACCTAAATCAACCAACTTCTTTATATCTTGAAAATTAACATGTCCGAGGCGACGATGATGAAGTTCCCAAATGGATTCTTCATTTCTGACAAAGCGTCGATTTTGATTTGAAGTCGGCGTTCCTATAGTGCTTTGAGATTGATGACTTGAACTTTGTGATGCTAATAGTTCATGGTTGTTGGCTTTAGAGGTTGTTTCCGTTAAGTTAAAATTGATAGCTGTGATACTCAGCGCATTTGATTTCGTTCTTTCAGAGACTTCAAATAACCCATTTGATCCTGAGATGGACATTATCATATTGTTATTTTTCCATAGCTGGCACTGATGGTCATCAAACCTCGATTCAATTCCGGCATCGTTTAAGCGCCACACTGAGATCAGACGCATATTCCCAAATTCTGGAACAAACCAGACGTTGTCCAGCTCAAGTACATTGTGATCAGTATTGATAATAATGGTGCCATAACCCTCACACATTACTTCCTTTCCATTTGCGACTGTGACGGTTCTCGGAAAGCTCCATCGTTTTATTTGTTTAAAGTCCGATCGCCTGCCACTAAAGTGTTCCGTTGCGCCGGAGTCGATAATGCTGTGTAATGAAGATGACGCGGAGAACGCTCTACTCTTGTCACTGTGAGATGCTACTGAGACATAGGAGGAAATATTATATTCATTTTCATCGCGTCGAGGTCCTATTCTAGCTGAATACCCTGCCGCTGCAGAGTGTTCCTCTGTTTTTTTGTCACCGAGTGCTTGTCTCCGGTGAAAATGATAACTGTCACAATCGGCTTCATAGTGACCATGTTTCAGGCACCATTTACATTGATTTTTGCCCCAGGTTTTTCTTTCTCCACGTCCGGGTCTTCGACGGTTGTCCCTTCTTGAATCATTCCTTCCGTTTAAATCCCAGTTATGCCTGCCTTTTCTTCCTCCTCGTCCATTCTTCCCTCTGCCCCTGTCTCTAATTCCCCCGCGACCTCGAGAAATGCTGGCCTGAGCTGGGCCTCGAGAAGGAGCTATTGGCTCGCAAGACTTGAGATATAGAATTGTCTCGTTCAAGGTTAGCTTGTTTGCCAAGACATACATTCTTTGATTTGGCCAGAATTCGTCAGTAGGGAGAGCCTGGAGAAGTTGTTGCCGGATCATCTCGTCACTTTGTCGAAGCTCGGTTTCTTGAAGTTGAACTTGAATCCGCTGAAGTTTGTTTACAACTTCCTGTATGGTTTGATTTTTGGGGTCAAATGATACCTTGTGGAATTCATGTTGCAACGAACTTGCGAAGTGTGGAGTCTTGGCCGGATTCAATTCCATTAGATGGTTCCACAATCCACTAATGTCATCGTTCCGTGAAAAATCCCTGGCAATTGCTTTGTAGGCCCTTCCTACGGAGCCGTTCAAGACCACCTTGGCTTCCTGAATTTTCGTTTCGTATTTTTCGATAGCCCTCACTGGGGCCGTTGGTCGTATTTCTGTGCCATCAAGGATACCCTCGGCACCTATTGACGACATCACAAGACTGCAGTCCTCATACCATTCGGCGAAGGTCGAAGTGGTGAGGACTGTGATTATTCCGTATTTCGTCTTGAAGCATTCCTTTTCAACAACGGATGCCATACCGAGAAGAAATAATAAAAAAAAACTTGAAATTGAGGATAACTGATTGAGTCGTTCAAATAAGCTGGCAACCGGTCTCATAACCTGACAGAATATATCAGGATAGAAAGTTATGGTTACAGATATGTAAGCGTATGAAGTCATTAATTAGAGATATCCTAGATGTGCGATATATAAATACATAGGCGATATAGATGCCTCAGGCATAAGTCATGTGATCTTGACAATGGATCGATAAAATGACGATCATGTGATGGATCGACACACTCGTTTTTACATTAATAATCGTCAGATTTTAAATGTGAATCGATAAATTTTTATTCTAAAAAAGACTATATTGCTTCTGCTCAACCACATCCACTCCATCTTCTTCTCTGCCTAATTCATTTCACTCGTTATCTTGTGGCAGTCGCCGTCATGCCGCAGACGACTGTGCCACTCAACAAATTTTCTTTTTTTTAAAGGAAATATAGATACTTAGTAAAAATAAAAAATCGATCTTAAACAAAATTGAGCTGCTCAATTCCGTTTAAGATCGATTTTTTATTTTACCTAGTTATTTTCCACACATGTAGACTACCCTGTGATAGATTTGGGCAAAATAAAACATCAACTTTGAACTCACTGAATCATTTTTAAAGGACATGAATTATTACAAGAGATTATTCTACGGGAAGCAGTCGTGTCCTTTAATAAACTTAATCTTCTGTTTCAAGTAGTTTCTCGTATCTCAACATTTGATTTTTGACTCAGTGTTGCCGTCATATTTTCAGTTGCATCTCCTGTTTTATTATTCTCAACAAAGCGGCCATAAGTAAGATTACTCTTGATATTAAACAATTAAATACATAGACTGTTCCATAACTGTAAAGACTACCACTTTTACATACAAATTGGCAGCTAAACTAAGCCCTCATTATTATAAAGAAGTTGCGTTAGTCCATAACAACTAAAATCCCCTATAAGGTTTGTTAATTGGGCCTTTTTGGAATGGGGATTTCACCTACTTGACTCCAGATAAACCTTTGATATACATGTATTTAGAGAAAATTATTAACCTTATTTGTAATACATTGTAGCAGGATGTCTTCAACTAATCCAAGTTTTAGGCATGGTTCACCGTCTCTTTCGCTGCCCAGTTTCCTCCAGAAGAATCATGTCTAAACGATGTTGATTTTTGTTGCGATAGTAGATCTCGAGAAATTTGATGTTGCCAATTTTTTCTTGCTCTTCCAGAAGGTTTAGAATAGATTTCGTTGCTTCTATCATTTTCTTGGCATCAAATTGCGGGGCTTCATCTTCGCCTTCCACCAGCTCATCTTCATCTCCATCCTCGGAATTAGCGATAACCTCAACTTCAACAGAGACACTGCCAAAAGAAGTGTCATCATTGGGGATTTGTCCACTGGTAGTAGGAAACAAATCAATATCCTGAACTCGGTATTCAGGGCGGAGACTTAGCTGCTCCCCTACCAAGAACGGACAGTATCTCTGTCGACGGACCTCATGGAAAAATCGTGCAGGATCTGGAACGAATTCGTAGCAACAGAGGATATGCTTGCAGAGTAGGAAGCAACTGGGCAAAAATGCTTAGCACGAACACGTCCACTTGGATGGGCTTGTATGATATCTTAGCAAGCTTTGAGGATCGACTATACTACTTTGCAAGTGTTTCCACTGTTGTTTAAAGTCTTTCCTCCAAGCAGCCTTACCCGTGGGGCAATCATCTTTGAGAAGTGCCTTCATCCGCTCTATCGCCTGAGGCACCACTCGTGAAACTATGACCCAAGTGACCAGATAGATCCGCGGACGATTGAACTGATGGAGATAGTCATGCTTTATCTTCCGCCAATATGATTCTATAACCATGGTTGTTTTCAGGACTGGAGCTCTGTCAGGGTCTACAGAGCGCGCCCAAAGCTTCCAGTTTTCCGGAGCGTACCAGTTAACAAAAAGATAAGCCCACAAACGGAAATAGTTCCGGGAATAGCACCACTCGTATACCTCATTGACACAAGATGAATAAATCTGCTCGGCCGAGCGATTTGTTCCATTTTGATCAGGTATGAAATATTGCATGTTGTAATGGCGGCTGAACATCTCCAGAACGGTATTCCTTTCGAGAATGTCGACACATTCGAGGTTGCCCAGTTCAGGAAATGTGCTATTCGAGGATACACATTGACATCGAGCATATCGGTGATCTCCATTAGGTCGATGCGTGGGAGTGGATCCCCAACATATCTCCAAAGCAGGGATAAAGGCCTTGGCAATCATAGCTAAGTAATTTCTGTGGGTTCTTGTCTTTAACGCATCGCTAAGTTTCTTCCGGATTGCTCTCTTTGCATGCCAGAAACAAAGTTGTACTGTAGTTCTGGGCCAAATTTTCCGAGTCGCCGATATCTGACTGATCTTTGTCACAACTAAAAAGCTTGGAGCAAAGCCAGAATCCTTTAGAGGTTGGAGGAATTGTTCAAGAATTCTAATTATGGCGCCATCATTCGAGGTTCTGGAAACTTCAGGGAGATTATCAGTACCTGTGAAAAGGTAACATAAAGGAACTCCTGTACCATCTAGCTCTGCCAACACTGCGGTTAGAATCATGCCTGTACAATGGTTACTCTTGACTTGTCCAAATACAAGAGCGTACGAAAATTACCTAAATTATTGGTGCCATATGTGGCATCTATGACTAATTCTCTAGCTTGTGATACAATCACAGAAATAGATACGCCAACATATATTGTAAGGCCACGTATGTTGCCAGACTTGAATATCTCATGTCGGTATTCGTTACCGGTTTCGGTAAAAATTTTGAGGCAGACAAAAATTGGTCTGGATATCGCTTTCAAGCGCCTGAGTTTGCTTGCTGCCATTGATAGTAAACTTGATGTTGGGCAAATTGCCCTTTATTCGGAATATTAGAATCCAGGAGTTCGCGATGTACCTGAGCAGGAGTATTACAAATACACTTGTTGGATATGAACTCCAGCGCCACTTCAGAGAGATGAGTGTTGACATAAGGTGTGTGATAATTATGCTTCAGAGCCAAAATTAATTTCCGATTAAATGGATCAACTTTTGCCTCTAAACGGCCATTACAAGGAGATCTTTCCATCTGGAGCCGGTCTCGCATGCCTATTTACTTCGACTTACTATATCGCTAGCTATCCTGACAGCAGTAATAGATATAGGTCAGGTTGTTGGATTTGACGATTTTCGACTGCCGGAACCCATGGCCTCCAGCTTCTCGAATCAAATCAGACAGTTGGCAAATGACTTTACTAAGTGGATCGAATTCGGATTCATTATTATCATTGCTCTCGAGCGGCTGTCCAAAATTAACAGGCAGCTGGTCAAGATCAAATGTATACAGAATATCGAGCAGGTTGGTTTGCCCCTGTGAGACTGTTTATTAGAATGAAAACAGATGCAAGAGAAAAGACTGCAAAGGCTTACAGAATGGCTCCAGGATTTAATTTCATGCATAAAGCTATCCTAATGCTCGATCTCCGGAAGAGTACGCTTGTTGCCATGCTTTATATATGTCTTCATTCTCCGACCCTGCTTATCAAATCTGGAGTTAGTTGCGTTCAGTTAGCAACGACATTGTGTGCAGTAGATCTTGGGTAGATTCGTAACTAGTGATGAAATTAAATTAGAGTGCAGACTTGACATAGAGAATCTGATCTTACTGTTTGTTGTATCGCTGAAATTCATTCTAATAAAATATTCTAGCAAATCTTGAGAAGTATTTTAAGCGCTGGCATTTTCGAGTTCGTCTTAATTTGGGCGCACGGGAATGGTAGTAGATCAAAATGTCAGTATGATGGTGGATTGTTGACGGTGGACGGTGGTGTATGATTTGATTTGATATTTTTAACGTGACCGGGCACAAGCCCTGCACCCAGGGGGTATGGCACGGGTAGGCCAGATCTACATACATGAAATCTTCGCTACCTACATGAGTGATAATAAAGTAGAAATGCAAGTGAATTCACTGTTTCTAAGGAGTTAGTGCCCTGCACAACACCCTAATCCTCGCGCCGTATAAGTGGGGGCGCATAAGAGATATTACAGATGAGCATTCGCACCCCTGTTCAAAATCCAATTCAAGACTTCAGGTCTTACCGTAACACTTCGTTACAGTCAAAAAACGCCAGAATATCTGCCATCCTTCTTGCCCAATCATCTCCCTTATCCTAGGTCGTGGTTCCTTCGCTTCCGTCCTCCATTTCTGTAAAGACGGTCGACATTCCGCTAAATGCCATGGTCGTTTCTCTCGTCCGCATTTGCATAAAATTTCCGCGTTTTGATGTTTGAAGCGTCTGTGATAGCTTGCAAAATCGCCATGCCCTGTCCTTGCCGCAATCAGTCGGTGATATGCCCATCGAGGGAGGCCGAGTTCTGGTGGTCGTTTTCGTCGCATCAAAAGATCGAGGTCTTCATACCTGTCCGTTCTATTTTTAATCCACCATTCTTCTGCCAACTTTTGTGAGTTGATAGAGACTTGTCGATTTAGTGCTGCAAATGTGAGAGTGTTTTTATTTTCTCTAGACACATTTTCCGATGCAGATATGTTTCGGATCCTGGTGTTTGATGCCAGTGCCCTTTTCGCTAAAGTATCGGCCTTTTCGTTTCCGAAAATACCGCTATGTCCTGGTATCCAGCGTACTTCAACCGTGTGCTGAGTGCTGCACAATTCCTTAAATCTCTTGACTGCTGGTAGCGAGGAGTTTGTGCGCCCGCTTTCCAATGCTTCAGCTGCTTCTTGATTGTCCAGAAGTACCTTGATCCCAGTACTACCCCTGATTCCCAATGCTACCTCCAAACCTCGTACAGCCCCGGCGATTTCTGCGTCGTAGACCTCTGCCCCGGGAAGTTGGTCTCCGCCGCTTGCTGTGAGTTCTCCGTCCATATATACTGCGTAGCCATATGCTGAGAATGCTGGACCGGATGATGACCCATCAGAATAAACACACACAGTTCCTGCGGGTAGGTTTCTAAGCCAAAGTTTGAACAGCTTTGCTTTATCTTTCTTGTTGCACTTGGCCCTGGCGGCGACCCTTGTGTTCCTTGGTTGTCGAAGCTCTCCAGGTGCTTCCGATGCGGGGAGGGTGTGATTCGCGTTCTGGAGGCGTGTTTGATAGCGCTCAGGAACTCGGAAGACTCGTTCGTTCTGGCCCACGCGGAGCTTTAGTCGTTTGATTGCATCCTTTGGTGTTTCGCTTGCCCTTGATGACAGCGGGTGATAAGTGTCGAGTCGGCGAATTCTAGCGGTGCTACGAAGTTGTTTTTGTTGTAAAATTATCTCTGTCGGCAAAATTCCCGATTCGCGGTGAAGTACTGTGTTGGGAGTCGTCCGCCAGACTGGTAATGCAGCTCGTATTGCTGTCAAAATCGTTCGATCTAGAAGTTTAGTATGCCATCCCACACCTGTACTTACCTTCTTGTCTCGCTTCGTCGTGATGCGGGTAAGTCCCGGCCACCAAGCCTCAGCGCCATAAAGTGCCGTGCTAACCACACACGCGTTCACCGCACGAACGAGTGGTCCCGGCGCCGCCCCTCGCTGCACCTTGTTGATACTGCGTAGAAAATTTGAGATTCGTTGAGTCTTACTACTCCATTCTTGGACATGCTGCTTGAATGTTAGTTGTGAGTCCAGCCAGACTCCAAGCCATCGTATTTGCGGAGAAGGTGTAATTTGCTGTTCGCCGATTTGTACTGTGAGGTCCGATGTGTCTAATATTTTCTTGGGTCCGCCTCCGATGATAAGCAGTTCCGATTTGGATGCATCGAATTGTATCTTGTGTGTCAGAGCAAGTTGGGTTATTCTATCCACCTCTTCCTGGGCCGCATCCACTGCTTCACGTGGGTTCTTGCCTACTCTGACAACGGCGATGTCATCGGCGTAGCCAAATCTGCTGTTAGATGTGTCATCCTCGAAAAGGTTTGAGATGTAAAGCATAAATAGGAGTGGCGATAGTGGTGATCCTTGTGGGACTCCACACTCGACTATTTTCTCGTCGGTAACACCTTCCTTATATGGACGGTGGTGTATGATGTTGTACATTCAAATTTAATTTTAGCGTGGTCACGAGGAGAAACCAAAACCGATAATAAATGGGCATCTAAAATATATGATTTTAGCAGATCTTATAATTAGCTTGAGAAAAAGGAAGAAGCGGTACTTCAGATTTGTTTGTAGTGATGTTTACGGAGGTACAGCCCATAAGTATTATTCCATGTCGACCAGGGGGGGGCTTTTCACCACAACGCTTTCCTTAATTAGGCAACATCGCGAGAATGCACCTCGCACCCATTCCTACTGTGTTTTGTATGAGTTCTAATGATCAAAGCATTGATTCAATGATTCCCAACTCATAGTACAGAATGCAAAATAATTCCTATTCTTATAATAACTAATACTTAGTAAACAATCCATTGCGTTGATGTTGTTGTCATCGGAATACATACAAAACACAGTAGGGATGGGTGCGAGGTGCATTCTCGCGATGTTGCCTAATTAAGGAAAGCGTTGTGGTGGCCAAGCCCCCCCTGGTCGACATGGAATAATACTTATGGGCTGTACCTCCGTATTCGTGCTATGTAGAGTCCAAGATTATTATAACACTAGGGCTCCTCTCTGACCCAGTCCACACCTTCTACAGTGCTCCTGTCCCCCTTTATCTCGAACCTTAGATCATTGATACATTGACCCATGAAGGGTAGCCATTTAGCTCAGTACTTACCCGTAGAATTCAACCACCTTTTCTACGGAACCTCCTGCTCAAAAAATTTGAAAAAGAGCAGCCATGGAAACCGGTACGCGGGAAAAAGTCTCAAAAAAAACCAAAAAAACCTGCAACTCCAGCCAGGCGAGGCCTAGACACCAGAGTCACACGAGGTGCGTATCCCCATCTGTATCTCCTTAATATCCCATAGTCCAGATATCCTCCTTATACCGACACCACCAGCGCTCAGGTAGCGGTGCTCTTTCCTCGGGAGACAGTATAATGCCAGAATATCTGTAAACAGTGAGAATTCATCTTGGTAAAAAGGGCCAACTTAGTCTAATCTATCACCGCCATAACGGGAGCTGGGTACGCCCCGGAAACTCGTTTGGATGACTTTTCCTCCGTGACCAAGTGATGCGTGTTTCTGTTGGCTTTGAAGATAAACTCCAGGTTCGTAGGGGACGTCACGCACAGGTAGAAACGCCGTCTTCGTCCCCCTGCGGTACTTAAGAGATCATCACGTGGACATTATTTCTCGGTCCACTACAGTTCTATTATAATTCTTTTGCTGGATGGCACTGCTTACATCGAGCTTGGGCATGACAAGACTATATGTATGTGATATCGAGCCGCTGGCCATTTTCGAAATCGTTGCCCAAACATTTAGATCATGCTGTCACATTATAGTTTGGCGGAAGCCCTCCTGTGGTCAAAGTGGGTTGAGCTCGGGCATAACTTTTTATTCCACAGCAACACTAATACACACTCGTATAACAGGGAGCTCAGATTCAGCTTTCCAGAATAGCGTTATCCACAATCAAACATATCTCTACCGATATTTTTCATAATTAACGGGGAGTTCATCACAAGATTGAAATTATCTGGCTGAACCAAACTTCCAATGAGGCAGGTCTTTTTTTTTTTTTTTAAAAAAAAAATCATATTATATTCAGCCTGATGGCTTTAACAAAAGATTTAAATACATTTTCTGTTTTATCCAAAATTCTAGCATCCTTGACTCCGGTGAACCCATATCTCTTTGGCACTAATCTTGACTCATAACTTATTGAAGACTGTCCAACATTAGTTTCAGCTGGTGGTTCCGCTCCCAAGCAAACATTTCGCAACAGAATACAAGTTTTTTTTTCCTTTGATATTTCTCGATGGGATTGGTGGGGTTTTTTTTAAAAATAGAAAAATAAATTGTGATTTAACTCAAAAATAAATAAGTGGAAATTTGGGCAGGTCATTTAAATGAAGATGGAACTCGTATCACAACTCATTGTCAATAGTCAACAAATACTTTTTGTCATGCCAGTGACATGCACATACTTGCCAAAATATCACCGTTCATGTATACACATAGTGTGTGTCAGCTTTTTGTTTTATTCATACCGGTAACTTTGAAGCCTTTTATCACAGCACCGATAATATCGGTACACGTCCACCTAGTTGATATTGCTTACAGTACTCTCTTATTATAAGAAAGCAAGGCTAGACTTAAATAAGGCTCCTCATTGAAGGATTTCATTTTATTGGACAATGAGAGCCCTAGTTTAAGTCTTGCCCCACATTCTTGTTGTTATTGTATCGTTTATTAGGTCTACGGAAAAGGTGCAGCCACACACCCTAAAGTTCCCTATTGGGACGCAAGACCTCGGAAAGCGTACGCCATCCTCAGTCGCTAGAACTAAGATAATACAGTAGAGCCCCTCTTAGCTAATAGTGGGTCCCAGTATTAATCTTGAAAAGATTCATTGTAACTTGGACTTTTATATTTGCAACACTTACCCTCACAAGTCATTTTGCGTGCAGGGGTAAGTATTGCAAATATAAGCGGTAAAATTTCTATGAATCTCTTCAGTGATTATACCGGGACCCACTATTAGCTAAGAGGGGTTCTACTGTATATTCTTGACGCTGAACACTCATACTAAGGAGGCATTCGCCCCCAACATTCTTGAAACGAGGATATATTGTAGCATGTTGATTTTTACTCCATTTAGTTCAGCGTCAAATTTTAAGCCCCACGACCCGTTCAGATATCTTGCTGTATCGAAAAATATTGTTTTACTAAGTGGTGGAGGGAATAGTCGTTTATAGGTGTCCGCAACTAGAGAAGGAACGTTATTCGGATCCCCCTGTCAGCCTTCAGATCGAATTTTAATTCGTTGTCAAGAGACATTTCCTCTCTAAAATACTTGCTTAGCGGCTCAAGCTCAAATCAAATCGATCAAAAAAAGCGGCAAGGGGATTCAAAGAATGTTCCTTCAACTGGAGTATCGAGTGATGATGAGTGACCGAGGGGCTTATTTAACCCCGCTTACGTTATGAACAGGCCACAGCAAAGCTCACCAGTCATAGCAAAATGACCCACTATTTTTATGCTCAAATAGAGTAGACTGCATTCTGAAGAAAACTTGACTTCTTAGACGACCTTGATAATTGCAGTGATTTGAGCTTTCTCTCAGAGCGGAGACATGGTTGATGGTTGAGGAATCATGGATACTTGGATGGTTTCTAATAAGGAGATCACTGCAAAAAGTTTGGGTAATTTTGTGGTACCCCGTTCATAATATTGGCAGCCTAGTGAAATTCAGGTCGAACATCGGATGAGTGGGGGCAAATAACCCCCGCGATTATGACATTGATCGATTGAATCAGAAGATACTTGTACGTACCGGTGCTGATACCGACAGATGCGGGTAAAGCTGACAATGTGCCGGTAAGGTAAAGGAGATAAATAACCGAAGAGCGGGGTTGGGGGAAAAGAGAGGGGCAAAAAATAAACAAAGTTTTTAGCTTTAGCCTAATTTGGATGTATTCATCTGCACTAGCTAGGGATATACCCTTTATGTTGTAGACTAGTACAACCGAAATTTTTGCCACGAACATGACTTGCCGTAGGTACCCGAAGGAAGCTCGTTTTCGGTTTTGGAAATCTTTGGAGTCACATGCTCAACCAGAAGTGGTAGTTCAGATGAAAATACATTTTTCATGAGGCTGCACATGATATCCAGTGTACTCGAAACAATTGAAACCCAAATTTGGTTGTAGAATATCATGAAAGTTCGTTATCTGTCAGGAAAGCGGTCGCAGGCCCAGCCCAATTTTGAATGTCATACACGTGACTGTTCCTGACTCTATGAGATGAGGTCGGATTCGTTTCCACTGGGGGGAAAAGGGAAACCTACCACAAACTTCTATGTTTTAGTTCCTTCAATCTCAAATGAGGAATGAATTCCTTCGTTCACAAAAAAGTATACGTGTCGCGATGAGCTTCTTAAGGCACCTCTGGTAAATGGCTCAGATTCCGATTCCCACAAGGTCTATTCCCCACTAATTACCGTAATCTGATATTCACTCGAGATGATGTAAATAGATAATACACTTTCGGCGGCGTTTGGCTCCTAAAAATCTATACTAATCAACTTTAGACCAGCCAAGAGCGGAACGGGGCTTGGTAGCGGAGTCAAGACTTCCTTTCCCAATAAACTGACCTATTCACTTTTCTAGCCCATGAGTTTAAATTACCAAATCGAGATATTTGCTATCCAGATTAGCTAAGTTTTCTATAAGTACACACCCAAAAATAAATAAAATTGATAGAGGGAAGCCACTAAGCTGAAATCGACTAGGAGTGGAACGCCAGACGAGCCAAGAAGGGTTTATAGAGTAAGCGGAGGGGCTACAAAATCCTCTCCTGCCCAAGAAGTTCCGTTAAGCGCAATCGATTTCCCAAGACTTTTAGCCCTTCATCCGATTGTGTTGCTGTCCATACTAGAGTAAAGTCTGGTCGGTTTTATTGACCTCTGCGACTTCGAGTACAACCATATCGCGATAGTTCTTCGATCTTGATTATACATCTGGCGCAAGATTATCTTGTCGATGTCTGCTTCTGCCTCCAAAGATCTGCAGGAGGCTGCCACCCATTCTACCTCTGATGCAACTCAGCCCCCCATTGCTGCCGGCGAAAATCTAGCATGCCAGTGGGAAAAATGCACGGAGCGCTGCGTTTCTGCAGTAGCCCTGTTTGTACGCAATTACAGCGGCAGTGAACCTTGAAAAAGTTGACTTACATTTATACCAGGACCATATTTGCGACAAACACATTGGGCGCAAGAGTACAAACAATTTAAACCTTACCTGTGGCTGGGCCTCCTGCCGTACTACGACAGTGAAGAGGGATCATATCACTTCTCACGTTCGAGTTCATGTTCCATTGAAGCCTCACAAATGCGATTTTTGCAAAAAGGCATTTAAGCGTCCGCAAGATTTGAAGAAGCATGTTAAGGTATTTGAGAATCAAACCGCGAAACCTACACAACTCCTGACTGAAGTAGACACATGCCGATGATTCTGTTCTTCGCTCACCAAATATGGATAGTAGAATGAATTCGCCTGGGGCAAACAAGAGCTTGCACAGTAATAATCAGCTCCTTATTAAACATTCATTGCTAACAAAGATGCGTGATAGTGATGAATGCCCTTCAATATCGTGGAGGAGCCCCTTCATCAGCATACTACGGTCAAGGTGTGCCCATGGCTGGGGCTCATGGTCCATATGGTAGCGTTCATCCTTCCCAGAACGGTTATTATTCCCAACAGCAGCCACCCTACGGGCCTGTCTATTATCCAAGTAGTCATGGGGGCGATGCTGGCCATCACTCCTACGATAGCCGAAAGCGCGGGTATGAGACCTTAAATGAGTTTTTCGGTGACGCCAAGCGACGACAGATCGATCCTACTTCGTACACTCAAGTTGGACAACGATTGATGTCCCTGCAAGGAATCCCACTTCAACAAGGCGAGATGGCAGAATATATGTCGACTGAGCCTTCTCTTGTCCCTGTGGGTGGGCAACATGGAGGAAATCATGGCCATTTGCCGTCGCACCAGTATGCTCTCCCTCTTCCTAACTTGAGAACCAAGACAGACCTGTTGAACATTGACCAATTCCTCGAACAAATGCAATCAACAGTTTATGAAAGTTCTAATGCTGCTGCTGCTGCCGGCGTTCATCAACCAGGAGCTCATTATACCCACGCCGGAGTTAATTTTCGACAGAGCCACTCACCCCCACAAACTAATGTTCACCATCTTGGCAATGTGAACTCAAGCATGCCTTCGTCACATTCTGCCCCAATAATGTCTAATCACTCGTCTTCTCAATCAAATTCGTCGAATGCACCTACATTAACACCCTCATCTAGCAAGATGTCGTACACCTCTGGCAACTCACCAGTTTCCTCGCAAGGAATGTCACCAGTCATCAAGAGTAATAGAACTACTTCATCCGCATATCCAACGTTACCTACAGCCTCTCTAAGCTACCCGTCCCACCCAACAGCTGCTCCGACATCAACTCTAGGTCCCACATTTAACAATGATCCGCGTCGCCGTTATTCTGGCGGTATGCTTCAAAAAAGCTCCAATCCCCCAGCTGATAGTGATGACTTGAATTGTATCAATGGATCCACTGATCTTACGCCCCATGAAAACTCGAAAGCAGCGAGCCAAGCCGCCGATAACATTGATCCGGCCCTTGCTGAGGTAAGCTCGCCTATGGACCTCTCGGATGGCAGCGAAAGCGCTAGGGATCGTGCAGAAGAATCCTGGATAGAAAATATCCGCGTAATCGAAGCTCTTCGCTCCATGGTTAGTGATCGTCTTCGCCGTAAAGAATATGAAGCCGAAGACGAGGATGTATCGATGACTGATGTCGAACAAAAAACTATCAAGACAGAACCAAAAGACTCAGAGAGCTTATACCCTAATTTACGCTCCAAATTTGAATCGACGGAATGAATTATGACTTCATGGCTTGGGTGGCGTCTAGGTGGCGTTTATGGGTGGCAGCCGTCCGGCATAGACGGCAGCTGAGAAATTATATTGGGTCTTATGTTGTAATTAAGGCAGCACACGACTGCATCTATTTTTTGGTTCTCCTTAGTGGAATGAACGCCGAGCGTAAAAAAATCAATAGCCACCCATTTGTTGGTTCGTATGACGACGAAGATCAGCGTTGATCTCTGATACCAACTCATCATGCTCTCACTGTGCATAATTTATGTAATTCTGAATTAAAGTATCAAGTCGAGATTAGTTTTACATGCTGTCTCTATTTAAAATTTAATGATACTATTAATAATGCACGGAACTTGTCCTGGAGTTGTAATCCATAACCCGTTCACAGACACAATTTGTATTTCCCCTTTAGCTGTGCCTATGACCATCACACTAATGACAAACGCTATTAGAAGCTGAAGCCGTACCGAAATTGACAAGCCAATAACCAAATTTATCGATCAGTCAGACAAATTGGTCTTTGCCGGCTTTGACCCTGCGTGCAGTATCCAAAACAGACCATCGCTGCTTCTCCTTCATTGAAATTTTACTACGTTTATTCCCACGTCTATATCCAAGGTCAGAGAACCAGATAAGGACATGTCTGATTTTGCTGTACATTGATCTCTCCTTTGACAGTATCCCCTGGGTGGACAGATTTAGCATGATTCATAGGGAGATTAAATGTACCGTGAGAAGTCTGACAATTTTCTACTTCTTCTGTGGCTGACGGATGCAAATAATTTTTCTGTGATTTGCTTTACGAAGTTTTCTCAGCCCATAGGGATTTGCGACGTGGGGACAAGGATCTTCGTGAATCAAAGCCTTGGATAGGCTAGGGAATTGATACGTCCAAGAGAAGGAGTGATATTTAACGACTCGATTTTCACTTGTTTGGTATTTCGCTGCAACGGTAGCGGCGGCGGCACCTACACTATGGCATGGTAGATTGGAGGTTATTGTCGCCCCCGTCGATTATTATTTTTGTCCCTAGTATGATACAAATTTTCATGGAAGTAGGGACCAAAATAATCACTGAAGGGGGCCATAGGGACCTTCGATTTCCCGCCCACAATGTACAGTGTCTCAGCCCTAAAGATTGTTAGTGGCTGATGTTAGTTTTGTATGTTAAGATAGGTAACTGCAAGGTATAGACACACAAAACCAACATCAGCCACTAACAATCTTTAGGGCTGAGACACTGTACAGGGGGACAAGGGTAATTTAACGAAGGTTAGAGAATAAGTTATGTGCATTATATTTATATGTTTATACCATTGGAATAAACAGAATTTACTGCCTAGCCTTCGTTAACTTACCCTTATCACCCTGTAGTCAGCTCCACATTCTCGTTCGCCTGTTGGCTTGTGACCGCCGGTATTTTTTTCCTACACATTATTTAGTCCGATCGAGAAAATCCTATATCTCGTATCCGTGTGTTGATTCTTGTCATCGTCCGCTCTTATAAGCAAGTCTCGTGGGTGATGTCAGCGGTTATTTGCAATAACCCGCCGACGATCACAGCTGATTTCGAGGCTTACGCCGGACGCTACGGAGACCAATGAGCCGTCATCTCATGAGCGCACATCACGCTGTTTCAGCGCACGTAGGTTCACTAAAGAAAGTCATGGTGCGATCTCAGACGTTGGAAAGCAGGTTGATCTTCAGGATTCACTTCAAGTGACCGTTGGCTCAAAAACGTAGGGTGGTTATGGTATCGGCCACGACGCCGTTTCACTGTGCCGAATCTTCTGATGACATCGTCCTGGATGGCGGGACCGCGGGGTGTTTTCTGCGTCACGTTGTGCGCATCGCATCGTAGACGCCAGATGGCTGCGCGCCGACAGGTGATCGTCCCTTAACGGATAAAACTTTTTAATTGGTCACATGAGATAATATGGTACAGTCGTCCCTCCCTAACTCGATAGTGGGTCCCGGTATAAGTGTTGAAAATATTCATTGAAATTCAACCGTTTATATTTGCAATACCTACCCCTGCACCAAAAATGACCTATAAGGGTAAGTGTTGCAAATATAAAAGTCCAAGTTACAATGAATATTTTCAACATTTATACCGGGACCCACTATCGAGTTAGAGTGGGACGACTGTATTTATGTATTTACACTATCAGAATAAACAAAACTTACTATCTAGTCTGCGTTTCATTTAGCCTCCGGCCACTGTGTAAACCACAGATCTGTGCAGGGGTACAGGTGCCGATCATTTTTGTTTTGAATCATTTTTGCGTATGCAGCTTGAGGCCATGACGCGAGTGACTACGGAAGACACGTATGCTTCGCAGAACAACTCAGATTGCAACTGCAGATGCCACTACGAGAGTAACGTCTTACAGTATATACCTTCGTCCGTAGATAGCACCATGGATGGGAAACGAGAAAAACCTACAGGGATCTGAATATGCCTTCGTCATCCCACGAAGGCGTTACTACCGCGAGGGGTGTGGCATGAGAATCTTGCTGGATTCGAATCAACTTTCTCCCGTTTCAAGTTGGGCGTAAGTGCACGGTATCCAAACTCCACTTGGGAGGATGACCCAGACGTTGTACCACTGTACCATCCAATTTCTACTTCCTAATTGATGATGATTATGAATTATTCATGACGTTTACCAAGTGACGTAGAAGTCATTACCACTTCAGCATGGAACAATCGCTCATAAGAATCGAATCTAATGTGTTACAGATACATAATCCTGTAACCGGTGGCATGCTAAACACGGCCCGAAGACACCCTGTCGGGCCAAAAGACGCCGAGAATTAGACTTCTCTCAATCGCCACAGAATAGATGATACAATTTAGACATCGAAAACTCGTGCTGAAGGCGCATTTGCTGGTACCTGATGAAATTAAGTGCTACCAGCAGTTTAGAGATAGGGCTGTGCACTCGAAGCGATATGCACAGATACACTAGTCTCCCAACAGTTAAGACTCTAAATTGTAGAATACGCTAGTCCGTATACGACCAAATCACTAGAACTCTTAGCGCTAGATTATTATAGATTATATAGTTAGCACTCTGTGTCTAAGTGAGAGAAATTAACAACTCCACACTTCAGATTTACAGACTCTTATCTGTGCCACTCTGTTCCCTCTCTTATTTGTGATAAGTTAAAATTCTTATATTATTTGTGACTATCTCAACCAGGTATAACAACCTGGTGCTATCCACAAGCCCCCATCCTTATAACAGTACCACTATAAGTTTTCACGTCTTGGGACTTGTACCTCTTCGCCCAACCGTGAATACCCACCCAAGAAAAAACACACACGTAAAAATCCTAAGCTAGCTCAGCGTGCTTCACCACCAGACTGCATCGACCGCGCGGAAAGGTAGTCTCACAATGTCCATACTGCATGTCGTAGTAGGTGTTCATGCAACATGACTTTTTCTATAAACATGACTCTGATGATGAACCACCACTGTATCCTTCGTGGGGTCGGTTCTTGGTCCGCTCAAGCCTCGCCATCGTAAATCACCAGGCCAGCCCAGTGTCTTTCTCTCTCTCCAGCACGTCTCTCCTACCTCCTAACTACTCGTATGCTCTCTACCCACGCGTGCCATCCCGAGAACATGCTTCTCAAACATGTAAGTCATCCCTAAAACGTTGTGCACCAGGTCTTCAATCCTCCGTCGGGTATCCATATCGACGTGGGCGTATATTTGAAGCCGGTGGGCGTGGAAGATTTCAGTCGATGAGTCGGTATGACTGAGAGTTGGCCATGATCACTAAGGAGAGTAGCGGAGAAGTGGATCGGTCGGAAAGGTATGTTGTCGAGCAGCAGAAATCGACCAGGTGGCAGGATCTTCTTGACATTAAGCTGTGCTTGATTATGACCGCGTCCTAAACG
The DNA here is from genome assembly GCA_028751805.1 of Podosphaera xanthii. Classification (NCBI taxonomy): domain Eukaryota; kingdom Fungi; phylum Ascomycota; class Leotiomycetes; order Helotiales; family Erysiphaceae; genus Podosphaera; species Podosphaera xanthii. Next base: position 5,280,269 of record JAPWIX010000008.1, read on the forward strand.
CGCTTCCCCTCTTGGCTATCTCAGATATGCAAATATACTGAGCGTTTACAGTCGACACTGCGTGAAGGTGAGGAGTTCGACAGAACCAATCATGTTCTTGTCAAATGCACGCACAACTAGCTTCCAGGTGCAACTTCTTCACAACCTTTGGTTGTTCGTTGATTAACTCACGTGACTAAGCGATTTGGCAGTGGCTCACGAAATGAGCGAATGTGAATATTATAGTGCATACATCGAACAATAACACAACGACACATTGAAAATTGGTAATTCTAGATGTAAAAAAATTCCAAGTCACTTCTCCACAATTAAGTGAATATTTTATTTAAGATGATGAAATATTGTGAATTTTGTGAGGTTTTTGTATTTCCGAGGCATTCGATCTTGTTGGGCGCCTGGTCTTAATAATTGATAGGACACCCCTTTGCTCTCTTGACAGCAAGAGCGCGTGATGGCATGCTCTCAATTAATATCCTTCACGAATCTTTATGCCAGACTACATCCACTCTTTGCATCAATTCGTGCATACTTCCGGGTTGTTCAGGGTACTCTCCAAGTCGGCATTTGACTGTACCCCAGAGGAGCTCAATAGAGTTCAAGTCAGGCGATTAGGATAGCCAATTCAAGGCGGTAACGCTCTTCATAGCCAACCATTCCTTTGTTGCTTGAGAGGTGTGTCTAGGGTCACTATCTTGTTGGAAAAGAACGGAGTTTCTAGCGTTGGAAGAGGCTTGCTTGCGAATTCATCAACAGTTGGAAAAAAGGATTCCGAATACCAATAAATTGTTCCGAGTTCATCCTACCGACCACATGATTCATCCCACCAGTGCCGAAGCGGGACATGCATTTCAAAGCCATCACGTTATCGCCCCGAAACTTCAGCGTTTCTTGAGCCACTGCTACAGGACAGCTTTTGGGGTTTCGAGACTAGACATCTCTGATGCCGTTGCTCTTTATTCTGTTGGCCCGTGTTTCATCTGACCAAATAACTTTTTCCCAATCTGCGAGAGTCTATTTTTCATGTTCCAAGGCCCACAGCAGTCAAGCCCTCTGTTGCGCTCCAGACAACTTTATTTTCTTCACCTTTCTGCCAACCTATAGACTTTGTTCTTTTAGAGCTTGCCTGACAGCTATGGGTGAGAATTTGTCTTCTCTTTCTAAATTCAGTATTTTGGCCGCTTCTACTGCTGTTTTAGGCCCGCCACTGACTATTAAAAGACTCAGAGCTCGCTTGTCTGGAGATGTTAGCTTACATGGTCGTCCCCGCACCGACCCTGACGTATCATTTGAATCTGATCTCCAGTATTCGACCACTGTAGATTTCGCACAGTTCAATCTTCCTGCTATCTCTGCTATTTTTTGCTGCCGATGAAGAAGGTGCAGATGGACGTTGTTTTGTCTATCAGAACGCTCTGATTGTGGAAAAATCAAAAAAACGTAGGAATATTAAGATGATAGATAATGGTAGGTCCATTTCAATATTTGTTTAAACTTAAAGTATAAAGTTTTCAGCTATTATGAGGCTATGCCAGTGATTGACTTACATTCTACAAGGGTTTAAGAGTATGTGCTGAAAAAGATCGGATACCTCGGAAATGCCAAGACCCCACAGAATGTACAATCTTTTATTAATTTAGTGGGAAAAGAAATCACAGTTTTAAAGGGACGGTTTAGAAGTCATTTACATCTAGAGTTACCAATTTTGAATGCGTCATCATTGGGTTATTGTTAAATGTATGCACAATAGCATTCTCAATCGAACATTTTGTGAGCTATTGTAAGTCACGCCAAAGCAGTTTAAAAAAGACTATGGAGGAAAGGCAGCGGTTGCAGTATTTTAGAGGGTATCAATGGACTGGATATAAACCGGCCCGAGATTCGGCTTGCGATGACTACCACGATCTCGTGGTTTGCGTTTTAAAACGTGTAGAAAAATGACGAATATTATGCTGGGATACTTATAGGAGAGCATGCACGCCAGAACAAAGATCAATTGGCTGCGTCGGAAAAATAGAAGCATTATGCACCTTAAAGACTTCGTGAGCTCGGGGTAAATTAATTTTAGACGCTTTAAAGCAGAACTTAAGACCTGGAGAGCGCAAGAACAGAACTCTTTCTTGCTGGCTTGCCCTGCAAGAATCTTAATATATTTTTGAGCCAGTTTGACTCATCTCATCATCATTAACATCACTGAAATTTTAGGCCTAATAATACACGCTATTTTACTTCTTCATACCTCGTGCATTAACTTCTCCCTTCTCTCCAATGCCCAGCGCGACACGGCAGAGAGGACAGTACCACTTAGTCGTCCGTGGCGGAATTTCGAGTAACCCAACGCACTCAAGGTGGAACCATTCTTTTTCACACTACACAGGTTAGCACATGTGCAAGAATAGATATTTATACTGACATTGGCACCTTCACAACCGATCATCACCCCAAAACTCACTCGGTTACAACTACAGTAACGAGGCTCATCGGGGTCGATGAGATTTCCGTCGTCGTCGACCTCGTCAAATACTTCTTGAGTAGTGCTGCCGTCCTTTTTTTCTTTCTTGGAGCCAGGCTTTTTCCGCGTTGCAGCGCTTCGCTTACCAACGCTGACAGTAGTGGAACCTCCTGAGTTTGTGGTGAGGACACCAGGAGCCGGTCGCTTGTTACGTTTATTTTGAGTTCGTGATTCGGGGGCTGGTGTGGTCCGAGTGTTGCTAGTACGGCGTTGACGATCGACCGTTGCTGAGCCAGACGGCATCCCTGCTTCAACACTGGGTTTCTGACTACGAGAAGAAGTCGGCCGCTTAGATAGAGAGACTGGATCAGTGACAGGCGGAAGAGAGGGCGTTGAGATAGGTGCTACTGAGGTACGTCGAGGTCGGGAATTTGCAGCCGTTTCTGTAGCCTTGAAATCTCTTTTCGTGGGCTTCTTGGCTTCCTTCGGAGGCAAAATCGAAATAGCAGGTATTTTCAAAACTTCAATTGAACTTGAAACGGTGGGTCCTGATTGCGGCGGGTCACTCATTGTAAGAAGAACTGGCTTCAAAGATAGACTTGCCGATATCACGCCCACAGTAGCTGGTGAAAAATTTTCACTCTTGCTTTTCTTAAGAGGAATTTTTGTGTTTTGGGTCATTTCCGACTCAGTCTCATTATTAGTACTAGGCTCTACTTCAAACTCTCTCTTACGTTTTTTCGCTGAAGCTTTAGCTGGAGACTTTGGGGCCGGCCTTTTTACTTGCTTTTCGGCTTGTTTCTCTGCTGGTTTCTCTGCTAGCTTCTCTGCTAGTTTCTTTGTTGATTTCTCTGCTGGTTTCTCTACTGGGTTCTCTGCTGGTTTCTCTACTGGGTTCTCTGCTGGTTTCTCTACTGGGTTCTCTGCTGGTTTCTCTACTGGGTTCTCTGCTGGTTTCTCTACTGGATTCTCTGGTTGTTTCGCTACTAGCTTCTCTGGTTGATTCTCTACTAGCTTCTCTGGTTGATTCTCTACTAGCTTCTCTGGTTGTTTCTCTACTAGATTTTCTGTTTGTTTCTCTACTAATTTTTCTTCTTTCTTCTCCGATGCAGACACCTTCGGTTGGTTCATCCCTATATTTTTGTCATTAAACAGGCCTTTTATTCCGTCGGCTGAAGCGGCCATCTGTTGGGCAGCTTCCTCCGCCTCTTTGGGAGCAATAACCAATTCTTTCTCTTTCTTTTGCTTTCTAATTTCATTCAAGTGCATGCTTCGGCTAAAAATTAGTGGATCTGATGCACGCAGTGCTTCGATACTGATGGCACCCTCCGCATGTACAGCTTCACCACGAACCTGAGGAGGCTCATCCCAAGACGGTGATTCTCCAGCCGCTTCGGCCTCTAGACAAGCTGTTCGATAAGCTTCTATGCCTCGACCTAGGGACTTAAGCTCTCTCGCAATCATAGTATCACTTGGACTCCAAATTGCATTCTTTTTCATTCGTTTCCGTAGTTTGGCAAGCTCCCAAGCATTCAATCGTAGCCATGGTAAATCTTTATCCCCTACTTTTGCATCGGGCGGAGGTGGTTGGAGCTGAGCCAAAGCGTTACTTGTCGAGATTCCCGCTACAGAACTGTGCACGTTTGTTCCCATGGCTCCCGGGGCACGAGGCGGGCGTGGTGCTTTTTCTTTCCTACTTTTCTTCTCCCTGCGATTTGTAAGTTTCAGTTTAAGCTTTGGACCAGTTTGACTGCTCATAGAAAAACTGGGCTTGTTCATCAATGGAGTGACCTCTTCCTTTTCAAAATCTTCGCTATTTTCATCGTCATAAGACGGAAAGTCAACTTCATATGGAGCTAGAACTTCTCCAGGGACGGTGATTCTTAACGGACAATTTTTCCGGGGTCGAGACTGTCCTGAATTTGATCCATCCATGCGAAGGGTTATTTTTGGCGCGGAAGATAAAGCCGGAGCTGGCGATTTAGCTCGAAGAGTTACCGGGCTAGCTTCCCGCGAGGGTGGATAGTTATCGGCAATAGTTTGTAACTTATTCAAGATACTTCTGATACGAGAGTAATGCCGCTGCACCATTTCGTTCATATGACATGCTTCGGCATGGGCGAGGGTCCGGACATTGATTACGCTCTCGAGACTTTTTGAAATGTCAGCTCTCAGGCGGATAGAATCCGGTCTCTTTTCGGGAGAGATTGTAGGGAGTGAACCATATTCTACTGTGAGGTTATGAACATTCGCAGAGGCATCACAATAGATCTGATCGAGGTGACCGATGAGTTTGAGAGAACGGATCATATCTGACGGCAGGTACTCCGTAAAATCGAGGAAATCCGCAACTGAAGCCTGTGCATCGGGATCGTTAGGCAATTCAAAATTCTCCGTGCTAATATAGAGATTCGTCATGGATTGTAAGGCCTTCTCGAGTTTCTCTTTGTTACGCCACGATCGAGGAGCCGACGAGTCGAAGACGACATCTAACGCGTGGGAAGAGGGCATTTGGCTTGAGAGAGAAAAGCCAGTTGAAGGAGGACGTCGCTGTTTACCAGGCGGCTGAGCAATCTTCATGCGACAAGACCAGATACCACTATCGTCGAGCCATCTGTGAGAGAGGTTATTTCAGGCTAGCTCAAGTAGTTCCATTTCGAGTTTGCCCAGCCGCAAACTCGGCACGTGAAAATGTGGAAACAAATTAAAGCAGCGTGTTATCGCGGAGGTCAACCAACTGTCTAGTCGCATCTAAAGCTATCAATGGGGCCATGATATTTACTCAAGTCTTGGATCTCGATTTCCAGGATCTTGAGTTTTTCTTGTTGACTATATTTTGGACCATGAACAAATGAATTGTTTGTTGTTTGTTTCAACCTGACTAAAATCCCAAAATGGCAAATATTGCTCACCAATTCCCAGCCAAGTACACGTAGTAGGCCAGACACGGATTGGCTTGGATTCGATATCCTTGTTTAGGCCTTATTAGAAGCCCATTCAACCACATCAATCGCCAAGGGCTCGAGTACAGGCGATATTATCAAACCTGCCCATGAAACCTCGACGTCCCATTTGATCTAACATGCCTACCTTAGTTACACCAATTTCTATTCACGTTGAATTACGAATAGAGCACAGCCAACACTGACGAAATCAAATGAAATAGAGTTCAGAGAACTGTGCGGTCCAACTTCCACGTTGATCCATCTTATTTTTCTTGAACTAATGTTGAAATCTTCCATTGTTACGAATTCCACAATTAAATTAAATCAACGAGACTAATCCCAATGCTATTCCAGATATTCCATTCGCTAACGCCCAGAGAGCTGCATACACTAAGGCCCCAAAAACTTCCACGCCGTCCACGGTGATTAATGTTTGAAGAAATATATTGAGGCCACTCAAAAGTGACATTCCTGCAGTTCTCTTGATTATTAATTTTATTCGTCCATTGAAGCCCCAAAGATTGTGTAGGATGGTTTCCTTCAGAGTCGCAATTTTCGGATCAAAGGCATCTGGTGAGGCAGTAGGGGTTGCGACAGCCGGTACAAAAATAAAACACTTTGCTGCAAGACCGAGCAAGATCGTTGCTGGGAATTGGGTAATATAGAATGGGCTATGTACTGCGGTAATGCTGGGGATTTGCCCAAAGTATGTTACTAAATAGATCGGTAGATAGGTTCTGTATGCGATAAAAATGGCAACCGCATAAATCGAAGCCGACAGAATTACTGTATAAACATGAATACTTGTTGATGTCAAGATATCACTGTTCGCAACCACCGATGAAACATCTTGCGAAGAAACTTTGTGCGCCGGAGAAAGCGGACGAAAAAGGCGGAAAGGAACGTAAGCCGCGGCGCAATCGATCAAGAGAAATGGAATAATGGTGACTAAAGACACTTCGTAGAATGTAACGAGGAGATAAAGCTATTTCATGTCAAAAACAAACCATAGCGCACCATTGGGACGTGACATACCGGTGGACCATGCGACAAGATTGTTAGAGCGACGAGATCATAACCGTCGTATCCTGCAACCCATGATAAACCTAGTTCCAGTCTTTCGCCATCCAGTATGATCAGTTAAGTCTCTCATTTTTTCTGACAGATTTTAACTTACACTCTCCACCCTACAAGGGCGCCGATCTCATTCCACGTATTCAAGTATCTCCATGTAGACACCTTCTGTAGATTCACTATCTCTTGTAGAGACGAATAAAACAGAAACGATAATGTCATATTAAGTAGCAAGACATGAGGAAACTTCAGGAGTAGCTCAGACCATGAAGAGCGCCTGGAAGCATCCATCGCAGCGTTCCTCAAGATTTCCCGGGCTGGTGTTTTATTCACGAACCCTAAGAAATAGATCCAGGAAAAAATTTACTTGATGAGAGAGAATTTAATTGGTGGTAGTCAAGGAAGTGATGCCTGCCTCCATGGATTGATATGAAGATAATAGAGGAACACCATGCCTTGGTACAAAGTTGGATACTGCTCCGCCTACCCAATAAACTCGCAGCTCTCACAAGCGCGACAGCTCTCATAAAATCATGGGAGGGTATGTTATTGTATCAAATCACTTGCACTTGAGAATAATATTAGATAGATTCCGAGGCAAACCAATATCATCGGTGATTCTTCACCATTTTAAAACATCTACTCATATATACAAGAACTAGACCCGCATACCTGCGGAGCAACTTTGCTCACGACGGGTCCATCTACTTATATCCCTTGCCATATACACACCGATTCCCAGAGATTATCTAAAGTTTTCAAGCATGCTCCACTACTCTCCAGTCATCCCTCACCTTGAAGAAAATGGGCCAGAATCAAGTGGCTTACCCTGACACGTATGCAGATATGAACACATATCTACAGATTTATTTATAAATGTATATTTATTATTCCTCCATGCGTCCGAAGACGCCATCATCCTCTTCATCGTGTTCTTGCCATCTCTGATCAGATTCATCGTCAGCAACGCTTTCCCCACTGTCCATTTGGACGTCATCATCAGAGTGGACCTGAGCCCGCGTGTAACTCTCTGTCTGCTGCGGACGTGATCCAGACGAGAAGAGAGAACTACCAAAATTATCATGGTCAAGGTACCGAGCCGGGATATTTGGAACCGGTGGAGTCTCATTTAGCCGCGAGAGGGAATGGGGGATTGTTGGATTCCCCATGTTTCCAAAACTACAAGAGAGTAATTGAACCACAGTAGCTAAGCTCTCGTCTTCATTGTCACGCCTAACAACCGATGATGATGGTGAACACTGTTCAGGATTTATCTTTGAATAATTCCTGAAATTTGATGCACTTGGGACACTTGAACTTCCAAAGACATGCGCTGGGGAAGATGAAGTACGGTGAGAATGAACAGGGCCATTTCTGCTGGATAACCTCTCATACCCAGGAGTGTAAGATCCACGCCGATCTGGACTAACTAATTCGGCTCGAGGCGGCGGGGTCGTATTCGTGGAACTTAACCGGTCATGAGATTCTGACGAACCAGATGCAGTCGGAGATGCAGATTCTTGATCGCTTTGGGAGTCTCTTGCCGAAGGTGGAGGAGTAGTGCAGACATCTTGGTTCATCGTAAGTAGTACAGAAGCTGCCTCCAGAAGCTGGACTTGCTGGTGCTTGGAAATCAGTAGTTTCGAGGTAAAAGACCATTCTGGTGTATGTTCCCATCTACAATCAAAAGTTAACAATTATTCTTGCATGATACTGGGGCAACCTCGCTTCTCGTCTCCTTGAGGGATACCGAAGCAGTACGCTGCCCATATACTTGTAAATGAAACAAGGTGATCACCGACAAATGTTTTGATAAGCAGCTGCTATGCTTATATCCCTTTCCACACTTCTCACATTTAAGGTCATTTGCATTGGCTTTTTTACTATCCTTCATCAAATACTGACCATCGCTTGCTCTCCGTGTGTGGGGTTGTTGTGGCCCATTTTCTCCCCCTTCATCACCGTATTCATCTTTCTGTTCATCATCTATCGCACTCTCCTCTCGATCTGCTTTGCTGCTGGGCGTTGACCGGAGTCTCTGGGTGGGTAAGCTCATCGGCGGTGATGGAAGGCTCCCCAAATGAGATGCTGATCTTACTAAACTCTTTGACAATGTCGCGCGTCGGCCAACGATGGGAATTCCAGGCGAACAGTCAGCCGCCTCTTTTACTGCAGCAACCATGACAGCATTGTTGGTAGATAAACTTTTTCGGCGGGTCACTCGATGACTTTGAATATGTGAGTTTGTCGAGACTGAGTGAGAGTGGATTCGATTGTGAGGCTTTGGGAGTGAGCCTGTGTTTGTGATCGAGAGACGGCGCTGACTGAGAGGTCTAGAGGAATTCTGAATTTCCTATACGATATCCACATCAGCCAGCGCACTCAAAATATTATTATTTGCGACTATTGTCATTCCTCACTTTTGATGAAACCATGGTTCTTAAGATCGAGTGTTTGTGAGATGGAACTATCGGCAAGCTCTGCCGAGCTTGCAGATGAGAAATCGAGAGAAAATAAGATTATTCCAATCTTTGAATGACAGGTTTCAAACCTCTTAAGCATGAGAATGATAGAGTTAGAAGGGAAAGAAGGCACAGGCGAGATTTTTATTACAGATGATGAGTGGTTGGATAATGATGTGGATCAAACACTTTTTAATTTCTCGCATTCAGAATTCTTTGAGCTGTCTCCGTCGTCACCTTATTTCTGACTCCTCTTTACTTGTTGTTGTTATTATTATTGTAGTGGTGGTTGTTGTCCTTCTCAAAGGTAAATAGATAGTTCGTATTGCACAATCGTAGTGAAGATTATTAATCGAGACCAAAATAAAAAGCATGGACAGGTCATTTTAGTTTCAAATTCAGTGCAAAAGAGGGCTGCAGGAAAAATTGGAGGAGGGATGATGGATTTGGAGACGGAAGTTGCAGTATGCGGGGTTCGGACCCTGGGAATGATAGAGGGGGTGCGAATGGGAGGGAAGCGGGCGAATTGAATCTGTTCAACGTTTACCGGAATAATTAATGTAGCCTCGGAAGTGCAGAAGGCAGGGAGGTCCGCGACATTTTTTATACGTTAATACATGATGAAAACGATGAGGGCTCATATCTGGGAAGATGTTCTTTACCATTGATGTGCGAATCGAAATTTCCTCTAGAGGATCTTTTTTTTTATGGAGCAGAATTACGATTCACGCATTGAGACCCAGAGAGTCAATACGCAAGCCAGCAAGTAAGCAAGTAAGTCAACAAGTACGCAAGGGGGGATAGGGAATATGGTACGCCAAAGGGAGAGACTTCATGATCATTCTGATACCGGTAAATAGGTCCCGGTGAGCAGAAAGAGAAATCGATCAGTTAGACGAACCAAAGGAAATTACAATCATCTTGTCTTTTTGTGCCTTGCCTTGATCTACTCGCCGGAACACATGTGTCTCGTAGCATTTACTTATAATTGATGTATCGATCTCTCTCTCTCTCTACTATCACATCTACAAGGACTAACAGTCCTTGCTCTCAAAAATGATTAGTTGACTATATCATCCTTAACCCGATACAGGGTCTTGTTTGAGCTCAGTCATCAATCATTGGGTACGTTATATGCACATGTATTATAACGATGAAAAGCTTCAACGACTACGCGGTTATGTATTATGACTATCTTTCTTGATCATGTTATCCCTTGCTCACGTACAAATATACCGATAAAGATACATGTACCTGTAGTCCTACCGGCAGTAGACGATACATGCGGCTACGGCCTGAAAGCCGCTCCTAACCTCGAGTGAGAAGAAAGACATCAAATTTTACAGTTCCTTTAAATATTGATGCATGCCCAGGATGCGATGAACCTATTACATGACTTTGAGACAGACATGTATCCGGACGTTATTACTGAGAATGAAGAACTTTATGATCCTAGCCTGGAACCTTATCGACTCTCATAGGTGACAATACCTCTTATACTTGTCTGTGTCCTTAACTGGACGTTAAAGAAAACGTAATGCGTGGACTCGTAATTCCAATGACCACCGTCATCATCATTCTTTAGCGTCCGAAGTCATGGGATTCGTCAGTAAGGGCTTTTTAAAATTGACGGAGATATATCATGTGATCCTCAACTGAGGAAAATAAATTCCAGTTTGTCGGAAATTTAGAACCAATATGTTGACGTGAAGCCCCAATTTTCAGAATACCCATGGAAAAAAATTTCGACGGAAGAGGTACATCGATTTGCCTATGTTGGCCTAAGTCTACACATTTACTATGGTGTGTGTTATATTAAATCTGTCGTAAAATCAAAACTGGACTACGTGCCTTGGAGCAAAACTAATAAGAAAAGTCCTTGTTTAATCTCTCACACCCTGCGTCAGTCTGATAATAAATTAGTGGCTTTTCTTTTGTCAATCACATCCAAGTTTATCGTCTGTGAGTTGTGGTCTGATCCGCCAAGCCTTAAATATCCGCTCTGCGGTGAGGACGAGCGGGCAATGAAATGGCTGATTCCATGAACCCAACGAATCATCATCCGGTTCATGACAGGCTAATTCCACGCCCTAGAACGATGAGAGAAAAATCATGCTTCACGCTAATTGAAGGAAAAAGATGGAATCATCGAGGGATTGGTCATAGTGGGGGAGAGAAGGGGAGTCTGAAATGGCATTGCAGGATATGCGACTTCTTATGCAACTGAATTTGTCCGTCGCGTAAGAAGACATGGACCAATGCAAAAACTCAATTCCTGGAGCCAAAAAAAATGTGTTTCAGGCGGCGGATTTATCCCGAGTATGAGACAACGTTGTCCTTTCCATGTACACATTTCGCTATTTCACCTGTCAAAACTCTGTTCAACAATGTCCTCTTCAAACCATCCTTACTAATGTATCAAACATGTAACAGAACAAGTTCCAAAGTGGTCATGTGCTTCAAGACTTAATTAGATAGTTACAGCATAAGTCTGCCAGAAATAGGTAAAAAGAATAACGAACCTATTTTTACAGTACTATTGATGATCTCTTCATATCTTGCTAGGACTTTAACTGTCCAGTGTGTCAGCCCTGAAGATTGTTAGCAGCTGACGCTAATTTTGTACGTCGCAATTGGTTTGTGTATATTAATGACGTAAAAATTTAACGTCAGTAAGTCTCAATCTTTAGGGCTGAGATGCTGTGAATAGCATCCGTATATGTATACACATTGAGTGAGAAGTTTATACCAGTATAAGATGCTGCTAGGGTAAGAAGGGCACAGTGGGGCCAGAGCTCGCTTCAGGGGTTAGCCCCTGCTAATTGGTGTACTAGACAGGGGGCTGAAACTGCTGTCTGATAATTCATAGTGTCTATGATTTCCAAACGATAACATCCACAGAGCTCATCTCAACATCGACTTTGCGATAACCATCATTATCACATTTTCATTACTTTTGATCTTGAAAGCTCCATAATTATCTCGCCTATCATACACAGATTTTTTGTCAGTAAAATTAGAGGTATGTTAACATGCAGGCTGACGATTCAGTTGGCTGAGTTGTCTTTGAAATAGTTGGATCAACCTCAAATACCCCCTTCCACGCCCTCATCCAAACGTTTAAGCAGAGATCAGTGCATAAAAGTGAGTATTTAGGCGAGAGAATGATACAGAAATATTAAATAGCATAGATTAAAGTGCTTCACGACGCTGGCATAAATCAATCAAAAATTGCAGCCCAACTCAACATTTCGCGAAAGCAAGTTGGTTACTCTCTTCGCCGCGGATCAGTGACGGCCAAGAAAGCTCGTGGTCGAAGTCCGTCGCTTTTATCCGAAGATGTCGATAAGATTGAGGAATTCATTAAAGAATCTCCTGAAAACCGACAAATGACCTACTTTGAACATGCAAATGGACCGTTCAAGCACTTGGGCGTGAGTGAGAGAGTGATAAAGAGTGAACTTGAGAAAAGGGGTTTTAAGCGCTACACAGCGTTGAATAAGCCTACTACATCTCCTGAGATTAGAAGGAAGCGAAGAGAATGGGCAGAAGCCTGCATCGATTGGACCCTTGAGCAGTGGATGTCCATCCTTTGGTCAGATGAAACTTGGGCAACAGATGGCCATCATTCGAGACGCTGTGTAACCAGAAAGGTTAGCATGTTACTGTCCAGCTTGGATAACTCACCAAAACTAAAAAACTTTATCAAGCCAGGGGAGGAACATGACATTAATTGTATTGTTGAGAAGATCAAGAAGAAGATTGGTTGGATGTTTTGGGCGTCCTTTGCGGGGTCTGAAAAAGATCACTCTCAGTTTTGGGAGAAGGATTGGGGGAATATCACTTCCTCAAGCTATTCTGAGAGGATAGTACCTCTTTTAGACGGTATGACCAGATTTAGACCCGGGCTTTCTGTCATGCAGGACAACGCTCCTCCCCACGATGCCGCGAGGACGATGGAAGAGTTCGAGGAGAGGTCAATCACTCCTATTGAATGGCCCCCTTATTCGCCCGACCTCAACCCCACAGAACACGTCTGAAAAATCATGAAAGATAAGATCGAATACAATTATCCGAATTTGAATGGGGGCAAGCGGTGGTCGTCAGATCAAATTCGTGCGATCGTGACGGAGGCGTGGGATTCTGTGTGTACACAAGAGCTCACAGATCTCATCAAAAGCATGCATGACAGATATCAGGCCGTGATCGATGCCGACGGAGGCCCAACTAAGTATTAGCCTCTAGACTCTTTCCGCCATAATTGTAGATTTTGTAGTTAAATAATCAAAATGTTCAAAAGAGGCTTAGTTCTAGGAGCTCGCTTAAATGTGCAAAATCAACCGCTTGGTAAAATCACCATACCAATTATCCTTGCCATTTTGTTAAAGCAAGGCACGCCTGTCTTAACTAGGACTAATGGACCCGCTAAACATCCCTGTTTTGGACACCCTGCGCCAAATCTACCCATGAAGCATAGTACAGGGGGACAGGGGTAAGTTAACGAAAGTTAGAGAATAAGTTATGTGCACTACATATATATGTATATACTATCGGAATAAACAGAATTTAATGCCTAGCCTTTGTTAACTTACACTTGACCCCCTATATGATAGTGGACAATGAAATGTAAGACCCGTGTATCGGTACAGAGTCAGATGGTCTAGTGGTACACGGTCAGGGCTGTTCTTCCGAGCAGAGTCTGAATACATGCCCCACTGGCGACAGGAGAAAGCTGGTTCGCATCCGATGATACCCTGCCATTATATTCTCTTGCGGTGAGACGAAATACCGCGAATGATGAACGTGGACTGAGATAACTATGGAGTTTTCACGCTTTTTTCGGTGGTTTAACTCGGACGAAATTCTATGTCGTCAGGCGCTCTCCTTGTTATGATTTCTTCAAACGAAATCTGAAGGTACAGGGGCTCAGGGGTAAGTGAAGGCAGCTGGAAATTTTATATACAGGGGTTATAATATGGATATATCCTAGCCATGCTATACAATTTTCTAGGTTAGACGAGATCATATGATCTAATCTTTCACACCAGTTTCATTTCATCGGATAAGCCACTTTTGATATTTGTTCATAAAAATCTACGGCTGCATCAATTTTAATTGAACCATCTCACAGATATTAGAAGAAGATAAAGTTATCGAACGCCATTCGCAATTTAGCACAAGCCTCCCGAGAATCTACTCTATTAGAATTACTTTCCTCTAATCACGAATACTCAAGCTACTTTACAAGGTCAAAATCGTGCTTCATATCTCAGTCGAGATCAAAGACTTGAGGTATGTGTAGAATTCTTGTACTGAACTAAGCACTTATACGAACTGATTTTCCCCAGATACTTGCACTGTATCGGACGGGATTCACGTACAAACAAATTGCGACCCAGTCAAGATTAACATATTCACTAGTCAAGAACACTGTTCAATCTGGTCGTGCATCTCCTAAACTTTCTCTTAATCAAATCGATCAGTTGGAAGAATTCATCTGCAGTTCTCGCGAGGCACGACAATGTTCTTATCTAGAACTGTCAGTTCATTTCTCCTCATGGGCTGCCGGAGAAAGTGCAACCCGTAGTGCACTCAAGGGAAGAGGGTACTCTCGATGCCTTCCAAGAAGGTCTCCGCCGTTATCAGAGAATCACATGATGGCACGGAAAGTATGGGCAGAACAACGCCTTCAATGGCAAGAACAACAATGGTCGCAAGTACTTTGGAGCGACGAAACTTGGATTAATGACGGACCTATTATGCCGAGCTATGTGACTAGAAAGGTAAGCAATTCCTATTTAAATCCAAAAGTTTTTTGATTACTCACAGTCTAAGAAGAAAGGAGAGGCTAATGATAATACGTGTGTCGTTGATCGATACCGTAAGAATAATTCTTGGATGTTTTGGGGTATTTTCGCCGGAATCAAGAGAGGCCCTTGTGTTTTCTGGGAAGCTGTCTAGGGCAAGATGACCTCAGAAGGCTATCGCCAACAAATCCTTCCCCTTGTTGTGAACTAGCACAGAAACAGACGGCAAGAGACAGGTAGTACATATTTATTTATGCACGACTATGCGCCAGTACACAAAGCACCTCCCTTAAGAGATTATCTCATAGCACATAGAATTCAACCTATTTCATGGCCAGCATACTCCCCAGATCTAAATCCAATTGAGAATGTGTGGAGTATGATGAAACTATACATTCAAAATGTATACCCAGAGTTTGAGCAGGGGAGGCAGCGGAGTAAAGCAAAGAATCTCCGAATTATACTTGGGGCCTGGTACAAGTGTACAACAGAGGATAAGCTTCCATCACTCATTCTAAGCATGTCAAAAAGATGTGAAGAGTTAGTTAGAGTTCATGGGGGTCCATCTTCATATTAGGAACACTTTGTTTACTAGAATCTTGAGATAGATGTATCGAAATCCTTGTTATTATCCTTGAAGTGGATTTCTTAAGACACCATTCAATATTTAGCCAAGAGTGACATACTGCCTTCACTTTCGTGGCCAAGAAATCTCTCAACTTAAATTGATATTCAGGTTTTGAGCTTACCCTAATATGGCCTCACTTAGAAAAGATCAACAAAGGAAACCGCCAAATTGGTATAATAATCGGCAACTAAAAGCCTTGCAAAGACATACTACCTTCACTTACCCCTGAGCCCCTGTAGATACAGTAGAACCCCTCTTAGCTAATAGTTGTAGGGGTAAGTATTGCAAATATAAACGGTAAAATTTCTATGAATCTCTTCAGTAATTATACCGGAACCCACTATTAGCTATGAAGGGTTCTACTGTATAAGACATGGATATGAAGTTTATGGCTGAGCTGGAGTATACCTAGACCTACATAAATCCTTATTAGACTAGGTACAACGGTTCTACTTGCATCGGAGTACATCATCAGGCCTTGAATATATCGGTACTTGTATTAGTGTTAAATCGGCTTTTGTTGGTATACAATAGAACCTGTCAACCCCCATTGTGGGTTCCTGTGTAATAGTGAAAAGATTTATTGAAATTTTACTGTTTATATTTGCAATGCTTACCCATGCCTGGAAAATGGATTATTAGGGTAAGTGCTGCAAAAGTAAGCATCAGCAATTCAATAAATCTTAACAATAATTAAACACGGAACCCACTATTGATTTTGACATTTTCCACTACAGTAGAACCCCTCTTAGCTAATAGTGGGCCCCAGCATAAAAGTTGAAAAGGTTCATTATAACTTGGACTTTTATATTTGCAACACTTAACCTTACAGGTCATTTTGCGCGCAGGGGTAAGTATTGCAAATGTAAATGGTTGAATTACAATGAATATTTTCAACACTTATACCGGACCCACTATCGAGTTAGAGAGGGACGACTGTAGATGACTTAGGTCACTCTTGAGAACATGGCTTGTTATCAATTAGCGCTCGTGTTTCAAACTATGAGACTGGTATTTCAGGTGCTAGGTTTAGAGACAATGCATTTATTGATCTTCCAAGAATCGTTTGCGTTTGTAATATTCTCTGGTGGTACATGTCGAGGAGATTTTTGACAGCCTCAAACCTTATCCATAACCAATAAGATGTTCTGGAGGAGGCGGTATATGATACTGGTATTTCCTAGACCGGGACAGTAATTGAAAAATTATCATCAAAATTGTGAGATCTTTTGAATCCACAACGTCTTGGCCCAACAGTCCTTCTCCGCACCAACAATTCTCCGCGATATAAAAATTTCGAAAATATACATTTGCTAGTCTTTATTTGCCGTTGCGTTTCCCCGGACTAAAATTCAGCTAGATTTAACTCATTTATCGTAGTATTTAAATCAAGTTTGGATGATAGATATTGGCTTGTAGTATTGTATCCCATGATATAGTTTTATTCCGTACTGTCGTAGCAACCGTGTGTTACCCTTAGATAATAATATCGCATGATGATTTAATTCCGGTCTAAGTATTCATGTTGTTTTGACTCGGCTTGAATCTAGTCCTAATATCTCAGGTCTCGTGGGCGACATGCTAAGAGTGCTTGACTATGCCGCCGGTACTTTGTGAATGGTTTGGTCACTGAAGAAGGGGCTGGTGCGTTGTAGGGTTATGCTTGGACTTGAAAGATGATGTCATTCTATGTCAACATTACTGGTAGAAGTACTGAGACGTCGACATGGGGTCGATTTTGTTGATGCACAAGTACTTGTACTTCAATCTCCTTCCAACTGAGAATCATTAATTAGCCATCATGTCGGACCAAAACATCCTGACTTCTCGAGCTCCGTACCACATTATTCTATACGGATTGTCGACAGGGACTCAGTTTTTTCAGGTGCTCAGTATTTCCAGCATGATAAAGATGACGCTGACAACTTCCTCTCCAGTCCTTCGTGGCGGGTATCGTTGCATACAAAGCATTAACGAAACCACAGTTCTCGCAGCTTCAACAAAAGATATTTCCAATTTATTTCTTCTTGCAGACAGGTCTACCAGCCCTTCTCCTCTTTACGTATCCCGGGTTAGCAAGTAGAGTTTCTGGTTTCCAAGGTGCGATGAGTGATACATGGGGAACTTTATTTCCCCTGTCTACAGCGTTCGTAACTAGTAGTCTAAATCTTCTGCTTGTGGGACCCGCAACGACTAACACAATGAGAGAAAGAAAGGTGCAAGGTATGTTACTGTGGTCGTAAAAATCTCGAAATTTCTTCACTGACACGAGTAGAAACTCGTGATAACAAGAAATACGACGATCCAGGACCTCAATCCAAAGAAATGCTGGAACTAAATTACAAATTTGGAACTCTGCACGGCATCTCATCGTTGCTTAACCTAGCCGGATTTATAGGCACCTTGTGGTATGGTGTAAGCCTCGCTAAAAGAATTCGTTAGAGAGAAACATTACAGTTTAAATCAACTAGTCTAAAGATATGTAATAGATGGATATGCGTAGAATAAGATGCCGCTTGTAATTTAACTAAACACATACACGTGCTGTTCCCGATTAGCTGAGCTATGAATGACAGGGGTGATTAAGCTTGAACACAGTATTATGTGGTAAGCATCACAATGCTTGGCAGCAACTAAGACAACGATGTAAACAAATGTCCTCTGCGCTGGACTGATCAAACTCCTTCAAGGCTAGGTTTGTCATTTAGTATATGGAAATAAAACTTGTGATGCCGAGATTTAGTCCTAATTATTACATCTACCATGACGGACTTGGCGACTGAAACCTCACTCGTTGAGACTATCACAAAATCGTCTACTGCTGATCAGACCGAAGAAACAAACAAGTTCCAAAAAGCTATATCAGCATGGCGAAGTATGCAAACATAATCCTACCATTCTCTCAGTATCTAATGAACAGGCAGATATCGATTTGACATCATTGATTCCTTCATTGGATTCGACGGCATCAGAGATAATCCAATACCAGCGAGATGGCACAATTCAAAGAAAAGAGCTAGCCCAACGAACCAAAGATTTCCGTAAGCTTGATGACAAGACCAAATTAGTCGAAATAAAAGCTCTGCTAAAGAATTATCAATCTTTTATCGATCTTCTTACCAACCACATCAAATCAACCAACTCAGCCTTTCTTTCAGTTTACTCCTCCCTCTCTGAAGCGCCGGATCCATACCCTTTACTTGAAGCCTCCGTCGATTCGTTACTTTTATCTGAAGATACCCTCCCCAAAGTCAAATCTGAAAATGAACAGCTACAAAAAAGCGTCAAGGTACTAACCACCCAAATCGAAGAAACAGAATCTAGACTTCAGGACGAGCGAAAGGTGCGAAGGTCTATAGAACAAGGCCTTGAGTCAAAGTTAAAAGAAGCCGAGAACTCATGGGCAGCAATACTTGGGGAAAATAAAGATAATTGGGAAGCCAAGGAGAAGTTTCTTGAGGAGAAATTAGAGAGACAAGAAAAGCTTATGAGCCAACTAAAGGCCAGTTATGAAGTCACACAAAGGCTCGGAGAGTCCGAGAATAGTGTTAACACTGGAGTTGGACATGTAACGAATGCCGAGCTAGAAATGGTCAATTCAGACCTTGAGAGAACTAGTGCAAGACTTGCCGAGGTAGAGGCGCGGAATGAACAGCTTCGTTCCGAACTAGCGCAGTCAGCTTCTCAATTCGTAAATCACCAACCTGCCAATCTGGAAGATGATCCTGAATTCATGCGAATTCGATCCGAAAATGCCTCCCTACTCAGAAAAGTAGATGCCGTAAGGGTGGAAAAAGACACTAAGAAGCGAGAGTTGGACGAGAGAGTGCGAGTTCTCGAGAGAGAGCTCGTCCACCTTAAGGAAGAGCGTGACACTCTAAGAACCAAAATTCAAAAGTGGAATGACTATGATGAAATTAAGAATGAATTAGATGTTTTGAAAAGTATTGAGTTCTCGATTGGAGAAGATGATGATGTTGATGAAAATCCATCGGAGAATCCCTCTTCTAAAGCTAAGAGCGACTCATTAGAGCAACTTCTAATCTCGAGAAATAAAAAAGTGACTGATGAGCTCACAGTTCTTCGGGTCAGTCATGCCGATTTAGTCAGCCAAATTCAAGTGTTGCAAGGGGAGCTATCCAAAGCCAAATCCGATCTCGAAAGAGCGCAGAATTTAAATACGGCTTTGGAGAACGATCTTGCAAGTATCAATGAGACTGCAAACGCATATACGTCTGCTGGTTCTGTTACTGGCTCTGTCATGGCTCGTCACCAACAATCATCAGCTCATTTCGGTGGCAGAAACCGCATATCTCCCACCTCATCAATTATTTCGGGATTTGATCCAAGGTCCTCACACACTCCATCATTAGAAGCCCTCAGGGCAGGTGAAACAGCGGGAGGAAGCACAGGTATACTGTCTATGATCACAGCCCAGCGAGATCGTTTCAAAAAAAAGAATAATAAACTCGAAAACGAGCTCTCTGAAGCTCATCGCACTGTATCATCTCTCCGGCATGAGGTTGCATCTCTACAAAACGACAATCTAAACCTGTACGAAAAAACAAGATATATTTCTACATACAATCGAACAGGGCCAACTGCATTATCAACATCTGCGCATTCTTTGGGAGCAAATTCGACAACATTGCAAATGACAAACTCAGCATCACCGGGATCAGGTTTGGATAGATATCGTAACGCTTATGAATCGAATATCTCCCCTTTTGCCGCCTTTCGTGGAAGAGAGTCGGTTCGTGCATACAAGCGCATGAGTCTTCCAGATAGAATGATTCTCTCCATCGCTAAGCTAGTCTTAGCTACAAGGACGAACCGCAATTTATTTGCTGCATATTGTGTTGCATTACATTTTATAGTATTTCTATCTATGTATTGGCTAGGTTCGGTAAACGTGGAGCAGGACACAAGTAAGCTGCGGATGACCGGTAGTGCGCAACCTCTAAATGGGGTTAGAAAATTATGATTGGAAACAGATTAGAGGCACGAAGGTGTGCATATACCTATGATAATCAGAAAGATACCATGTATAACCCAGAAAATCAATCAAATTAATAATTCGGTTGTGAGATATTTCCGAATTATCTTCTCTTTTCAACAAGTGTCTGGTGATAGATGTCATCATTCGAGAATCAACTATGACTTTTCTTTTTTTTGCTAGTGTCTTGAAAAGTGCCGTAGTGATACGCAGCAAGTAAACTGCATACAAACAGACAAGTAGGTAAGCATAGTTTCCACTTCCTCAAATCATGCCCATTTGAAGCTTAAACTTATAACCGGGCAATCAACCATATATTTGCGTGTGCATTATTGCGAACAAACGCCGCCGTCACGGTAATAAACTGAGAAACCAATCGTGATCAGTGAGCGAAGAGACATTATATAATACGGCGAATTTCCGGACAGACTTAGCGCTATCTCCGAGAATGGATCACAAAGTCAAGGATGGCGAGGAAGACGAATCTAGAACGAGGGAGGATGGGCTTTAGGGGACACGAGAAAAAGACGAGAACGAGACGGGAGAAGATTTATTCAAGCAAGATAAGTTACTTGGCTAACTTTGGACAAAATCGAGTGTGATACAGATTGCGAAACTTTGGGAGAAACACCATGGCGAGCCCAGCTTAAATATTTTCCGACCGAAGTTATCGTCGTGATATCATACCCCTAACCGTGACATCATACTGATGACCCTAGCACCTTCCCTCAGGACTATTACGCGTCCTTAATATCTATTTGAGCTTTAAGAATCTTAATAAATTGAACATAATCTTTCGTTAAAGTTGATCTTATCTTATCTTGTATCTATCTATCTATCTTCTCATGGTCGAGGACCCCTATAACCCCGGGGCTATGCCCTTGCATGCCAAGCCCACACTAGTCTACAAGTTCTCACGCTAGTTCCAACAATATTATACCCTCTATCTACCTTTTTGGTGGGTCGGATGGTGCTGTGGTACACCGTCCGGACTGTTCTCCCAAGTAGAGCCGGGTAGCCGAGGCACATGCCCCACATGAGATAAGAGAAAGCTGCTTCGAATCCAGTAAGACCCTCACACCACTTCTCTCGCGGTGATAATGTATTCGTGGGATGACGAAAGCACACTGGATGGCCGTGGGAGGTTGAAATGCGTAACTGCGCTAAACATTAAAGGTTGAGGGAAGAAAGGGCTGTAAGGCGCCTGACATCGAGGTATGTCTTCAAATAATATTCGGGCATGAGTGCCCCTCATGTCATGTTGAGTCATCGCTGTATGTGTCGCACCAGTGTAATTCGTGTCATAGCCTAAGGGCTGCACAAGCCAGAATTATTTTAAAAAAGAAAAAAATTACTTAATGAAAAGGGCTTCTTATTACACGTGTATTATATTACCTTGTCAGGGTCTTTTCCCAGCGATCGAGTTTCTCACCGATCTCTTTCCCATATCATTCTATGCTATGTCTATAGATCAGGAATCCGTTAAATCCTCTACCTCATTCCAAGTCCCGCATACTCTAGTTCCTCGATTAATGCACTTGCCCATGAGCACGGACTTGTGTCGGCTGCCTGGCGAAGAAACCCCTGTACATATCTATCAGTTCACAACATATCTGCCAAGGAAATCTGGAGATGTGTCTACTATGCGGTTCCGAGTCCTCAAGATGATCTTAGCTCGTGGCTTACAACGTCATATCAGAGTGAGAAAAGCCTGGGTTGAGTTTACAGATCATTAAGTGTAGGTTCTTCCTCTAAAACAACAGGAAAGTACGATCCTAATTTATGTGCGCTAAAGCGGTGAGTTATTGCCGTTTTCAGGATCCACAACTAAACGTCAAAAATGAGCTATTCAACGGAAAATGCGTATCTCGTCCGATAATGCCGACATGGACCTTTCGGGCGCCAAATCAAGTTAATTGGAAGAAGTATGTCTCTGACTTACAATGAAACACTCCAATTATATGCCAAATAACCCCTCTACGTGAGCTCCATTATCTTTTACTTCAATACTGCAGGGTAACACTTAGTACAAGACCGAATTGATTTATGTGTCGCTTGCTTCCAGGATCTCTAAAAAAAGCACAACATTAATATCAACTGGCAGCAAGCTCTACCTCCGTAGTATGGTAAATGCATAAGTAGGAAGCTTATCACCCTTTCTCTGAACAACGTGGAAGACAAACGAAGCAAACCAATAACCCTCCGACCAGCTAGAGCTTTTGGATTCTGCCATTGGAAGAAATTTCAACGACACTTCTCTCGGGATCTCCTGGCCATACAATTTTCACATTCATTCAACACACTATGAATTTGAACAGGCTGTAGCTGGAGAGGAGAAAATATCGGCTGGACTGCGGGCGTCCATGAAAAAATTCGACGTACCTTGCCTTTCAGTTTTCTTGAACTACATATATGCATTCACACAAAGACATTACTCGTCACAGCTGAAGCTGTAATGAGTAGAGCTATCATCTATCTCTTGGCCTTTAATGTTCTAAGCGATCTTAAAGGTAAGACAACCTATGCACTGACGTGGGACGTTCCCGACTCAGATCTACAGAAGAAAATTCATGTTCGAGTGCATACCGGTCGTTCCTTCACCCACACGACGTCAACGCTATCCATCTAAAATTAATAATAGCTGAGAATACTGGGGATCGCAAGTAGATCAGTCATTTAACCTTGAATACTATGAATCTATTCCACATCTCATGGTCAGTGACCTTACTGGTTTTGGCTTATACCAAAGACTGCTCCTCCCTACGGATGAGGACCTGGGCTCTAGGGAGCGGAAATTCCAGAGAGCCTCTGCTTTCGGGGACCGTCTCTAGAATATTTCAGGCAGGCCGTTAACTGTAGCTTTAGCTGAAAATTTTAGTGAATTGAGACAGGATATATATCTCATTTCGTTTACTTTTTCTGATCATCAATACTAAAGGCTCATAAAGTTATAAGCCAAAGTTGGTGCTAAAGGAGCATGGGTTTACTGGAGTTCAGGATATATGGAATATCTGCCAAAACACGTAATGTATTTGAATCCTTGGTTGAAGCTAGTAGGCTGAAAACAATGTGATAAAAAAATACCAGAGGCTATCTCTCATTTTTTTTTTTTCATTTGTTATCTCGATGTGAACTGAGTTTTTTTCAGGAACGCGTTGAGCTGCTGACGTATGGCAGTGTTACACTGGGCGAAGCGCTTTCTCCTACACTACATGTGTGACGGGCTGTGCCCAATTAGGGATCGGTCACGAGGATCATCCCAGTATGAGCATAGGGTTTATAAAACTAGGTAGATCGGGATCGGTAAGGTGCACGGGCCGACGGATGCGGGCCACAACCTGGCCCGTGGACAGAGTGTACGCGGAAGGATTACGCGAATTACTTCGGGAGCCAGGAAGCTTGAAGACGGTATAGTATGAAGTTATTGGTGATGGTGCGATGAAGGGGCACGGCGTCGGGCGAAAAAGAGACTCGGCTGGATAGGATTTTACACAGGTTAGGGTTTGGAAATCTAAGTAATCTAACGAAGGGGACTATGGATGGGGGTTAGGACGGCCGAACAAGGCTAGTGACTATATATTCCCAGAGATGCATCCCAAGAAAATTTGAAAGAGATAAATGTTATATCTTTGTGGTATTGATTAACGTTTGTGGATAGCGACCTTTAGCGACCTCTCACAACATGTACCTTATACGAACCCATGCCACTTAGCTGCTACAATATCGAGTATGGTGACATTGATTCAAAAAATAGCACATAGAGAATGTATCGATTGTGTGACGGAGAATATCCCTGGCGCTGTTATTCATTGGTTTTGGATAACAGCATTCTGTTGTTTAATGTATTTCATATTCAGCCCTTCCGAATGCATCCCATCACAATATACGTTTTTCCTGCTGAGATTAAATATCGCTACTTGTCAGAGTTTCAGCACCATTTGTTCTGCGACATTTGAGATTGGTTGTATCGGATGCTTTGGCCAGCCTCTCATTACTATTTTATTCGGCGTTTCGGCTAATTAGAGCCCGTGTTGACATACCCCTGCAATTTTCATTTGTCACCTTTGTGGCCTAGGTGTTACAGTTTATGACTCTGTAGTTACTTCACTTGAATTAAGCTACGTACTAGGTTGTCAGAGGCCTTTTCTTATTTGTATTTAGTCAAGTTAGTTAGGCACACAGAGCGACTCACGCTTTGTTTTCAGTCAACTTCTCTACCCCAAACTTCTCAGAGTTCACCACTCTACCACTCGTACCACTCGACCATTCGTACCACTCTACCATTCGTACCACTCGACCATTCGTACCACTCTACCATTCGTACCACTAGACCATTCGTACCACTCGACCATTCGTACCACTCGACCATTCGTACTTCTCTATCATTCATCCTCCTACAATCCCTATTCATCCCTGGAACCCCTTTTCCTTACCACGAATCTCGAATTAACCCACGTGCTGGCTTCACGTGTGACATTACAAAGCGTCCAACAGACGGATATATACGGAACCTTATATATCCAAATTCATATTTATTTCCACCTACTCATAAACTTACATTTCAGAATGCCGAATACCTTTTCCACTCCACCTGCAGATCCTATGGATACCGACTTGATTCCGTTAATACCATCCGAGCTCTGGAGCATTCCCTATCTCCATATGCCCGGCATTCTAGCGGCCGCCACCCGTGTCGACCCAACTCGGGTCGGACAATTATTTTCAGCCCCAGCTCCTTCTCAATCGGCACCTTCCTTATCCGCCTCGCCTGCTCCACCTGCTCTCTTCCGCCCGACACCTCCACCCATCGCGCAGTATAATGGAAGTTCCGCAACGCTCCGCCCCTTCTGCTCCCAACTTATCAACCAGATCCAGGGTTCAAAGACCTATTTTGCGGACGAAAGTGCTAAGGTACAATTTGCCTATCAATGTCTCGGCCCCGGCGCACTGGAAAAGATGCGATCTTCTTTTCGATGCCTAGAGGATCCATCGATCCCAGCAGAAATAAATACGCTAGAACAGTTCATTGCAGCACTGAAACAGCGATGCCAAGATCCATCCCTCCGTCACCAGGCGACATCAAGAATCGATGCCTTACGACACAATAATATGAGGTTTCATGATTTCATAACGATCTTTGAAGACAATATGGCTGATTCGCTCTATTTTAACAAAGATAAGTCACAATGGAAAGATATGTTAGAACGTAGACTTTCGGTTCCCCTACGAAAACTTATTCTTTCTGCCTCCAACGTCCCATCCGACTACCATGATTTTGTAGCCTATTTGCGTCTCAAGGATGCAGGCTTGCAAGAAATTAAAGCAACTTCCTCCCACTCGGAGCTCTACCGACCACCAATGAGGCCTCGCCCTATACCAAACTTCATTGCCTCACCCGCCCCAGCCAACACTTTTCGAGAACCGACCGTATCTCAAGGTGGTTCCGCAATGGACTTAGACGTAGTTTCCCGACAAAAAGGGCCCGACGGCAAGTTAACTGAGGCAGCTAAGGAAGCTCGTCGAGCTCTAGGTAGATGCGTATAGTGTAATAGGTCTGGCCATATTGTCTCTGACTGCCCCTTGGGAGCCCGATCAATTACGTCAGTCGCGACAATGGTAAATTCCACCCCCGAGGCTTTAAAAGAATCACTCCGACAATAAGTCGCGTGTTGGAGTCTCTTTCGGTAGGACGAGCGGATTTATCAGAGTTTTCCTTTTCACGCCATATGTATATACATGCAAAAGTAGGAAATGAAATTTTGATTGCTCTAGTTGATACCGGCGCCTCTGGCTTTGCATTCGTGTCGAAGTCCCTCTGTAATCGCTTAAAACTCCTCCCCGAGTCACTCCCATCCACCATCTCCCTGATGGGCTTTGAAGGAAAAAAGGGTTCTATTATCACCCAAAAAGTGTCCTTCCCTCAGTTAATTAAAAACCACAGCGAATCCCTCACTGCCTATGTTACTGACCCCTACAAATACGACCTCATCTTAGGTCTGTCTTGGCTGGAGAAACATACACCCTACATAGATTGGAAAGAACATACTATCACATTTGGGGAACCTTGCTTAAGAGATCTCTGCTGCCATTTCGAGACTACTGTTCCTTACTTTAATTCACTAACCCAGAAACCCCTCTCGATGAAAAATCTCGTACCAAATCCCCCTTCGCCTCAGATTAAAATGAACCAATTGAAAGACCACCCTCATTCGGAAGTATCTGCACAAGCATTTGCCGTAGAAAGCCAACAACAGGGGAGTTTTAACTTCGCGCTAAGCCTCCGCGACCTCGACATCCTCATAGATGACTCAATGGAGCGCCTACCCGTCGTTCATGTAAGAGGTGCCACTATGGCCATTCCCAAGAACGCAAGCCCCAAGGAATTTCTCCCTCCTCAATATCAAGATTTTATTGATGTCTTTGATAAAAAACTGGCTGAAACACTACCACCTCATCGATCTTGGGATCATTCTATCGAGCTTCAACCTGGAAAACAGCCCCCAGCAGTTCGTCCCTATTCAATGAATCAACACGAGCTTAAGGCCCTTCGGACTTACCTGGATAAAGAGCTGTCGAAAGGCTTTATCCGCGTCTCTCGATCCCCAGCTGCTGCCCCGGTGCTCTTTGTGAAAAAGTCAAATGGCGATCTCCGCTTTTGCATCGACTATCGCGGACTCAATGCGATTACCATAAGAAATCGACACTCCTTTCCTCTAATTTCAGAGACACTCAGCCAATTATCTCACGCCCGATACTACACGAAATTAGATGTAATCTCCGCCTTCAATAAACTTAGAATTAAGGAAGGCGATGAATGGAAAGCCGCATTCACCTGCCGATACGGATTATTTGAACCCTTAGTTCTCCCATTTGGCCTATGTAATGGGCCAGCCTCCTTCCAATCTTATATAAATCATGCCCTCAGGGGAATCCTTGATCAATTCTGCACGGCCTATATGGACGATATCTTGATATATTCGAAAACCCTGACCGAACATCGTCAACACGTCAAAACTGTTCTACAGCGGCTCCGAGAACACGGATTACAAGTAGACATCGCAAAATGTAACTTCGAAACAAAACAGGTGACTTACCTAGGGCTGATCATTTCAACTAAAGGAATTAGCATGGACCCTCAAAAGGTGGCTTGTGTACAGGAATGGCCAACTCCTCGTACGGTCCGCGACATACAGCGATTTCTCGGTTTTGCGAATTTCTATCGCCGCTTCATTCCCGAATTTTCTAGATTGGCAGCTCCATTGACTAAACTTACAAAAAAAGAAACTCCCTTCGTTTGGGATGACGGCTGCAAATCATCATTTCTCCAAATCAAACAAGCTTTTAAGGAAGGAACCATGCTGGCTCATTTCGATCCTAAACTCCAGGTAGTCCTGGAGACGGATGCCTCCGACTTCGTCACAGCGGCAATCTTATCCCAAATTGATAGCTCTGGCAAACTTAGACCGGTGGCTTTTATGTCCAAGAAAATGCTCCCGGCCGAGTGTAATTATGAAATATTCGATAAGGAACTGCTGGCTATTGTTAACGCATTTGAAACCTGGGCAGCAGAATTGGGATCGGTAGAAGCCCCATCTCTCATCTTAACCGATCACAAAAACCTTGAACACTTCACGACCACAAAGAAACTGAACAGACGGCAGGCCCGTTGGAACGAGCTGTTAGCAAACTACGACTTTAAGATCGTGTTTCGACCTGGCAAACAGGGCGCAAAACCTGATGCTCTAACTCGAATTAGCACTGATAAACCCTCGGAAAAAGAAGATGAACGAAATCAACACCAATACCAAATACTCATTAAACCCGATCAAACCTTACGCCCTCTCAACCTATTACCGCTAGCATCTAATTATTCTCCACAAAATGAACAGCTACCGGAACTTTCACTAACTAATTGGAATAAACTTTGTGATGAGGATCAATACTGCCAAGAAATTCGCTCTGCGTTAGACGATCGTTCCATTATCCGAAAAGACATCCAGTTAGCAAGCTGTAAAGCAACCTCTCATTCTTTAACCTTCGATAATAAGGAGTATGTCCCAAAGCCCCTTCGCGAAACTATGTTGAGGCAGCTTCACGATAATCCATTACACGGTCATCGCGGGGCAGCAGCACTCTATAAAATGCTCACTCGAAAATTTTGGTGGCCCGACTGCCAAGATGATGTTTCCAAATACGCTTGAGGTTGCCACAGCTGTCAGAAAAACAACCCCTCAACACAAAAACCTCATGGTTTCCTCCAGCCCCTACCAGCACCTAGTTCAGCCTTTCGTCATCTAACACTCGATTTCGTGGGCCCCCTGCCGATATGCAAGATCCGAGGTTTTAACTACCGATTTATACTTCAAATCGTTGATCGCCTGACTAAAAGAGTGTGGGTCATACCGCTGGAACGACCAACCGCTCAAGAAACTGCTGATGCTTTTATCAGCCATGTGATCCGGTTTTCAGGCCTGCCCGACTCCCTTGTTTCCGACCAAGGAAGAGCTTTTATTGATAAAACCTGGAAAGAAATTTGCGCGTGTCTCGAAATTACACATCGTTTATCTACTTCATATCATCCACAAATAGATTGACAAACCGAGAGAGCCAACAAAACCCTAGAGGTCTACCTACGCCATTATGTTAACCACCATTAGGATGACTGGGTAAAGTACCTTCCCTTGGCAGAATACTGCTGCAACAACCATGTTAACGCATCGACTGGGTTAACACCATTCTTCGCTTCATTTGGACATCATCCACGATTAGATTTTAGACCAGAATCGAATACATTAGAGCCCAGACAAACTCCGCAATTTGTTACTAAAATGAAAAACATAGTCCAACATTGCGCTGAACACATCGCCCTAGCACAAGCTTACCAATCAACCTACACAAATGAAAGACGAATTCCGGCGCCCAGATATCAAGTTGGAGACATGGTCTATTTGTCCTTAAAAAACCTTGCATCTGCGAGGCCCACAAAGAAACTCGATCACGTCAGGGCAGGCCCCTGGAAGATATCAAAAGTTAAAACCCCATTAGTAGTTAAGCTGGACCTGCCATCTCAACTTAGGATAGATAACAACTTCCATGTGAGCCTTCTGCGCCCAGTATACAGCGGTTTTCCCTCGCAACAACAATCACAGCCAGCGCCACTGGATCCGAAAGTTTTTGGACCGGACATGTACGAAGTGGAGGCTATCCTGGATTCACGAATCAGAAGAAAAAGGGTCCAGTACTTGGTTCGTTGGACAGGAAATGGTGAGACAACTTGGGAACCACCAGAAAATCTCGACGGATGTCAAGAACTTGTGTCCGAGTATCATGACGCCTATCCATCTGCGCCGCGCTCGCAGGAGCTCGCATCTGAAAAAAGAGGAGGGTAATGTCAGAGTTTCAGCACCATTTGTTCTGCGACATTTGAGATTGGTTGTATCGGATGCTTTGGCCAGCCTCTCATTACTATTTTATTCGGCGTTTCGGCTAATTAGAGCCCGTGTTGACATACCCCTGCAATTTTCATTTGTCACCTTTGTGGCCTAGGTGTTACAGTTTATGATTCTGTAGTTACTTCACTTGAATTAAGCTACGTACTAGGTTGTCAGAGGCCTTTTCTTATTTGTATTTAGTCAAGTTAGATAGGCACACAGAGCGACTCACGCTTTGTTTTCAGTCAACTTCTCTACCCCAAACTTCTCAGAGTTCACCACTCTACCACTCGTACCACTCGACCATTCGTACCACTCTACCATTCGTACCACTCGACCATTCGTACCACTATACCATTCGTACCACTCGACCATTCGTACCACTCGACCATTCGTACTTCTCTATCATTCATCCTCCTACAATCCCTATTCATCCCTGGAACCCCTTTTCCTTACCACGAATCTCGAATTAGCCCACGTGCTGGCTTCACGTGTGACACTACTATTGTTCTTCGGGCAGCCATTGTTGGATTTTCTATTCGATTTTTTGTTGATCGTGAGGTTGATATTTTTTATTCTTTTAAACCTCTTTTTCATCATGGTATTACTAAATACTTTCATAATATCAATATATCCTATTATTGCCGTGGCTGTGCCCTATTGTCCGGTTACCAAAGCGGTTATTCCTGCTGGTAGGTAGATATATATGCTCCTATTGCCATTGGATTTATGCAACTGATTGCCTCATAGCTCCCGATCCATTACCAGTTCCATCTGAAGGGTTAGTTGTGAGGCATGTGGCAATAGGATCTGGTACTCAGAATTACACTTGCGAAAGCCCTGCCAGTGTGCCAACTCCTATCGGTGCTGTAGCAACACTATATAATGCTAGCTGTATTGCCTCAACCGACCAAAGACTGCTTGCAAAAATGACAGCTGATGCCCAAAATGCACCCATCAATCTTGCCGTCAGCGGCTCTCATTTCTTCCCCGAGCTAAAACTCGCCCTGTTTGATCTACACACTGCTGCTTCTGATATTGGCATAGTACCTTGCCACAAAACTCACTCAGTGAATGCACCAGCTCAAGGAGCTGTTCCGTGGCTCAAACTTGGCGCAACATCCGACGTAACCGGTGATATTAAAGAGATTTATCGAGTTGATACTCATGGCGGAGCTGCACCCGAGGATTGTAGTAATAGTCTCCCCACATTTGAAGTCCATTACGTTGCCCAGTAAGTTATATTTATTTAATGATAGCCATGTACCTATTGCTCAAATTTAGTCTCGGCTGACTTTCCACAGATATTGGTTTTTTGCAGGTCATCTTTCACCTTGAGACTTGTTCTATCTTCACGACAGCTTGGAAATTTTGATAGTTTGTTAGGGTAACCTAATTAATTTTTATATCATTATTGGTATCATCGAAACATGAGTGAGAGTGTTGGGGCGTCATCCTATTAAGGAAGACAATACCACTTGATAAGGATGAAATATATTGAGCCTGTCAAGCTGGTTCGGATGCTTTGAGTAATAAAATGTAAATATAAAAGAAGCACTCTCACAAGAGTAGTAGAATTAAGTTCTGTTCCGAGATAGAAAATGGTTGTGAATCCAAGTAAAAGTAAACTTAACTACTACCCTTCATCCTCCCTCCTTTTCTTATACCTCGTTCTCGACGACAATCGATGATGTGAAACAACAGACGATAAAAATTTACTACAGCCTTTAAGATGACATGACACACAAAAAGATTAGCCGTGAGCACAGTGAGGGCGTGACATAAGAAGATGCTACAGTACAAATATAATATTTCAACTTACTGTTATGGCAATGTAATTTTCTCATTAGGTAATATTATGAACAGGGATATGCAGGATTAAATGAAGCATTGATGGCACAATGCATAGATGACTGCAATTACCCTTTCATACCTTTAACCTCCCGCTGTGATTAGGCGCAAGGGTTTGGATGATTGTTGGCACTCCTACATAGTCGCCAAATGAGATTATGACGGATGAGTAACACCTAGTAAAGGAGATTAGTTGGGAATTGCTGGAGTACTTAAGGGGCTACCTTGGGCAAGATGAAGAACTTCAGCTTTGCAATTTGTATCATACTTTAACTTCTTCTTACGTATCTGCAATCGTGTTAATAGGGTCATTATCCCATAAATTCTATACTTCTTTCCATTTTTAGTCTTCCTGCCTCCCTCGAAGACGGCGAATCGAACCCTCCGTTACCTCGCCGTAACATTTTGCAAAGCTCTTTATGCCAGACCCTTCCTCTATTAGAAGGAACATTGATCCGAGAGAGGACACTTCATCCTCACAATCGGCCTGGCAACAACTTGCGGAATCATGGGACCAAGTAGTATCGAATTCAACTTTACGCCGATTTGCACTCCCCCTTGACTTACCAAGGCCGATTCAGAAGTGTCTCAGTCATGCACACTCAGTTGGAAAATCAAGTGTAAAAGATTCAAATCCTACAGACTTTTCGGACTTGTATCCTCCGGTTGCGACTGACTTACAACTACGGTTAATTGATGAGGCTGTGACACTGGGTCAAGGCCTGGGGCTTGAAGCCTCTAGACAAATTACTACGCATACACCTTTCACTACATCTACACCACCTACAACAGATTCCCCCAACCTCGATCCTCTACCTCTCCAGTCCTCTCTAGTCTTAGGACTTCCCGATAAGTTTGATGGAACTAGATCTAAATTTAATGCCTTCGCCACTAATATGCAGATCCGATTTCGATCAAATTTGAGGGCTTTTCCTACTGACGAGTCCAAGATTATATATGCGGGATCGTTCCTCACCGCTACCGCCTACAGCTGGTTCCACCCTCATGTCAACTCGTCGGATGGTGAAATTTCTTTTACCACCTATGCATTATTCATGGACGCCCTTGGTGCAGCTTTTGATGATCCTGATGCTTATGCTACCGCGGAACGTGACCTTGAAGCCATGCGTCAGGAAGGTTCATGCGCCGCATATTACGCACAAGCAGTCTCAATCTTCACTCGACTAGGATGGGAGGATCCGAAAGTTTTAATACATCATTTTCGGAAAGGACTTAAGGAACCGCTAAAAGATGGCTTGGTAGGCAAAGCACTCCCTAAAAATTTTTCAGACTTTGCCACAGCATGTATAGCTCTCGATAATGAGATATACGCGCGCATTCGTGAGAAAAAAGGCCGCCATCAAAACACAGCTCCTCTATTCAATCCCCCTTCCAACTCAATTATAACTCCAGCACGACTAAACGCCCCTACTAACTCGTCAGTTTCAAACGCTCCTCGCCCATTACCTTCGGCTCCAGTGTATGACCCCATGGAACTTGACAATTCAGAAGCTGGGAAAGCCGCACGAAAGGCATATCGGCGGGCTAATCACTTGTGTGGGTATTGTGGAGGGTCGAACCATATAGTAAGGAACTGTCCAATCCTTGCCGAGCGAGACGCTCGCCAGAGACCACAGATTTTGAACTCTGAGGTCGTAGATAGCGAAATTTCTCCTCCTTCGTTAGCGCTATACGAACAAAAAAACTTGTTTGCTAGAAAATATGCGACGCTTTTCTAGCTCCTGTTCCCAAACTTCCCATGTCGCGTCTTCTTATGTCTCTCTCCAATCATCCACTCCTTCTCCTTACCTAAACCAAGGAATCGTATCAGACTCTAATATAAAGCTACCTTTCCCAGTAATTCATACTTTTGATCTCGGAAATGAACAGCCACTCACCGTTGAGTCGCTTGTAGAGCGAAAAGTTAAGACCTTGGTTATGATTGATTCAGGGGCATCGACATCCTTCATTGATGAATATTTCTTGAACAAATATTGCCTTATTCCTCGTCTTAAAAAATACCCAGAAATAGTCCTAGTTGTAGACGGTAGGCAGTCTTCTTCTGGCCAAATTACGCACGAAATAGATCTGTTGTTGGAAATTGATAGTCATGTAGAGATACTGACCTTCCAGGTAACTCGGATAGCGCGTTACAACATCATACTCGGAAAATCATGGCTCTCCAGGCACGACCCAAAAATAAGATGGAGTAACAACAAACTCGCCTTCCCGTCTCACTTTTGCCGCAGGCACTGCATCATTAACGGACGCTATCGATCCGGCTCCTTAATTCATTTACCTCCTGAAACAACGTTGCGGCCAGCTTTGGGTGCAACATCTTCGAATCCGAGTTCAAAGCCATTTCGGCCCTCTTCTTCGTCGTCTTCTTCTACCACTGCAACCTTCGCAACTGCAAAGTCTCACCTAGACCCGAATACTCCATCTGTTCAAAATTCAGCATTAGCAACTTCCTCTGGACGCCCAAATCACCAAGTATTTTCGGTTTCCATTCAAGACATCTCAGAATATCTAAATAAACCTTTCATATCAGAAGAAGAGGAAATCCGAGGGTTACAAGAACAAATTCCAACACAATTCCATGAATTTTTGCCCTTATTTTCGTCTAAAGAAGCGGGGAAGCTGCCGCCTCATCGTTATATAGACCATGAAATTCCAATCGTAAAAGATAAAAAGCTTACACTTGGACC
The DNA here is from genome assembly GCA_028751805.1 of Podosphaera xanthii. NCBI lineage: Eukaryota > Fungi > Ascomycota > Leotiomycetes > Helotiales > Erysiphaceae > Podosphaera > Podosphaera xanthii. The sequence continues at coordinate 5,314,620 of JAPWIX010000008.1, forward strand.
GCTGTACTCGATGTGAAATGCGGAGCTGGCAGCACTCCGCGAATACTTGCGAGAAAACCTAGAAAAAGGATTCATTGAACCTTCCACCTCCTCCTATGCATCTCCAGTCCTTTTCGTTAAGAAGCCAGGGGGTGGTCTCCGATTCTGTGTCGACTACCGAGCTCTCAATGAAATTACCCGAAAAAATCTTTACCCTCTACCACGTATCGATGACTCCCTTCGACAGCTACTCAAAGCCCGTAAGTTCACACGATTAGACTTACGTGGAGCGTACAATCAAATCCGAATTAAACCAGGCGATGAACCAAAAACTGCTTTCCGGACCTGATATGGATTGTATCAGTATAAAGTAATGCCCTTTGGTCTTACTAACGCTCCAGCAACGTGTCAACAATTTGTAAATGATTTTCTACGAGAATACTTAGACATATTTGTGATCGTGTATTTGGACGATATTTTAATTTATTCCGAAAATCCATCTCAACATGACAAACATGTACGGAAAGTCTTGGAAAAACTCCAGGAATATGGTCTCTTTTGTAAACCCGAGAAGTGCGGGTTTGGAGTTGACCAGACAACATTCCTTGGTTTTGTAGTATCGCGTCGTGGTCTATCCATGGATCCCTCTAAGGTAAAGACTATTCGAGATTGGAAACCCCCAAATAAAATTCGGGGTGTGCAATCATTTTTGGGGCTTGCGAATTTTTATCGAAGATTTATTGAAAAATATTCCAGAATCGCTGCACCACTATTTGCCCTTACCAAAAAATATTCTAGATTCATCTGGACAGAGGCTTGCCAATCTGCGTTCAACTCCTTGAAAAAATCATTCACTTCCGAACCCATCCTTCGCCATTTTGACCCGTCATTAACAACTGTTTTGGAAACCGATGCCTCAGATAAGGTCATCTCGGCCGTATTATCCCAGTACCACATTTACCCAAACTCCGTCCAAAAGTTGCATCCAGTTGCATATTTTTCTCGGACAATGTCATCCCCCGAGGTCAATTATACGGTGGGAGATAAAGAACTTCTCGCCATAGTGGAGAGTCTAAACGAGTATCGGCAATATGTTTGCAACCTGGCATCACCCGTCCGTATAATCACCGATCACCAAAATTTAACTGCCTTTACCACAAAAAGGATCCTCAATCGACGGCAAGCTAGATGGGCCTTAGAGCTAGCTGAGATCGATTTCTTCCTTGAGTTTCGACCGGGACAGAAAAATTCAAGGGCTGATGCCTTGACTCGACGCGCGGAAGACTTGGCTCGAAATGATAAGCTAGCACCACCCAATGATCACATCATTTCCCAAGATAAAATTGCTCATCAGAACCTACTCGCACCAGTAAGGAAGGACTCGTCTTTATTTTGTCTAGCTCTAGAAACGGGGGCAGAAATAAATGAACTCAACGTCGAAAGTACCTTAGTAAAGGAAATTCTCGACTCCCTTGCCACAGATGTCTTCGGTCAAGAAATTGTAAAAGCTCGAGATTCCGGGGCGACTCAACATTCGCGGTTTGACCTTGCGTCATGTAAAATAAGTTCTCAGGGTCTTTTGCTAGTCGCAGAAATGATTTATGTACCGGAATCTCTGCGAACCAAGATTATTTCGGATTCACACAACCATCCTGCAGCGGGACATCCAGGTAGAGCAAAAACATTCGAGCTCATTTCTCGAAATTTTTGGTGGCCAGAAATGAGAAAATCAATTGATCGATATTTACGAAACTGTGACACGTGTGCGAGAATAAAGCCTGTTCGCCATGCCCCCTTCGGTTACCTGAAACCCCTTGAAATTCCCCAAAAACGATGGGAATCTATCTCACTCGATTTTATTACAGGACTGCCTTCTTCTTCTGGATTCGATGCACTACTTGTAGTAGTTGATCGCTTAACTAAAATGGCACACTTTATACCCACTAAAACAACCTGTTCAACAACTGACCAAGCGATTTTGTTGAGAGGTAATATTTTTCGGCTACACGGCCTCCCTGAATCAATCGTATCTGACCGAGATCCAGTCTTCACATCTAGCCTGGCTCGAGAAATAGCAGCACACCTATCAATCGATCTCCGTTTTAGCAGCGCTTTTCACCCCCAATCAGATGGCCAAACGGAGCGCGTAAATGCTATCCTTGAGCAATACCTCCGAGGATATTGCAACTACCAGCAAGATAATTGGCATGAGTTCCTCTCAATGGCTGAGTTTTCGTACAATAATTCGATATCATCATCGACAAAAGTTTCCCCTTTTTTCGCCAACTATGGCTACAATCCTCGCTACCAAATTCTTTCTCGCTCTGACCATATGCCGAAAACAGTCGAAATTCAAAAATTCCAACGTCAGCTAAACAAACTTGAAAATTTTATCAAAGCAGAAATCCGATACGCTCAGGACATCGCGGCGGAAAATTCAAATAAATCGCGGCGAGCTCCCCCAATATTTAAAGAAGGGGACCACGTTCGGCTTCTTAGGAGAAATATTGCTACTGCTAGACCATCAAACAAACTCGATCATAAACGTTTAGGACCTTTTAAAATTCTGAAGAAAATCTCTTCGCATGCTTACCGGTTAAAGCTTCCGCCAACAATGAAAATACATCCAGTATTTCATGTTTCGCTCCTAGAACCGACAGCCAAAGATCCTCTACCGGGACAGCTCAATCCACCACCGCTACCTATCATACTTGATGGAGAACTGGAGTACGTTGTAGAAGAAATTCTGGATGTTAAACCCCGAGGCACTAAACCCTTCCTCGTCAAATATCTCAACGACCCAATACCTTCATGGGAACCCTATGAATTTGTCAAAGATTTGGAGGCTCTGGATAAATTTTATGCCCGATACCCCGGAAAACAGTTTTCGCGCTCGTAGGAACTTCGCTTTGTGGAAAAGGAGGATAATGTTATGGCAATGTAATTTTCTCATTAGGTAATATTATGAACAGGGATATGCAGGATTAAATGAAGCATTGATGGCACAATGCATAGATGACTGCAATTACCCTTTCATACCTTTAACCTCCCGCTGTGATTAGGCGCAAGGGTTTGGATGATTGTTGGCACTCCTACATAGTCGCCAAATGAGATTATGACGGATGAGTAACACCTAGTAAAGGAGATTAGTTGGGAATTGCTGGAGTACTTAGGGGGCTACCTTGGGCAAGATGAAGAACTTCAGCTTTGCAATTTGTATCATACTTTAACTTCTTCTTACGTATCTGCAATCGTGTTAATAGGGTCATTATCCCATAAATTCTATACTTCTTTCCATTTTTAGTCTTCCTGCCTCCCTCGAAGACGGCGAATCGAACCCTCCGTTACCTCGCCGTAACACTTACATTGCTTTACCCCAAAGTTCGTCCCCTACATGTGATGCACCTCCAGGGGTATATCCCATAGAGCTTCCTAGCTAAACCAATATTAAGGCACTCGTACGAACTGAAATTAGGGTCAAGACCTTGGTAACATTGTCGTCCCCTTTATCCCGCTTCGGTGGAAAGTTTATATCCAAGTCATTGATACTGCCATCAGTTAGTCTGTATTTGTTCGTCAATATCTACGATCAACCAGTATATTTTGATGCAAAATCTCTGCGCAAATTTGAGAGAGGCCTTCATTTTTTTTGATAGAAGAATTGGACTCAATAAATTCGGAGCGATATTGAAAAAGTTGTGCCTCTCACAAGCTCCCAGATGTGTGAGATTCCAGGCTTCTTATTCATGCAAGATGGAGCTCCCTCTCACTCATCTTCTGAAACAACGATTGAACTGGGTCACAACAGGATTCTTTCTACAACCTGGCTAATCTACTCTCCAGACTTTAATCCGGTTGAAAGTATTTGGAATCCAATGAAAGATTTTATGGCGCATAATTATCCCGACCTGCCTAGTGGGAAAGAACGATCATACGACGAGGTGTGTTTGATCGTAACGGAGGCATGGAGATCCATCAAGCCAGAACAACTATCAGAGCTATTAGCTAGCGAGACACAAAGATGCCAGGCTGCTACAGACGTAGATGGTAGAAATATGAAGTAATAACTAGAGTCTTGATGCAACCCCCCCCCTCTGATTTGATTTGATTTCATTTAACCCGATCAGGCATCCATTGGGTCTATGCAGGTGGCTATCATCTATAATGTATACATGAGGGGAAACCTTACCGGTGAAAACCCCTCGATTCTGTCTGGTTTTATCTTCACAATTTATCCCGGTTTACCCAGGTTCTCCTCCAGGAAGTGCAATATTCACTGTTCAGCCAGTGTGGATCCCGTCCTATCCCTTGCCAGATCTCTTTAGTTTTTCCGAGATCGCTGCTTCGACTTCCCCTGTAAGTCGAAACTGTTCTATCCAGCCTTGGGTGAGTATCCACTGCGTGATTCTAGCCACATCTCCTGGGCTGTTCATCATAGCTTCAAAAGACCTATCATTAGCTAGTCTCAGAACTTCGCCTCTTCCCCTTGCCCACTGCGGACACGCCAAGACCATGTGCTTGACATTTTGAGACGGATATCCACATTGACACTTTGTTTCGTGTACTACCGGGACTTTTCTTCGGTGCAGGTAAGAGTTGAGCCCGATATGCTCACTTCTTAGCTGAATAGCGACACTACTTTGGGCCCTGCTAAGGTTTTGGTGGATTTTAACTGGTATTCTTCTGAAGTGGAGTTTTTTTCTGCTTGATTGCTTGTTGGTGATGATCTTTGCTACGTTCCACAATTCAGGATCTGTAGTCGCTCGTCGACCAGAACGCTGCACCCTATTGTTTTCCTAAGAGTTTGTCCACTCCTGGAAAGCTGCTACTCTACCAGCCTCTTTCTGTCTACCCCTATTCGTCTCTTTACCACAAATTCCTGTCCATTCGGCAACGTCTTTGATCCTGTTCTAGGCATGCCTTTCTTCCCTCCCATTTACGGGCAGCTTGACCTTGGCACATGCTGAAGATATTGTCTCTTGAACTGAAGTTTTATCTGATAGTCCGGCGTGTTGGACCCTCCTTTGCTTCAGATAGATTTCGATGGGTAGTACAGAGGATTCGTGTTCTAATACTCTGCTGCTGGTAGAGTTGTATGCACCTGTAAATAGTTTTAAGCATTTTCTCTGAATACTTCTTAAAGATTTCACTATCCTTTCAGGTATGTTACCCGCTGGCCCGGCCTCGGCCCATATCGAGGACTCGTAAGTGAGGGCCGGTCTCACTAGCATGTTGTACAACAGCTTAGTCTTCATGAATGTGGCACCCCAAGTCGATTGTGCTAGTCTACTCATAGCCTGCACTTGGGTGTGCGATTTTCCCTGCAACTTCTTGATGTGAGCACCCCAATTGAGCTTGGGGTTGAAATATATTCCCATGACTCGAAGAGAAGGCTGTGGTCCGGTGACGTTCCCTTATATATTAACCGTCGCTCCGAGGTTGTATCTTTTCTTCCTTGCTCGTGTGAAGTGCATCAGCTGGTACTTCTCCGGCGCAAACTTCACCCCATGTGTTTTTGCCCATCTTTCACAGATCACATGTTGTTCTTTGAGCTTTCTGCAGTTTTCTTCTGTAGTATTTGACCACGTTAATATATTCGTGTCGTCCACGAAACCTACAGCTGCAGTAGATCGAGTTTGTAGCATTGGTGGGAGTGTGCTAACAAAGAAGAGAAGGAGAATCGGAGACAGCGATGAGCCTTGAGGTATACCTGTGTTAGTAGGAATTTGGTTGCCATTGAATGCTCCAAGAACTATCGAAGTTGTCCTTTCTTTCAAGAAAAATTCGACAAACCGTCTAATCCAACTTGGAATCCCCTTTACTCTTAGGTTGTGAACAAGTCTTTGGTGAGAGACATTGTCAAATGCTCCCGAGATATCCAGGCCCAAAAGTGACGCGACCTTCTTTTAATCCTTTCCCCATATGGTGTGAATTTGTTCAGTTAGGAGCTCCACCGCCAAAATCGTAGATCTCATAGGCCGAGCCCCCATGTTACGGCAAGGCCAACCGGCAAGTTGAGAATACCGTCTTCGAGTAACTACTGCAAAGGCCAGCTTTGAGGTGGAACGTCGGTCGGAGATGAAGTGATCACGAGGACGAGAAGACAAGAGGACGAGAACAAAAGAACAAAGAGACAACAAGTAGTCAAAATTAAAGTAGATACAAATTGCGAAGCTGGAGACCACCTATGTGTCGGATCCAGCTTCCTAAGTATAAAGGTTTAGGCCTAGTCCCGTCTTTGTGCCACCTGTTACATTTGTTGCAAAGTGATCCTAATCAACAAATCATAAACTTGCGGTTTCAAGTCCTCAGTCCGAACCTAGATCTAGCGCCATAATCATCAGGACTCATTCCTGAACCCTAACTTTAATCCTACTCTTCTCGTTGAACTTTGTTTCAACCACGAATATGGCCATAATACCCCATCTGCTCTTCCGGGAGAAGATTGAATTCTTCAGCAGCTTTGGAGATACGGTTAGCCACTAACTTCTCAAAGAGCTTACCAATTGTGTTAAGAAGTGCTATCGATCGATAAGCCTTTGGTGTGCCATATTTCGATTTCTGTGGTTTTCGGAGAGCCACTGTCGTTGATTTTTTGGAACCCTTCGAATGGTATCCGAGAGAAAGGCAAGCATTGAAAAGATCCGCAAGGTCCTGGGAGAGGGTCGCTTTGCATTATTTGAGGAGTCGGTTCGGGATGCCATCTGGGCCAGGAGCCTTGTCGCTTGGTAGCTTTCTGAGGTTCTCTTCGATTTCCGCCTGGGTAATGAGGCTGGAGATACTATCAAGTTCTTCCGGGTAGATTGTTCCTGCCATATCTGCAGTGTATGCTCTCAAGGATCGAAGGAAGAAGTGTTCAGCCATGATTCTAGCTTTGTCTGGATCGTCCGTGTATATGACTCCGTCTGCATCTTTAATGTCCGGTATTTGAGGTAACCTCTGTTTTTCTTCCGGGTCTTTTTTTTCCCACTTAGCAAATTTCCAGATTTTTGATGGGTCTCGAGAGGCTTCCGATACTGTTACTCTCCATCCAATTGTTTTAGCTTTTTTAATCTCGGCTTTTTTCTTACTGGTGGATTTTTGGTAATCTATACAGCTTTGCTCGGTTCCAAGCTTCTTCCACTTTCTCATAGCTTTTCGAGTATTTTTACGGCCTCAGAGCATTGGGCGTTCCAGTCCGGTTTGGCGAACCTGGATGGTTTAGCTTTAGGTATGGTTTCTTCAACTGTCTTCTGGATAGCTTTAGTGATGGAAGCCACTCTATGATCGATAGCTTGTCGAGTGTCAAGAGCAAAGTTCCCTGTCCTGATCTCAAAAAGTTTGGCAGATAATGTTTTACTGACTTTGTCCCAATCTGCTCTCTTCCATTGAGGACGAGGCTCTGGTTCTTCTGCGACGGTCGGTTAAATTGACAGCTGCGTTGATATCGGAATATGATCGGAGGATGCTTCAAGTTCGGTGTCAGGTTGGCAGGATATGGAGTCTTCGAGCCCTTTCTATCAGAATACCAGGTCAGGCGTGCTCTCGGTTCCCCTGCTGCTCCAGGTTATGGTACCCTCCGGAAGAGCTAGTTCTATATCTTTATTACCTAGCATTTCTATCAGGTCTTCTCCTAGTTTATGATGAGTCATAACCGTTTGTCCCCCCAGTCTAGGATGGTGTAGGTTGAAGTCCCCCACAAGGATGTGATGGCCTTCTATGGAGAGGAGCTCTGGGATATATTTAAGAGTTCCCATTTCTTTGCTACCATGGGAGAGAGGGGGGTTGTAAATATTGTTTACATAAATTTTGCCTCTGTCTTTCTATAGGCCAATGGAGGTTATATCTCCGGCTGATTCCTCTGGCGGATTTTCTATCCTCCATTTGCCAAATTCAAGGTTTTTACTAGCATAGATACATGTTCTACCTTTATATCCGACCGGAAATATGAGGTGGTAGGCGAGATGTGTGACTGTAGTGTTTTCCGTTGGGTGACGCCATGGCTCTTGTAGAGCCACCACATGATGCTTTAGTGGGTCTAGGGCTTGGAGATAGTGATGCTGTACTTTATTCTTGCTTTTGTTGACATTGTACCGTATAATATTTAAGGTTTGTGTGCCCTTCATGACTCCATTGCGCAATCCGGTGCCCCGTTTATCTCTGCAGTATTCTCCCGTGTTACAGGCCGGGATTCGCTATGGATGAACGTTGTTGACGCGTCAGCTGCTGAAATCACTGGCGCCCAGACTCTTGATAAGTCCGGGACCGTGGGAGAGGAAGTCTTCCGTGGTTGTCTAGGACCTCGACGTACAATGTTGAGGCCGATTGGGTTGACGATTTTGACGACTGACAAACCTGCTCGCCTTTTTCTGGATCCGACTATCTGCCAGTCACTATCCTGGTTTCCTAGCTGAGACTCATGGGCCTCAAATCTTCCTGGATCTTGAGTTCTGTTTTGAACTGCTTGGGCCTTCGCAGCCAGTCTGACGGGGCAACTCTGATTCCAGGCTGCATGTTTCCCCCCACAGTTTCCGCATCTCATCTCGTGAATATCCTAACACTGTCGGGTGTTGTGGTATTTACTGTATTTCCCGCACTTTGTAGGGGCTATGCAGGATTTTGCGATGTGGCCGTAGTTCTGGCAGTTGAAACACAGCATAATTCGAGAGCCCGATCTAAAGATTTCAACAGCTTTAGGTTCGTACCTCCACATTATACCTTTGGTAATTGCTTTAACAGCTTGCTCAGCCTTATCGAGCCACAAGATTACCGAATCTGCCTTTTTCTCAAAAGGTCTATATTTTTTTAGCCAGGCTGCTCTTTGGATACTGTTTACAGGAAGGTGTATTTCGTTGGCCGTCTGTAGCTCTTTAATATGTTCTGAATTTTCTGGTTGAAATGTTAATGGCATGTCAAGCGCAAGAACCTAGTAATTAACACTTCCAATATGTGCCGTGGTTGCGTGCTCTTTGGCCCAATTCGTTTGTCCTTCCATGATCTGTTCTGTCGACTGTTCGACATAGTAGACTTTGACTTGCCCATTCACCATTTGCTGAGCTCCAATTATTTCCTTCAGACCGATCTTCTTTACTAGCTCTTCACACGAGAGTTCGGCTATTTCCTTCTTTTCATTTTCGTCTTGTATTCTGATGGTTGTTCCAGCTACCTCAAATTTACTTGATATTTTGGCCCATGATTGCCCCTGCTGGTGAGCTACAGCTTGGGTCTAGAGGATAGTACCTTTATTAATTGAACCTACCTGTAAAATTTTTGTTAATTTTCTGTTTTCCTCGCTGTGGCTGGGCTTGGAGTTTGGGCAAGGGTAAACTTTCAATCGAAGGAGGCTTTCGATCACTTCTACGGCCTCCTTTAATAGTTTCTTACATGTCTTTGGGACAAGAGAATCGTTCTTGAGAGCTTGTTTAAATCTCTTCAATTCTTTCTCTGAGTCGGGTTGCGCCTTTCCAGCACCAGCACCACCAACACTCCCCGACGCGTTTCCAGTATATTTGCTACTTGAATCTTTAAAGGGATCCTCTGCCAGTCTATTGGGTGCATTAGATTTACGCATTTCGAAGAATTCGGTTTTGGCGTTTGTTGATGTTTTCCCCCGCCAACTTGAAAACCTTTTCTGCCTGGTAGTGTGGATTTATCGATTAGCCCCACAACATTTACGAAAAAACTGTCTAATTATAAACTGTAAATAAATAATAAAGATTAACACACGTACAAGTATATCTGTGCTTAATTATTTTGTACGTTATTGATGGAAAAAAAAACCTCAAAATTGTACAGCTTCTTTGTTACTTTATGGTTTTTGAACAATGTACGGACTATATTTCATTTGGATGTTATTAAATCAGATACTCTATCAACTTGGTAAATCTGCTGCACATATGAACTGTTTGGGTATTTAGTATCAAGTAAAACTATTTCATGGTCAAAGTTCGATGGAATTACACAAAACAATTTCTCTCCGTAGTATAGTTTCAATTTAATGTGAGAAATGCCCCTAATTATCAGGCCATTAACTATGAGTATGTCAAGTTGCCCTACATCCTTGATATCTTGTTCTACCGTATCCGATCTCAACATCAGCTGTACAATATCGTAAAACTTTTGGCATAGTCTCGTGTTGAGACAGGCTCGACCGGCTGCCTATCATACGCCCTAATCTGTATAAAGTTGTGTTTATTCGTGCTATCTTGAGTCTAAGACTAATACAAGACTAGGGCTCCTCTCTGGCTTTAAATCTGAAAGGACAGCTGGTATTTTGCGTCAATCTACGTCGTTTCCTGCATGCCTCGTCCGCTTCGTTGTGAAACGTTATAATTTTCTTACAGGCTGGAAGTTTCTTTCTTCGCTCTTTTCACTATTCTGAATTGCTGGTGGTAATGGCATATCCAGTAGACCTAGCGTGATTGAGGACCGCTTCATACAATTTTTTAATAGAAACGTAAGATTCGGGTAGAATCCATTTCGACGAAGTAGTTCTGCCATTGTTAGTTTTAGAGCTGGACGTCAATTACGCTCAAATTGATAACAACGTACGTGGAAAACGTTAGAAGATGAATTAGTAACGAAAGATTACTAGATATAACCTTTGAAAATGAGAGTGTGGATGAAGTAAATGGCCTGAAGCACATGTGTTTTGTGAGTTTTTAATATTTTATTTTTCTTGATTCATCTTGCAATCAGCCTCTATGTTACGACAAGCGTTTAAAGAGTTGAATGTAGCCTGGAATACTTCGCCAGTCTCGTTGTACGCGGTTATTGATTACAATTTGTGCATAATTTTAATGAACCTGATTACGTCTGTTGCTGTAGCGACGCGAATGTCAAACTCTGTTTAATTAGTAATTCAATTTGCGTTTACCGCTCGACAGATTCAGCATCAAAAAACTGTCGCAACAAAATTTCAAGGGGGGGGGGTTTGCATCACGACTCAGGTCTAACATGCCTACCAATTCCCAGCACAACAGAAAGCCAACTTAGTGGTGTAGATAGGAATTGCGACCTACTCTACATTACAATTTCTAATAATACTGATCATTTTACCTTCGTACATTTCTTTAGTGACCTACGCAGGGAATCTCCATCTCTGTCCTTTTTGTTATTATCTAATTATCTTTTCACATTTATTTTACGTTATTACATTATCAGGTTCCTATCTGTATGTTTTTTGATCATCTAAAGCGAACGCTGTTGATTTGTCGCGGTGGGTAACAGTAAATCTAGTTAATATTGGCTAAGTTGTAATTCAACAAGTTATGTTTTTAGTTATTCTGATCTAGACCAGCGATCAATAAACAGATAATCTTTTATAATTAGATAGTACTTGACTTTGACTTAGGATAGGGAACTCAGGATATAAATCGCTCTGAGATGTACCTGCTTAGTAGATGCGAAGCAAGGGAGCTCAGGACATAAATCACACTGTGATGTACCTCTTTCGCTATCAACAATTGAATCACACAACTGAGAGCTCACAACTTGTCTGAATTTATTCTACGTGATTTATAAAGCCATACAAGCTCTATCGCTCTGCCACAATCTGTGTTCGGGGGACGAAGATGGCGTTTCTACCTGTACGTGGTGTCCCCTACGAACCTGGAGTTTATCTTCAGAGCCAACAGAAACACGCAATACTTAGTTATTACGGGGGAAAAGTCACCCAGATGAGTTTCCGGGGCGTACCCAGCTTCCGTCACGGTGGTGATGGATCAGATTAAGTTGGCCCTTTTTACCAAGATGAATTCTCACTGTTTACAGTTATTCTGACATTATACTGTCTCCCGAGGAAAGAGCACCGCTACCTTAGTACTGGTGGTGTTGGTATAAGGAGGATATCTGGACTATGGGATATTAGGGAGACATAGATGGGCATACGCAACTCGTGTGGCTCTGGTGTCTAGGCCTCGCCTGGCTGGAGTTGCAGGTTCTTTTTTTTGAGACTTTTTCCCGCATACCAGTTTCCATGGCTGCTCTTTTTCAATTCTTTTTTGAGCAGAAGGTTCCGTAGAAAAGGTGGTTGAATTCTACGGGTAATTACTGAGCTAAATGGCTACCCGTCATGGGTCAATGTATCAATGATCTTAGGATCGAGATAAAAGGGGATAGGAGCACTGTAAAAGGTGTGGCCTGGATCAGAGAGGAGCCCTAGTGTTATAATAGTCTTGGACTCTACATAGCACGAATAAACACCACTACAAACAAACAAACGAATATATGATGAGAACCATTAGATTGATTGTATATACTGAATATGCGTATATCTCTGATGAATCGGTAATGAGTTGTCTAACCTACTACTGACAGGTGAAAGATGGTACTATATACATTATGGTGAAAATCTCTAGATCATTCTACCCTCTTCTACCTCATTCCATCTTATTCCGTTACCATTCCAACATTACAACTAGATGTTTCTGTGATATTCCTTTAGGGAAATGGTGATCGACAATAATGATTGTTGTCTTGGTCACTTCATTATTCCGTTCCGTCATATCCCTGCTAGTCTATGTGTAATATCCGAGCAAGCATAACACGCAACCACCGGCTGAAACAAATGTTGAATTGTCTTCATTAAGTTATGAGCCAAGACTAGTGCCAAAGGAGGGTGGGTTCTCCGGAATTACTCTGATACTACGGTATTAATCGTGTATAGGCGCTAAAATTCGACTTTTACAGGGTATATAGGCTTTTACTAACTTGAATTAGCATGACGATAAGTAGATCTCCCCACCTAAACTTTAAATTTGTATGGCAAAAATTTCACAACGAAATATTCGTTGGTTTTGCTTTTTTGGTCCATTATAGCCCTCTATTCACTTTTTAATTCATTAATACATTTCATAAATAAATTATACTTCTATCTAGCTAATAATTTACATATCCGCCTTCAGCTTCGTAAACGGCTCTGATTCTTCGGGGCATCGAATCTATCAGTTTCTCCAAGTCATCCCCATTAAACCCCAGATCCCACGCCTCGTTCACTATTTGACGAAGATGCCCTTGACTCCGCTGCCCCCCTTGATCCAACGCTGGATAAAGACGCTCCATGTACGCTTTCATATAACTCCACAAAGTTTCTATCGGATTTAAATCAGGAGAATATGGCGGCCACTCCATTAGAGAAATATTCCTCCTTTCAAACTCACGCATAGTTTGCCTCGACTTGTGAGGAGGGGCGTTGTCCTGCATCACATCTAGTCCTGGTTCCCGAAAGACCGCACTCTCTATGAGAGGCACTATCCTCTTGCAGTAACTGGCCGCAGTGATATGGCCCCACTCCTTCTCCCAAATCAGGCAAGGCCCCTTCTGTCGTCCAAAGAAAGATCCCCAGAACATCCACCCAACTCTCCTCCGCGTCTTGGCTAGGACACAGGTATCTTCGTACTCTTCCCCAATCTTTGACTTAAACTTAGCTCAAGGGAACTCTAAATCTTAGGAGCCTTTAAGGGACTACTGACCTTTCTTGTGACACAACGATCACTTTGCCGACCATTCATAGCCCAAGTCTCGTCGGACCAGAGGACTCTCATCCAATGTTCCTTCCGCCAGTGGAGATGTATTCTGGCAAACTCATATCTCTTCAGTTTGTTGGCTGAAGAGATAGGAGGTTTTAATCGTGCAATCCTGCGTGCATATCCCCTCTTTGCCAGTTCACGTCGGATCACATTCTCGCTCACACCAAAGTGCCGAAATATAAAATGTGCAAGTTGGAAAAATGACATCCGACGATTTTCCGATGATAAACAGACGAAAAATTCTATTTCATCGACCTGGGAACTACTTAGAATAGGTGGCCTACCACTGGAGTACTGAGGCTCGGTATTTTCAACGCTCATGGTGTATTGTACCTGTCGCCATGTAATCCCAAGGCGTTGAGAGATTTTGACGTAACTGTGTCCCTCACTGGCCAAGGTTCTAACCTGCACATGTTACTCTCTTAACCTTATCAATTTGTAGATTTCAGACTTACTTGAATACGTTGAGTTTGTGTTAGGCGTTTTGCATAAGTAGGAGATGCTGATGATGGAGAAGGTTGTTGAGGTGAATCCATCTTTGCGGCAATCTAGTACAGTAAATTAAAATCTTCTAAAGTAGTTGACTTAAGGTTCAGATGCACTCACATGAAGTAAAAATTAGATAGATGAATGAAATAAAAGTATGCCGTTGAGCAAAATAATAGTAAATAGCTGACAATGATTTAAACGAAACGACCTCAGGTGTGCGCGAGTGAAGAAAGGTGCAGGCATGAAGGTGGGCGTTGGACTTCATATACAGATGCATATCTCTTATGCCTTAGGCCATAAGATTTTAAAATTTGAAGCTAACAGGGATACTGTGGATCTATCGTGAGGTAACCTGGAATATCACCACTTTATCTCCACTTTATCCCCGCTTTAACCCCTGTACCCTATAAGAAGCGGATCAACGAACAATACCATATCATGAGAGTAGGGATACAGGGGAAATGGTTAATAAAACAAAAATGTTCCAATAGTAAAGTAGATTTGTCACATGCTAAGATGTTTAGTTAGTCACGTGACTTAGAGCTGCACGACGTGTCGCCCATAAGGTCGATATGCCTGCATTTGGACATATGACACAAACAAGCAAAAAGCCACTTTTGACATCACGCCGATTCTATTCCATTCAAACTACTCATCTAAAACCTATTAAAAGCCTGTTCATTTGATCATCGCGCTTGTGATGGCCAAATCACAACAACCACCTCCTTTGACCCAGCGCGTCGCTGATGAGCTCGAGCTTGTACAGCGCGTGGCAAAGGGTCGAGCTACCTAGGCTCAAAACTTCCACAACAAGTTTTGGACATTTGTCGAAGAAGCTGACCCTCTCATCAAATCTTTTGTGCGCGAGCAGATGGACGCGTTTCTCCTCGCAGTTGCTTCCGGGCAACCTATGCGGCATGACACCCCGAGACAGCCCAAGCTGGCGAGCTCCTTATCCAAGCCCAGCCATAACATCCCTTCCCGACCTCCCGTTCCAATCACAAATCAACCTCGAAGTTGGGCCGCGACTGCTGCAAGCCTACCTGCCTCATTTCCCTCGGCTCCGGCTCAACCTAGTATTAAAAATCGACCCGCTCGCATAGCTATGCAAAAACCTGCTGGGAAGTCCAAGGGCCCTAAAGCAAATTTCCGCCTGACTGAAGAAGCCCCTCTCCTTAAAGCAGATGCAACATCAGTCAAAGCTGCCTTTATAAAAATCGTCCCCGGCCTCAAGGACGGTATCGCTTCCGTTTCCCGCAACTTTAGCGGATTCAGCTTGATCTTTTCATCCGAAGAATCGCTGAAACTTGCGATGGAACATGCCGACTCCATCAAGGCCTCTCTTTCAGGATCTTTACATCAGGTAGAGGACCGTTATGGATATGTCGTCAAACGCATTCCCCGCACCATCTGGAATCCCGTGTCCAATCTGGTTTCCTCAACGCTTGATGACGTCAAGAGCATTGCTCAGGCGCAGATGGGCGTCGCCCCATTTGGTGCTCACTGGTCGCAGCATGAAAATAGCCACGATCCTTTTCGTACGGCGGTCATCTTCTTCCCAAAAGGAGTTCCTACATTCCGAATAGTTGACAGCGCGCCATCCCGGCGATACGTCCCCAACCCCAAGGTAGTCCAGTGCGAAGCTTGTTTCGGGTTTCATCAATCCTCTCGCTGCCGGATTCAAGCTTTGTGTGCCTTCTGCGGCACTCTCCGCCACCAAGGAGAATGTTCTCACCATCGCCGATGTATTAACTGCTTAGGACCACACCCTGCAGATGATCATACCCGCCCCATCCGTCCTCGTCCTTATAAGGGCAAACCCATTCAGCTTTCTGATAAAGAGGTTACTGAACTTCGCACAAGCAATCGCAACAAGCTCCGTAAGACACGTCGGGCTGAAGCTGCTGCTGCCATAGCTGCCTCAACTGCCTCTGACCCTGGCAACACCGCCGGTTCAACTCTTCCGACCGAGGCCTCTACCAACCTCTCACGACAAACCCCTTCTACTAGCCAGAATAGATTTACCTCTCTCGAAAATGCATCCTTTGGATTTATGGAAGTAGATTCGGAAGAGCAAGCTCCTAATAATACTCTTATTCTTACTCTCCATGACCAATAGAGCTTATTATAGGAGTACCCCCCCGACTTGTCTTCGCTTCCTCCAAGCAAACGTTGGACGTGGTGGATCTGCGCACCTCATTCTTTTACAAGCCGCTTTTCAGGGTAATTACAACGTCATCTTTGTCCAGGAACCTTGGACAAAAGTTATAAATTTCAAAAATGTTACCAAGTCTCACCCGGCGTATGTCATTTTTACTCCCCCTGATCGGGACTGGAAGCTTGCACGCCCACGCGTACTCACTTATGTCCGGAAAAAATCTAACCTCCGTCCTATCCAGCTGGACAGCGGACCCTCACCAGACATTGTAGCCCTCCAATGTTCTTCTCTGGAGGTTATCAATGTCTACCGGCAACCTCAAGCCCATATGCCTGAGAGTCTGGACCCACTCCTAAGTTGGTCGGTGAAGCCGAACTCCATAATCGTGGGAGATTTTAACCTTCATCATGAGTTATGGGAGCCAAATGTATCTTGCTCGTCCGGAGTCAGTAGCTTTGTTGACTGGATTGAAAATCATTCTTTAAGGTCGGCTTTACCATATGGGGCCCCCACCCATCGCGCTGGCCACGTCCTTGACTTAGTTTTAACCAACATGGACGGTCTCTTGACCCATGTGGACCCCGTGTCTCATTCGACTTCCGATCACGAGACAATATCTGGCCAAGTCCATTTCTCTTTAGCTCAAAGGCGCTACCCGTCAACGAGGGTGCCTAAACATATCTCCGAAAATACAGAAGTATTCCGACAAGCACTGTTAGCCACTACTCCTCCCATTCTTCCCTCCGAAGACCCTACTCCCCAGCTCTTAGATGCGGTAGCCTCCTCTGGCATCGCCGCCTTATCAGCTATTCTACTTTCAGCTAACCCACCGAGGCCCGCATGTGCGCCATGAAAGGATTATTGGAACCAAGAATGCGCTGACCAACGCCCTCGGTATGTTATTGCTCGTAACAGTGGTGATCTAGACCTTATCAGTGAGGCACATCGTAACTTCCACAAAACCGTTAAGCGAACCAAACGAGAGTACCAGCACTCTAAGCTGGATAGTGTGTCTTTGATTTTGGAGGCCCATAAAGTGGTTGGATGGCGAAAGTTCTCCAGTCGCTTCGGCCCCCCTCCAATTCAATTTCAAGGAGTTACGTACAGTACCCCGACTGAGCGTGCTAACATCTTTTTCCACACGAAGCTTGCCCGTTTAATCAGGGAGCCGGATGTCTCTTTGTACACCCCTTCTTGTGCATTGCGAGAGATTCCTGCGCCGCCTTCTCTGGACGAAGATGAAGTGCGACACTGTCTTCTTGATACATCGTCCACAACCCCAGGTCACGATCATCTCTAGGTTGTTGCTCTTCGCACCGTCTGGGAAGTCAGTACATGGCGCACGTAGATTGTAAACTTGTACAGTCTCTGCTTGACATTCGGACATCATCCAAGCGTTTTTCGCCGCGCTGAGGTTGTGGTTATACCGAAACCTTACAAGGATGATCTGACTAACCCCGCCAATTGGCGACCAATCTCTCTCCTCCCTGTCCTTGGGAAAGGGCTGGAACACCTCTTTGCGCGTCGTTTCGCATTCTGGGCGTTGTCGAGCTGCGTTATCTCCCCAACGCAACTTGGAGCTCTTCCTGGAAGATCGGCCATGGACCTCGTTGAGTGTCTTGTCCACGATGTCGAGAAGGCATGGGATATGAAACGGGTGTGCACTTTAGCTACTCTTGACGTCGAAAGCGCTTTCGATAGCATTCAGCCTGGCCGCCTATCTGTACGGTTGCGCGAACAGGGATGGCCATTACCGTACGTTAACTGGGCTCTATCTTTTGCTTCAGACAGGAAAGCTCGCCTCCGTGTGGACGACTTTGTGGGTGAATTTTTGGACATTCCGCACGGTTTGCCTCAGGGATCCCCTGCTCCACCCATACTTTTCATCCTCTTCCTTGAGCCTTTATTCAAACTTGGCTCCCCCACTTATGGATACGTAGATGATGTGGCGATCTTGTCGGTCGCTAAGAATCTAGACGAATCTTCGTGCCTCACTGTTGTTAGGATTGAAGCAGTCACCCAGTAGTGTAACAGGAATGGACTCTCGTTGGCCGAAAATAAGACGGAGATTCTGCATCTTCATAGGACCCTAAGCTCTCTCCTTCTACAACCATCAACGGTATCGTAAGGGATGCAAACCCAACAGTTAAATGGCTAGGCGTTCTACTCGACACCAAGTTTTCCTTCAAAGTGCATGTACAAGTATGGAGTGCTAAGACGCAACGAATCAGTACGCACATACCACAGCTTGGCAACACTAATCGTGGTATACCCACTGCCTTTCTTCGCACTACAGCCCTGGCTGCGGCGCTACCTGTACTTTTGTACGGTGCGGAGGTCTGGTGGCACGGTCACACTTATCTCCGCCGAGGACGTCCAACTTCTACCCGATCTCAATATCTGGTAGACATGATCTCTCGAACTCTAGTCACACTGGCTCAAGCTCGCTCCTATATTATTTGAGGAAATGCGCCTCCGCTCTGCTCTTAGACTAGCTACCGCGGACATCTTTCACCCCACGGCTAAAAGAGCAATCGACTCCCGGGCACACACTCGCCACACCCAAAAGCTAAAGCTCGTTCCGCACTTCCCTCGCCTCCAACTCCTAGTACTTTCCTATAAAGCCCCTTTTAACCGCTCTCGAGCAGACTTATCTGCCGAAGAATTCCTGGAGCGTATTAGAGCACTGCCACCATGGGACATTCTTGTCTTCTCAGACGGCTCAAAGCAAAAAGATGGGTCTGCGGGGGCAGGTGCCGCCGTTTTCCACAGGGACATGACCCTAGCTGAAGTGAGAGTGCCCCTCGGGCCCGATTTCGAGGTCTATGATTCCGAAATTATTGGCGCCCTAGCAGGGCTTAAGGCCGCTGTAGCGGCTCCTTCAACGCACCTTTAAACTAACATCCACGCAATCTTAGACAATCAAGAAGCAGCACAACGCCTCCTGGATGTCTCACCGTCGAAGTTCTCACAAAGGGAAATTTTGGAGTTTCGAGACCTCGTGTCTCGCTGGCCAACGAGGAGAATTCTCCCATTAGCGGCTCCAGGCAAAGTCAACGTAATGTGGTCTCCTGGTCATATGGGAATCCCAAGCAATAAGCTGGCTGATAAGCTGGCCGGTGAGGCTGCCCGCCAATCGGCCCCCTCTGCTGCATCTCTTGCCGGAGTTCTCGCAAAGATACAAAAACACATATGGGACTTGACTGCTGAATGGTGGCAGACTCATGCACCCTGCACCTATTGCGAATTGGGAATGCCATTTCCCAAGAAGCCGCCCGAGGGGCTTCGACTATCTCGCTGTTATCTCGGGTATTTAATTCAATGTCGAACTGGGCACGGTGACTTTCGCGCCTATCATGAAAGGTTCCATCATGAAAACGCCCTTACTACTTGTTCCTGCGGGGGTAACAAGTCAATCACTCACTTGGTTTTTTGTCCTCTCGTCCTAGAGAGATTGGTCTCTACCGGTTTCCGACGAAGTCTGGGGTCTCTCGATTTCCTTCTCGGCACCTCACATGGTGATAAACGTTTCGCCTCTATATTGGAGAAGACTAGATTTCAATCTGAAATCTGGCCTATCCGTACCGCATGATCTATACAAGTGAGACATCCGCTATGTAGCGCTCACTACTTCTCATTGAAATTTCCAAGGCCCCTCGGCACCCAATTATTAAGTAATATAATTTTGTAGCAGTCACCATGTCCCCCCAGGGATGGGGCTTTAGTTGTAACTAGCGCCCGGTAGACACCATAAATAAATAAATAAATACTCTCGTTGATAGGTGCTGAATGTCAAACCTACTTTTTGACCAGGGTCTCTCCATACAAATCTCTATAAAAAATATTTATCTAGGCCCACTATGGAAGGGATACTCGAAAATTTATGTGTATTACGTGTACTCGAAATCGCGAATGCCAAAAGGGAGGACCTTGGAGCTTTCATGAGACTAAGCTTAATCTGGTAAATTTTATAGCAGATTACGCGCTAATTACGACTAAAGTTAAAGCTAGTGACTAGCCGTAAAAATAAATCTTCAATATCTCGTAGCTCCCCCACCAGCTACAATCACCGCCTGACATCGCGCCGGCATACTTCCGATGAGATACTGCAAAGAGTTATGACTTATAGAATCCCATGCTTCCAGTATGATAATGCGAAGCTCAGCCGAAGACCGCTCCCGCCCATCCTCGAGTTCAGGATATTGATTTTCAATATAATCCTTCATCTCGCTCCACACAGCCTCAATAGGGTTGAGGTCTGGAGAGTAAGGAGGCCAGTTTATGGGCTCAATATTTTTAACCCTTAAACTTTCCCGAGTGAAGGCCGCTTTATGTGGCGGTGCATTATCTTGCATGAATTGCAATTCAGGATTCACCTCCATGTAGTCAGCCACGTGGGGAACAATGTGTTCGCAATAACTCGGCCCTGTTATTGAACCCCGGTTTTTTTCCCAGAATAAGCAGGTCCCTTTCTGAGTTCCGTAAAAACTCCACCAGAACATCCAGGCTGTGCTCTTTCTAGTCTTGTCGACGAGGCAGGTGTATTCAAGCTCGTCACCAGGCTGTATATTATTAGCCATCTAAATCCTAGCTGATGACACGCGCTACAAACCTTTCTCGTTATGTAGGCATCTCGATGTCTACCATCTGTTACCCATGTCTCGTTGCTCCAGAGGATCTGACTCCAATCGTCATTGGTCCAGTGACGATGATTTAGAGCCCAATCTAACCTTTTTATCATGTTGACCTCGGATATAGATGGCTTTACTCGAGACAAACTACTGGAGTAACCTCTATCTTTAGGCGCACTTCTGATCGCATAAACCCCAGCGCCCCAGCAACTAAACTCCATGGCAAGCTCTATATATGTCATCTGGCGACTCCTTCGAGTCGCACAAAAATTTCTAGCTCATCAGCTTGGGCCTGATCCAGTTTTCATTTTCCACCCGGATTTCTTTTGGGAGAGGTAGTGCCTCTATTGATGATGTGAATAACTTGTTTGTAGCTCAAGTCGAGGATAGATGCAATTTCACCTCGTTCGTGGCCAGCATTGTGTAAAGTAATTACCTGGAGTTATTTAGCTGAGGTCTTTATAAATCCAGTAAAGAATGACCTGAAGGCACTTATCTGCTGAAGCTCTTCTTGAATAGCTACGCCTCGCAGGAGATGTTTCCTCGCTATTCATCTATCGCTACAATTGGTACGATATATAGCGTTAGGGTCATTTAAAGCATGCCTCACTTTCAACAACGATTCAGTGTAAGTCGCTCGGATTTTTGACTGGTGTAAAACTAGACGTTGGCGATATATTCTTGTTGGGTGACTGGATGAGGAGCAGGCGTTATGTCAGATGAATGGATAATTACTGTAAATTAGCTCGTAGATATTACTAGGGGTAGACCCTGTACAAAGCCCAATGGACAGGGAATACCCTTTTGACATTCCGGACCCATGTATGAGAGTACGCGTGCAAGTAGATAAAAGAATACATATAACGAAATCTATCACAAGTCGAGAGACCCCTTTTACATACGTATATACGTGTATATTGCCAACCGACAAAAAATGTATTTAAATTTTTTTTCATAGCTATGAGGCTGAATACAATATGATTTAAAAAAAAATGCGTCCTTTACCCACTTGGGTGAAGAAAACGGGAACAGGCTATGGCCAATTCTAGCTTAGACGTAAAATAATAAACAAACAAACCCTGCCGAGAATAGTTGTGCAACCAGCATAATGCCAAACCTACTTAGCTTCTTAAATTCCCATAGATCTACAAATTATGGCCCAAGTACCAATATCAAAGGTTTGTAAGCATTAGATCATGACCTGAGAACTCACAGGTATCAGGCCATATTTTATTTTATTTTATTTTATTTTATTTTATTTTATTTTATTTTATTTTATTTTATTTTATTTTATTTTATTTTATTTTATTTTATTTTATTTTATTTTATTTTATTTTATTTTATTTTATTTTATTTTATTTTATTTTATTTTATTTTATTTTATTTTATTTTATTTTATTTTATTTTATTTTATTTTATTTTATTTTATTTTATTTTATTTTATTTTATTTTATTTTATTTTATTTTATTTTATTTTATTTTATTTTATTTTATTTTATTTTATTTTATTTTATTTTATTTTATTTTATTTTATTTTATTTTATTTTATTTTATTTTATTTTATTTTATTTTATTTTATTTTATTTTATTTTATTTTATTTTATTTTATTTTATTTTATTTTATTTTATTTTATTTTTATTTTATTTTATTTTATTTTATTTTATTTTATTTTATTTTATTTTATTTTATTTTATTTTATTTTATTTTATTTTATTTTATTTTATTTTATTTTATTTTATTTTATTTTATTTTATTTTATTTTATTTTATTTTATTTTATTTTATTTTATTTTATTTTATTTTATTTTTATTTTATTTTATTTTATTTTATTTTATTTTATTTTATTTTATTTTATTTTATTTTATTTTATTTTATTTTATTTTATTTTATTTTATTTTATTTTATTTTATTTTATTTTATTTTATTTTATTTTATTTTATTTTATTTTATTTTATTTTATTTTATTTTATTTTATTTTATTTTATTTTATTTTATTTTATTTTATTTTATTTTATTTTATTTTATTTTATTTTATTTTATTTTATTTTATTTTATTTTATTTTATTTTATTTTATTTTATTTTATTTTATTTTATTTTATTTTATTTTATTTTATTTTATTTTATTTTATTTTATTTTATTTTATTTTATTTTATTTTATTTTATTTTATTTTATTTTATTTTATTTTATTTTATTACCCTGATTTGGCGCCTAATTGGCTCACACAGTTAATACGGAAGATACCTATCTTCCATCATAGAATGTCTCAGTTTTGACGTTTGGAACGCTCATTCTCAGATTTCATTTCTAGATGCCACCACGAAGTTATCCCTAACGGTATGAAACTTCTTTTGTGAATACTCACTACGGAGAAAAGCGGGATAAAGTCATGGTTATCCACATATGCTTTCATTATTCCAAGACTTCAATATTACCGCGAAGATTGTGGATTGAAGGTCTTTCTAGAGTCGAACTAGTTTTCTCCTGTCTAAAGTGGGGCATGTGCCTCGGCTGTCCAGATTTTACTTGCGATTACGACCCGGACGATGTACCACTTCGCCATCTGAGTCACTGAGCGTACGAGCGCGTTAACAGCGGTTCAGTGACATGATGCTCCACCATTCCTAAGCTTTGTCAAAATTGGCCCAAGGAAATGCCCGTTTAGCTAATGTTAACGACACTAGCTGCACTCCAAATCGCGGGTCATTGTCATGAAAATGCTCGTTTTGCCAAATCTACATCTACTTTCTCCCAAAATCACCAAAATTCATGCCTTAACCTACCTAGCGGCAGTTTGCCTCTTTAGCATATCATTTTTGGTTTTTTTGAACGCGTCGGTATCCTTCGTAATTACGGATCTGATTGGTGTAAAAGATGGAATTGGGGATCTCGTCGGTACATTGGGGTTTGCAGATGAGCTCCTAGCTCTTCTTGCTTGTCCATTTTGGGGCATTCTAAGCGACCGGTATAGTCTCTGACCTCTACCAAGTATGTCCTTTGGAGGCTGATTTCAACTAGGCTCGGCGTGCGTAATGTTTGCGTCATCGGGTACTCGATAATTTCCATTAGCTTGTTCATCTTTGTACAGGCCAGAAACGTGTATCCTCAATTATTGATGGCAAGGATTCTGTTCAGTGTTGGAGGGGCAGCATGGTAGGTGTACCTCGTTCAATGACCTTTTTGTCACATTAACCAACATTTAAGTTCGACTATGGTTACAACGATTCTCCCCATACTTTCCGATAACGAAGATGGGATTATCCACCAACGTAGTGACTCTAATCGAAACAATGGCTCTCACAGTAGCGCCCCGTCTTGCTCCTATTCTCAAATTACCATAACACCCACAAACTTTACAACTAGATCACGGCCTGGTCACAGCAGACGCTCTACCGACGTTGAAAGAAGCACTCGCTCAACTCCATCTCGTTTAGCTGGCCTTGTGGGCCTATCTACAGGATCTGGTGCCCTGGTAGCACTAGTCATATTCCTGCCCCTGCCAACCCGATTCTCCAGTCTCAAAGGGATAACGCAGGGACAGGCTGTCACTGATAGCTTTTACATAGTTGGTACAACTTCAGCAATTGTGGCCTTCTTCTGCTTTTTTGGACTCCGAGGGCTACCTGGGGAGGGTGTAAAAGGCTGGAACTCGCTTATCTCAAAAAAACCTTCTATTCAAGGATACGAACCTATATCTCAGGATCCAAATGAGAGTGAAACGCAATCTCAAGTAGTCCAACCCCTTTCGTTTTGGAGATCACTGCGATATTCCTTAAATCTTGGATTTACGGATGCCGTGATTAGACTCGCCTACGTCGGAGGCTTTGTCGCCCGAGCTTCTTCTGTAGGTATTTCATTATACATCCCATTGTATATAAACGCTTTTTATATTCGGAATGATTTATGCCATGTATCGCCTAATGACCCATTATCGGAGGTCAAAAAGGAATGTCGCAGTGCATATATTCTAGCCTCTATGCTTACGGGTATATCTCAACTGGTAGCTCTTCTTTGTGCACCCATCTTTGGCTTCCTCTCTGACCGACATCGGCGGGTCAACTTTCCTCTGTTGATTTCTAGTTTATTTGGAGTCGTTGGATATACCGCCTTTGCCCGCCTTGCTAGCCCCGAATTAACAAATGTCAATGATCGTGGTGGAAGTCCTATAGTAGTTCTTATCGTGTCTTTAATAGGAATCAGCCAAATTGGTGCTATCGTCTGCAGTCTTGGGCTACTTGGCGAAGGCGTTCTCCAATACGGTGGTCAGTTGAAGACTTCGGGGCAAATTCAGGAGAATCTTGATACCTCAAACTCGGAAGACAGTCCAGCTGAATCACTGCCAAGTTCATCTTCAGGCGGCTTTGCTTCTCGAGATCACCTTAAAGGCTCAATTGCTGGTGTCTACTCACTCTCTGGTGGCGCCGCTATCCTCATTCTCACAAAGCTAGGTGGTTATCTTTTTGATAATCTATCGCCAGGTGCCCCGTTTTACATGATGGCTATGTTCAATGCGCTTTTCTTTGTTCTCAGCAGTGGTACTTATATATACCGTGGCATCAAACCATAGACGAACTCCAGATATCAGAATAACATGAGTATAGCTGCTTTGCGTGACGACTTATTCACGCATGCCCACTTTTAGCTAATGCTACTAGATATAAACAATATTATGTGCCGTCACGTAGCCGAGATATTAAACGTACGTTGTAACTTTACATTTTGAAGCTCCGAGAATGCCTTTGGCCTACAGATTCATATTACACGATTTTCCAAATGCACTCTGAGTCATCCCTTGATCTTGAGGCAACTCGGAAAAAAATTGGAACTGAGAAAGTTTTATGAATCGCTTCTACAATCTGTACTTAGTAAAACAAAACATGTGGCCTAGTTGCCGGGTTTTTTTTTTTTTTTTTTTTTTTTTTTTTTCTATTATCCTATTTCGGCGCCTGAAGGCCCACGTAGGTATTTTTCGGAAGATACGTATTCTTTGTTATAGAACGACTCATTTTGACGTTTGGAACACTCATACTCAGATTTCATTTGCAGATACCACTACGAGAATAACGCCTTACGACATGTACCCTCTTCCGTGAATACCCACCACAGGGAAAAGCGAGAAAAACCTGTGGCTATCTGAGCATGCTTTCGTCATTCTACGAATACAGTATCACCGCGAGAGAAGTGGTGTGAGGGTCTTGCTGGATTCGAACCAGCTTTCTGCTGTCTCAAGTGGGGCATGTGTCCAAGCTACCCAGACTCTACTTGGGAGAACGGCCTGGACGGTGTACCACTGCACCATCCGACCCCTAGTTGCCGGTTACTCCAGCCTCCAAACCCTGTTCTATTCCACTAGCTGTAAAGATGAGGTGGGTCCTAAGAGAAGACCTTGAATTTATTGAAGTTACGTACAGCTCGAGGTTGATGACGAGAAAATAAAGGCTACTGTCAGATAGATGGATTGACGAGAGTTTATGAGAAACGAATGCCCTTCTATGAGGGATCTAGCTAAGCCTCAAATACACGCCGAGAGACTACGGAATCCTTTTCCACCCCTGGCATCGACCCATTCTAGAGAATTATCTGTACTGGCTACTCATGCTTCCACCCGATACATGGTGTTGAAATTAGTGAGGTTGGTTTGCTGAGTCGTAAATGGTTATCTGCAAACAATGCTAGGGATGATAGTAATCTAGGAAGCTGTATGTGTAACTGGGGATAATAAATACAGTGACAAAAGTAGATTTCAGAATACAAACTGTAGCAGAATGATACAGTATAATGGTTTGTTATACAAGCCATCATGGAAAAGAATGCGAAAGTTCGCCTCATCATTGGCTGAGACTCTGATCTAAGTCACTAAGCGAGATCCCAGGCTACTTCATAGTCAGCCTTGCATTCAGCTCGTATGTAGGTTAACAGCCACTAACTCTCAAATCTTTGTCA
Organism: Podosphaera xanthii; assembly: GCA_028751805.1. Lineage (NCBI taxonomy): Eukaryota > Fungi > Ascomycota > Leotiomycetes > Helotiales > Erysiphaceae > Podosphaera > Podosphaera xanthii. The sequence goes on from JAPWIX010000008.1 coordinate 5,341,329, forward strand.
TTCTTTCCAAGATCTTCGCTACTCTCGCTAGTCCGAGTTTAGTGAACTCGTGTGCCGACAAGTTTTGCGGCCGTCAGCCCCTTAGCTCATCGGCTCATGTCAGACTATCTTTCCGCTCCAGGTTGGAGTATTTTTTTTTAAAATCATATTGTATTCAGCCATCTAGTTATGACAAGAGATTTAAATACATTTATAAATAAAATGATCTTCCTAACTCCCTTTACTCCCCTTGGCACCAGTCAATAAGCTCATAACTTAGGATTAGACTATCCAACATTACTACTAATTCCAAATAACCCCTAAATATAATCTGAACCCCTGAAGTTGTGATTTTTATTTTTATTTTTCCTGAAATATGGTTTGTCATTCGTTATCCTTTGGTTTTAAAGTTAATCTGTTATATGATTGTAGCTTCTTGACCTACAATTTTAAGTAGTTGTATACATTAAGAATTCTCTAAGTACTTTTACAGTTTTTCTCTGCCAACTTTGGGTTAGAAAATAATTTGCAGGTTTCTGGGCTCCAGACCTTCAAATTCCTTATCCCTCTGTGATGAGAATTGTGGACAGTGCAGGAGCAGATGCTCTATTGTCTGCTTCTCCCTCTTACAGAAGTTGCAAATGTTACTATCTACTTTTCCTATCAGATAGAGGTGAGCTAGGGTGTTACCAATCTCTGTTCTTACCTGAAAAAAGCAGGTCTGGGTCTGCTTGCTAAATTTTGAAAGATTAATTGCCTTAGTATTGAAGCTTGGTATAGAAACCCTTGTAGAAGTTCTATAAAACTTTCCAAGACCAACGGCTTCCCTGCCCTCTTCTTCCCTAAGTACTTGCTTAGTCCACTCAGAGTCCCAGGCTTGTAACATGTTTTTTTCTTATACCTTCCACTAGGAAGGAATTAAGGTTGGAGTATAATCGACAGCATTCCGATGCTTATACTTGTATTTGATTTAATTCAGCCCGTTCTGGAAGCCCTGGGGCTCATGCAGGTCCGACACCTTAAATATAAAAGGTATCAGGGGAAAAAAGTCCAACTCGCATGTATCATTGCAGCCCTAAATATTGTTACTTATGTGCCTTAATTTTGGATGTCATTGCCCTTCCAACCACAAAATCAATATACAGAATGAAAGTCCGCTTGTAAAAATATTTAGGGCTGCAGCAATACATGCAAGTAGGGCCTTTTTCCCCTGAAACCCTATAAAGAGACAGGAGAAAACCTTGGAGTAAAAGCACACCCAAAACTGCAATCTGATATCTATCTGTATATAGTTTGTTCCTTCGAGAAGTTCGTTGCACTGTTTGTCTAGGATGAATATCGTCTTACCCCTTGTCTGCTCTAGTCATCTTTTCCTTTACTACGGCCTCCACTTAACTGACAAGTCGACACTGTTCCAACCACCCAACATTTAGTATACACTATGTAATCCTAGCCACGTCTATCGGGCTGTTGATCATGGCTTCGCGGGCCAATCTTTTGACTTTCGCAGGATTTCCCCTTCGTCCCTTCGCCCACTGCGGACACGTCATGATCATATTTCTGACGTTCTGCGACCGATATCCACATTGAAATTTTGGGCTACCGGCTCCAGGTACTCTTCTTCTGTATAAATAAGAGTTGTGCCCAATGTGCTCGCTTCTAATTTGAATTGCTATGCTGCTCTGTGTCCTGCTGAGGGTTCGGTGAATTTCAGACGGCATCCCCTTTAAATCAATTCCGTTTCGTCTTTTATGTTGGTTGACCGTTAAATTTGATAACTGCCAGGTCTCAGGGCTCGCCCGTGTCAGGTGTCCAGATTTCTTCGAACATAGCCATGAATGTTGCCATTCCTGGAATGCTGCTAACTTCAAAGCCACCTTTAGTCGGCCTACATTCTCTTCTCTACCACTACTTCGGCTCCGTTCGACCGTGCTGTTGCTCCTATTCTTGGCACGAATCTGCTTCCTCCCTAGAGCGGGCAGCTTTATACGATTACATGCCAAAGTAGTCGTCCTTCGAACAGGTAGCTTGTCTGATAGTCCGGTGTGTTAGTGTTACGGCGAGACTCGGACGGGAGATTAAATCGCCGTCTTCGAGGAGAGATAGACGAACGACCGTTCGAAAGGGGGGAATAAAAGTTGAGTTGAAGATAGAGGATAAGATAAGGTAGACGTAAGGGTGAAGATAAGTAAAGGTGGGGTTTGGAAGAGCTGTGGATGAGATCGACAGAGGAGGTAATGGATAAAACCACTGATTAATAGATATGTAGAAAGAATACAAATTGCGAAGCTGAAGATACATAGTGTCCTTCTCGTCTTCTTATATATAAAGGTGCGCCGATTCATCCGACAAATAAACAATAACAGATCATCAATAATTACAAGATACAGTAGCTTACAAAAGTGGTCGAATAAATCACCAAATCTAATACATTTGACCATAACTTTACAACATGATCTTGAAATGAAAATATTTTAGCATTATATGAAAATTTAATTACTTTACTATCGCTGAGACAATTTGGAAGCAAAAAAAAAGAGAATTGATTATTCTACAGTGGTCTTGGCGTTCTCAATTACTCGACCAGTTTTGGAAGCATCATTTTGATATAAGAACTCAAGGATCTTTTCCCAACTAGTCATCCAATCCACAAGATATTTTCTCTTGCATTCTGTAATTTCTTATTATCTGTACCTTTAAACAACCATGGAAAATGAATCAACCGATTTCTGAGCTAATATATAGATGAATGGTGAAGATACAACCTGTCAATTAGGTAAAAGCTACAGAAGTAGCGCTATTTGAAATACAAACGAATCGAATCGATGAGGTGATAAGTGCATCTGTAGTGTAATTTGAATCTCAATGGAATTCAATCAATTGGAAAAGATAGAGTTTGAACTCAGGCGTAAAAGAACTCCAACCATCATGTAAAAAGCAAACATAAAAGTCAAATTGTATTTATAGGAATCATTCAGCCTCCACTATCAAAATTATTTAATCAATTGATTCATACTTATCTTATGAAAATACTTCTACCCTGAACGAGATTATTTGGGATTTTTATCAAAGTAATCTTTTCTTTAAAAAATATGAAAAAGATATCTCCCGACCAAATAACATCCATTACAAAATTAGTCCATGAAGGGAAATCAACGAATGAAGTTTCAGCAATATTAGGACTCAGTCATGCCACTGTTGTAAAATACCGAAAGGTGATAGTGAAGAAAGCACCGAAATTAAAGAATGGACGGCCACAAAAACTATCAGCTAGAGACAAGCGAGAAATCGCCCGTCTAATGGTCAATGGGGGCGTTAAGACGGCAGTAGGAGCGTCCAAACTAGTAAATTCAGAAAGAGAAGATCAAGTTTCCGCTCAGACTGTCCGGCGGGCTATAAGGGAGCAAGGTCTGAAGGCGATAAAAAAGAAGAAACCAAAGCTGTCAAAAGCTCATCAGAGAGCTCGCCTGAACTGGGCTTTATTCCACGAAAATTGGACGAAAGAAGACTGGAAAACGGTGATTTAGTCAGACGAAACCAAAGTAAACAGGCTAAATAGCGATGAGATTAAATATTCTTGGGTTAAAGGCCCAAAGAATTTGCAACCAGAAGCGATCGAAGAGACCCTGAAGTTTGGTGGGGGCAGCCTAATGCTATGGGGGTGTATGTCATGGTATGGTATAGGTGGAATGGGCCGTATAGTTGGACGAATGGATTCTCAACAGTATTTGGAAATCTTGGATAATTTTCTAGTACCTACTATGGATAGAATTGCCAGAGAGCCCGACTCGGTACCTGCAAGTGAGCTATTCTTCCAGCAAGATAACGACCCAAAGCACACATCCAAGAACACAAAAAGCTGGATAGCTTCTAAAAATCCCAAGACAATGAATTGGCCCTCTCAATCGCCGGATATGAACCCGATTGAGCATCTTTGGGGTCGGCTCAAGTGTCGACTCGGTGAGTATCCAGAGCCACCGAAAGGTATACATGAATTGTGGGATAGACTTAGGGAAATTTGGCAAAACTTAGATCCAATTTTATATCAGACTCTAGTTGAGAGTATGCTGTCGCGTGTTGCAGCTATAATAAAGGCCAAAGGGGGTCATACTAAGTATTAAAATGATGCTTCCAAGACTGGTCGAGTAATTGAGAACGCCAAGACCACTATAATATTTTAATTTCAAGATCATGTTGTAGAGTTATGGTCAATTGTATCAGATTTGGTGATTTATTCGACCAATTTTGTGAGCTACTGTACTTCGAAAAACTAATCTCCATTCCCATAATCCGACGCTCCCGAAACCAATTCCAAAAGTCATGCACCGATACTCCCGAGAGCCAATCTAATATTCCCAGATCCATCAGGCTCGACATATCTTCATTAAAATCATAACAGTTAGACCCTCCTTTGCTTTAGATGAAGATCTATAGGGAGCACTGGGATCTCATGCTCGAGTACTTTCCTATTTAAAGATTTACATGTATCTGTAACTAGCTTCAAGCATTTTCCCTGAACGCCTCTCAAGGATTTAACGATCTCTTCGGGGATTTGGCATAAGGCCCGGCCTAGGCCCGAATCTGTGATCCATACGTGAGGGCCAGCCTCACTAACATGCTGTAAAATAGCTTTGACCTTTTAAAAGTCGCTCCTCAGGTAGAATCTGCTAATCTGCTAATTGACTTTACCCGAGTAGGCGATTTTTGCTCAACTCTCTTGGTGTGGGCGCCCCAGTTTACCTTGAGGTCGAAGTAAATTCGTAGGAATTGGAAAGAAGGCCGTGGAGAGATTAGATGTCCCTGCATACTTACTCTTGCTTCGAGATTATGACAGCTTCTCGCGCAAGTAAAGTGCATCAAATGGCATTTCTCCAGCTCAAATCTAACTTCATGCTTCCTTGCCCACCCTTCAGACTCCATGCTTCTCCTCCAACTTCCTGGAATTCTCCTCAGTAGATCTTGACCACATTAGTATACTTGTATCATCTACGAAGCCTACGGCTGTGGTAGATGGCATTTGCAACAATGATAAGAATGTGCCGACGAGAAACAGAAAGAGTATCGGAGACAGTAAGGATCCTTGAGGTATATCTGTGTTAGTGGGTATTTGAGCTCCTTTGGGTGAACCTAATACTACTGAGTCTGTTCTTTCTTTAAGGAAAGATTCGACCAACTTGCATATTCATCTCGGTATACATTTTTCTCTGAGATTATGGATTCGTCTTTGGTGAGAGAAGTTGTCGAATGTTCCTGAGATGTAAAGACCCAAGAGTGACATCACCTTTTTCTTATCTTTTCCCCAAATGGTGCGAATCTTCTCGGTTAGAAGCTCTACTGCCAAGATCGTAGATCTGTTAGGTCGAGCCTGTTGAAACTACAGGTATAGTTTGGATGTTATAGACGTAGAATCAGTGTCGGCGATTAGACCGATAAACTAAGATATCTCAATGACTTGTAAAGTATGAATAAAATGAGTATAGATTGATGATAGGTCGATAATGTTCGGTAGAATGTAACCTAACAAGATAGATAGATTGGTAAAGACTTGTCTTCTATATCTTGTGACTTAAACCGGTATCTATATATTATTCTAAGTATATGCCTTCACAGTCTCGTATACTGTGATTTCAAATATCATAGATTGACTCACAAAGCAAGTCATGTTGAAGAGTAACGATGTCTGTAACAGCAAAATTCTGTGACAGACAGTACAAACTGAGGTGTACATTGAGTCGTTAAATGACACGATACGAAAAGATATAGTAATAAACAATACAAGGTATGTAAGAGAATAGGATATAGTATGAGACAGTATGATATCTGACATATAGTAATACAGAGCAAAGTAGTAAACGCGCGCACAGTAGTAAATTGCAACAAGAATATAATGACTCGTCTAATCGAGAATATGACTAGAATGTGAAACCAATATGCTTGATACTATATGTAACACAGTCCGTATTTCGCAGGGCTATAGTTATGTCATGATTTGGTAGTTAAAATGTCAGATTCATGAAATATTTCAACAGAGCCCCCATCTGTTCTTCGGGAAGAAGATAAAACTCTTCTGCCGCTTTTGAAATACGATTTGCTACCAGTTTCTCGAGAAATTTATCCATAGTATTAAGTAATGTTATTGGTTGATATGACTTTGGTATGTCATATATCGGCTTCTGCAGTTTTCTTGGCACAATTTTTGTCAATCATTGAAAAATTTTAGGTGGTACCCAATAGAAAGGCAGGTATCAAATATCTCGGCCAAAACTTTACTAAACGTCTGGACCTGGGGTCTTATCGCTTGGTATTCTCCCGAGAATTACTTTGGCTTCGGCATGAGAAATGAGCTTAGAAATATTTTGCAGTTCTTCAGGATAGATGGCTCCATCAAAATCTCCAGTATTCGCGGCCTCTGTTTCGGGTTAAAAGTGTTGCGCCAAATTTTGAGCCTTGTCATGAGCCTTAGTGTGAATAGTTCCGTCGTTGTTCTTGATGTCTGGAATTTGTAGTAATCTATACTTTTTCTCTGGGTTTTTTCTTGCCCATCTGGCGAGTTTCCAGATTTTTGTCGGGTTTGAGCCGCATCTGAAACTGTAGCCCTCAAGCAGATATTTTTGGCCTTCTTAATTCGAGAATTTTTCGCTCTATGTTAGGAATCCCATTGTGGGCAGGCAAGAACTCGTATTTGTAAGGTTTAGTAAATCTAGAGAGTAAGGTCTGGCGAAAAGAAAGTATTTAAATACACAAACTAAGCGAACACCATGCTAAACCATAATTTATTTTATTTATTTTTACAGTCAACCGGACAAGGTCTAAGAAGATGCCCCATCCCAGAGGGGACATGGTGACTACGACACTAACTGAAAATAATGCTAAACTATGGATGCCCTCGGGCCTTGGAAAGGATTCCTAATGTTACAGTGAGCGCTATACAGCGGATACCTCACTCGTCTAGATTATGCAGCACGGATAGGACAGACTTCGGATAGAAATCTAGTCTTCTCTACAACAGAGGCAAAACGCATCGCACCACGAGAGTTACCGAAGAGAAAATCGAGTGATCCCAAGATGCGTCGATGATCGGCAGAACCTAATCTCTCCCGCACGAGGGGACAAAAAACCAAGTGGATAGTAGACTTATCGGCTCCGCAAGAACAAGAAGTGAGGGCGTCATTATGTTTGAATCTTTCGTGATAGGCGCTAAAATCACCGTGTCCAGTCCGGCATTGAATCAAATACCCAAGAAGATGGCGAGGGAGTCGAAGCTCCTCTAGGGGTTTCTTAGGAAATGGCATTCCTAACTCACAGTAGGTAGAGGGAGCATGCATCTGCCACCATTCGTTAGTCAGGTTCCAGATTTGTCTTTGTATATTTGCTCGGGCTCCGGCAAGTGATGCGCCGGGGGGGGCCGATTGTCGTGCGGCTTCTCCGGCCAACTTGTCGGCCAGCTCATTACCAGGAATACCAATGTGGCCTGGAGACCACATTACATGGACTTTGCCAGGAGCCGCAGATGGAAAAATCCTCCTTGTAGGCCAGCGAGCTGCAAGATCCCTAAACTCCAAGATTTCCGCTTGCGAAGACTTGGAAGGAGAAATATCCAGGAGGCGTTGTGCTGCCTCCTGGTTGTCTAAGATAACGTGGATATTAGTTGCGAGATGAGAGGTAGGGGCTGCTACAGCGGCTTTGAGCCCTGCTAAAGCACCAGTTATTTCGGAGTCATAGACCTCAAAATCAGGACCAAGTGGCACCCTCACTTTAGCTAAAGGGACATTCTTGTGAAGGACGACAGCGCCAGCCCCAGCAGATCCATCGGTCTGCTTAGAGCCGTCTGAGTAGAAGATTATATCCCATGAAGGCAATGCTCTGATACGCTCAAAAAAATCATGAGTGGAGAAGTCTGCGCGAGAGCGATTAAGGGGGGCTTTGAAGGAGGGTGGTAAGGGCTGGGGGCGAGGGAAGCGCGGAACGAGTTTTAGTTTTTCGGTCAGGCGTGTATGCGCTCGGGGGTCGTTTGATCTTCTAACTGAAGGATGGAAGCTATCTGCGGCAGCTAGTCTAACAGCAGAGCGGAGGCGCACCTCTTCGAGAAGAATATGAGCGGGCTTGAGACATACTTCTCTTAGCAGTGCTGGAGTGGGAGTGGTCCTGAATATTGGTAGAATTGCACGAGCCAAGGTGACTAGAGCTCTGGAAATCATATCTACGAGGTGTTGGGAACGAGTAGAGGTTTGGCGTCCGCGGCGGCTGTAAGAATGACCGCGCCACCAGGCCTCTGCGCCGTAAAATAGAACAGTTAAAGCCGCAGCAAGGGCTGCCGAGCGGAGAAAGGCAACGGGTATCCCACGATAGGTGTTGCCAAGCTGACGTATATAGGCGCTGATTCGTTGTGTCCTAGCACTCCAAACTTGAACGTGTTCTTTGAAGGAAAGCTTAGTATCGAGAAGGACACCTAGCCATTTTAAAGTTGGGTTTGTAAATCTTACGACACCATTGATTGTTAGAGGTGGAGAAAGCTGACGGGTTCTGTGGAGATGTATGATCTCCATCTTGTTTTCGGCTAACGAAAGTCCGTTTCTGTTACACTATTAGGTAACTACTTCAATCCTGGGGGCAGTTAGGCGTGAGGATTCGGTTGGAGTTTTAGCAACGGAAAGGATCGCTACGTCATCCACGTATCCAAAAGTAGGGAAGTCGAACTTGAAAAGAGGTTCAAGGAAAAGGAGAAAAAGTTTAGGTGAAGCGGGGGATCCTTGCGGTAAGCCGTGCGGAATATCCAAGAATTCACCAACAAAGTCGTCCACACGGAGGCGGGCTTTCCTACCTGAAGCAAAGGAAGCCTCCCAGTTAACGTATTGTAGTGGCCATCCCTGTTCGCGCAAGCGGACGGATAGACGGCCAGGCTGAATACTGTCGAAAGCGCTTTCGACATCAAGAGTAGCCAGAGTGTAGACCTGTTTCCCTTCCCATGCCTTTTCGACATCGTGGACGAGACACTCTACAAGATCCATAGCTGACCTTCTAGGAAGGCCTCCGAGCTGCGTGGGAGATATAATGCGACTCGATAGAGCCCAGAAAGCGAAACGACGGGCAAAAAGCCGTTCTAGCCCTTTACCGAGAACAGGAAGAAGCGAAATTGGTCGCCAGTTGGCAGGGTGTGTGAGATTATCCTTATGAGGTTTAGGTATAACCACAACTTCGGCGCGGCGAAATATGTTTGGATGATGTCCGTATACCAGGCAAAGCCTATATAAGTTCACGATCCACGAACGCCAAGAATCGACTTGCCAGAAATGGCGAAGGGCAGCAACCGAGAGATGGTCGTGACCTGGAGTTGTGGACGATGTAGCAAGAAGACATTGTTGAACCTCATCTTCGTCCAGTGAGGCAGGTGCGGGAATCGCTCGCAGTGCACAAGTAGGGGTGACCACGGGAATGTCCGGCTCCCTGATTCCATGAGCAAGTTTCGTACGAAAAAAAAGGGCCGCACGCTCAGTTGGGGTACTATAGGTGACTCATTGATATTGAATTGGAGGGGGGCCGGAGCGATTGGCAAACCTTCGCCATCCAACCATTTTATGGGCTTCCAAAACCGAAGACACACTATCCAGCTTCGAGCGCACATACTCCCTCTTAGTCCGCCTAACAGTTCTGCGGAAATTTCGGAGTGCCTCCCTAATACGATCCGGGTCCCCACTGTTGCAGGCTTCAACATAGAGTCGGCGTTGGTCAGAGCATTCGAGGTTCCAGAAATCCTTACATGGCACACATAGGGGCCTTGATGGGTTAGCCGCAAGTAGTATGGCCGATAGCGCAGCGACCCCCGAAGAGGCCACCGCGTCTAAGAGATGAGGGTTAGGGTTGTCGAGAGGGAGAACAGGAGGAGGGGTAGCTGTAAGTGCTTGAATAAATATTTTCCGTATTTTCGGCTGTAAATTCAGGGATTCTCATTGATGGGTGTCGTCTTTGAGCTGAACCGAGATTAACCGAGCCAGATATGGTCTCGTGATCAGAAGTCGAATGAGCCACGTGTTGTGAATATGGTATGATGGAGGATGTGGCTACTGAACATATGATGATAATATTGCCCTTCTTTCACGCAATTTAATATATGATGAGAACGATTAGATTGATTGTATATACTGAATATGCGTATATCTCTGATGAATCTGTAATGAATCGTCTAACCTATTACTGACAGGTGAAAGATGATACTATATACATTCTGGTGAATATCTCTAGATCATTCTACCCTCCTCTACCTCATTCCATCTTATTCCGTTACCATTCCAACATTACAACTAGATGTTTCTATGATATTCCTTTATGGAATATGGTGATCGACAATAATGATTGTTGTCTCGGTCACTTCATTATTCCGTTCCGTCAAATCCCTGCTAGTCTATGTGTAATATCCGAGCAAGCATAACACCACGGGGTCCACGTGAGCCAGGAGTCCTTCCATATTCGTTAAAACAAGGTCGAGAACATGACCAGCTCGATGGGTAGGAGCTCCATACGGTAAAGCCGACCTTAAAAAGTGGGTTTCAATCCAGTCGATAAAACTACCAACTCCGGACGAACGAGACACATTAGGCTCCCATAACTCGTGATGGAGATTAAAATCTCCAACAATTATGGAGTTAGGCTTCACTGGCCAGTTTAGAAGTGGGTAGAGACTCTCAAGCATGTGTGCCTGAGGTTGCCAGTAGACATTGATGACCTCTACTTGAGGAGAAAATTGAAGGAGGGCTATAATGTCTGGTAAAGGACCACTATCCAGCTGGATGGGGCGGAGGTTGGATTTTTTCCGAATGTATGTGAGCACGCGTGGGCGCGCAAGCTTCCAGTCTCGGTCGGGTGGGGTAAAGGTAACGTAAGCTGGATGGGATTTGGTAACATTCTTGAAATTTATGATTTTTATCCAAGGCTCCTGAACAAAGATCACATCATAATTACCCTTGAATGCGGCTTCTAATAGAATTAGGTGAGAAGATCCACCACGTCCAACGTTAGCTTGGAGAAAACGAAGACGAGGCGGGGGGGTACTCCTAAAATAAGCTCTGTTATTCATGTAGAGTAAGACTAAGGGTATTATTAGGGGCTTGTACGTCGGAATCAATTTCCGTAGATTGAGACGAGGCATTTTCAAGAGCGGAAAACCTATTCAGGCTGGCGGGAGGAATATCTTATGAGGCGCTAGTGGAGGCTCCAGTGGCGCGAGACGGACTTTGGGCGCTGACAGGGGCAGTGATAGTAGTGGCAGAATTAGCTGAAGTAGCTGAAGTGGCACCAGTGGCTGCCGCTGCTGCAGCTTCAGCGCGGCGAGTCTTGCGGAGTAAATTACGGTTGGTTGACCGGAGTTCCATAACCTCTTTATCCGAGGGCTGAATAAGCTTGCTCTTGTACGGCCGAGGGCGAAGGGGGCAGGAGAGATCATCCGCAGGATGTGGTCCCAAGCAATTGATGCACCGACGAATATGAGAGCATTCTCCTTGATGGTGGATAGTGCCGCAGGAGGCACATAGGGCTTGAATCCGGCAGCGGGAGGATTGGTGAAACCCAAAGCATGCTTCACACTGGACAACCTTAGGGTTAGGTATGTATCGCTGAGACAGGGCGCTATCGACGATACGAAAAGTGGGAACTTCTTTAGGTTAGAAGACAACAGCCGTATGAAATGGATCATGGCGATTTTCGTGCAGTGACCAGTGGGCGCTGGATGGGGCGACGCCTGTCTGCGCCTCGGCAATGTTCTTGACGTCATCGATCGTCGAGGAAACCAGATTAGACACTGGATTCCAAATGGTGCGTGGAATTCGTTTTACGACATATCCAATGCGATCCTCAACTTGATGTGAAGCCCCGGAAAGAGAGGCCTTAATGGAGTCGGCATGTTCCATCGCAAGTTTGAGCGACTCCTCGGATGAAAACATAATGCTAAATCCGCTTGAGCTGCGGGAAACAGAGGCGATACCGTCCTTGAGACCAGGGGCGATTTTTAATAAAGCAGCTTTCACTGATGTTGCGTCAGCTCTGAGGAGAGGTGCTTCTTCAGTCAGGCAGAAGATAGCTTTCGGGCCCTTGGGTATTACGGTAGGCTTTTGCAAAGAAGTGCGAGGGGGACGGTTGTTGGAGACGGGTTGGGACGAAGCCGAGGGAACAGAGGTAGGAGGGCGTGCAGCGATAGCTGCCCAGATATGGGGTTGAGGTGGTTTGGATAGGGGAGGTCGTGAGAGAATGTTTTGGCTAGGCTTGGGTAAGGAGCTTGCCGGCTTGGGATGTATCGGAGCGTCGTGACGCATAGGGTGCCCGGAAGCAACAGCAAAGAGAAAGGCGTCCATTTGCACGCGCACAAAAGATTTGATGGGGGGATTAGCCTCTTCAACGGATGTCCAAAACTTGGTGTGGAAATTTTGAGCCCAAGTAGCTCGGCCCTTAGCAACGCGCTGTACAAGCTCAAGCTCATCAGCAACGCGCTGGGCCAAAGGGGGAGGATGTTGAGATTTAACCATCGCAGGTGTGATGACCTGATGAGAAAGGATTTATTTGGATTAATAGGAACAATCTGTGGAATGTTATCGTCGTGAATAAGTGTAATAGTAAACTCTGCATGCTAAACCATAAGTAATCATTACCAACACTGTTCCGAGGTATCTGTCACATAATACTCTAGTAGATTTTAAGTAATCTACCCAGCTTTCTTCAGAGCCCAGCTTTTTCCACTTTCCTCTTGCCTTTCGAGTTTCTTTTACTGCTTCAGAAAATTGGTTGGTCCAGTATGGTTAAGCAAGCCTGGATGGCCTTGGTACAAGGATCGTTTCATTGATTTTGTTCTGAACAGCTTTCGTGATTGAAATAACATTCTGATCGATCGCCCCATTGGAATTGTGACAGGACTTCTCTAGGTTGAGATCTCGAAGTTTGGCGGCCGATTCTTTGTTCACCTGAGGCCAGCCTTCTCTTTTCCATTGTGGACGAGGCTCCTCGATTTTCGATATGGTCGGTTGTATTAATAGCTGAGTGGAAATAGGAATATAATCCGAGGATGCTTCTAGATCTTTATCTGGTTGGCAAGTTGTAACAGTTTCTTCGAGTTTTTTTGGAAAGAAAAACGAGATCTAGTGTACTCTGGCTTTCCATATTGTTCTAGGTTATCATACCCTCAGGAAGTATCAGTTCCATATTACCATTTCCAAGCATTTTAATCAAGTCTTCTTATTTCGTTATAGGAGGGCGCAAGTCATAGGCAGTGGAAAAATAAATTGATATGAGAACTTCACTGTTTTTCGAAGTTCAAAAATCTCTCTCTTGTATACATGTATTGCCTCTTCTTCTAATAGTCGGATAAAAAATAGTTCAAACTTATCCCCATCTCATCAGGCTAGATTCACGCAACCTTGTCTGCAGGCCGATTAGATGACAATCACAAACAACATGATTGATATAGTGGCAAATGATCACTGTGGCAAGTGATACAACTTGCTAACTATCACTAATAATTGTTAGTTACTTGGATCTAGTACGGGCAAGGATGCGAACTGTTTGTAGCTCGTGCGCTAAACAGATCACGGTGGCGTTAAACGATCGAGCCAACATTTCCATCACCCGAGTAGGAATACCCGAAGCCGTGACACTTCTACTAGATTATGGTGCCGTAGTACTGCCTTGCCTTCCTATCTAGGATTTTGTACGTTTAAGTCTCCTACAAGGATAATTTCGCCGCACGTTGTGGAGCTGGATGTACCATCCAAGATCCACCCTCGGTTTCATGTGGAGTTGCTCCGTAAAGCAAGCGAAGACTCGTTGCCGTCGCAGCTTCAAGAAGACTCACAAACACCACCGGATATGGTCCAGGGCGAGCAGGGAGCTACGCCGGAACAAGTGGTGAAAAGAATATAACGAGCTGATAAATTTCGTCGCGGAAGAGGTTGGGTTAGACGAGTTGTGGTAAAATGGAAAGGTTTTGCAGAGCCGACCTGGGAGGAGAGGGCAGAGCTGGAAGATGTCGAAGCAATGGACCAATTTGAAGTTAAATATGGGTTAGGTGACAACGTTGGGGAAGATGATAGTGCGCGACAGGGAGGTCCGCAGTTGAAGCGTGTGAATAGGCGGAAAAGAGGGGGGGAATTGTGACGGGCTAGGCCTGATTGGTTGTGGCTGAGTTGATCCTAGCAATCCATCCTGGTCAAGAAATATCACGCTAAGCGAGTATCGAAACGCTAACGTCCAACCTTCTAGACAGGGGCTAAGGGCAAGAGGTTTCAAGTCGGAATCAGCGAATGTAACATATCTAGGGCAACACATCTCCTCGTGGTTAAAAGACGTATCAGATTAATCCTGTAACAAGTCGGAAAATGTAATCATCTAGAGAAGGGGGATTGGGAGGCTACGAGATGGATACAAGTATAGGCCTACTTCCATAGTCCATAGTCATAGAAAAATATTACTTCTTTATTGTGGATATTCTCACGTGCAGCGTCCGTCAGTTTACGATCCCCTTACACTTTATGGCAATTGAAAAAAAGTCCACAATCAGTTAGAAAAATTAACAGCTGCAGAATAGTTAAAGCACCAGTGAGGGCGCACCTTGGTCAGAATTCCTAACAACGTCACCACGTGTCCTCTCCCCTCTTTACGGACACGGTGAGTAGATGTCCTTGTGCGCATCGTTTATCGTCACGATCAGACGTCCTCGTCTTGAATTCTCAGGTTTATCCCATTGATATCTCTAGGAGCCCAGGCGTCTGCTGTGGTTCGAAGATATCCATATGCATGTACATATGTGTATGTCTGTGAGTCAACATCATGCTTTCGTGCCCTGATTCCTCTCCTTGAATGACTGTGTCGGACATGGAAATCGTAAATCCAGTCGATATTGTGTGCTTCCCTTCACACCAAGTCGGTCTTGAGAGGTGTGAGGTTATCGATGCGTGCAGACGACGTAGAAGGTGTAGCGAGACTGAGCATTAGACGCGCACGTAATAAAGTGATAAAAAACATGGTCCCAGAGTCTCGACGTTTTGTTTCAACTACATGCCAGTCTAGGTATTCATTTTAGTAGCGTAATGATGGAGATTTGGCGTAAATTTCGCATTAATTTAGTCCATGCTGCTGTCAGATATGTAATGGCAAAGAAGCTTTTAACGTTGGATATCATGCGAAATTGACAATTTTTATATTGATGAATTTGTATTTGAGTCTTGTGCCATGAATTACAACACATGTATTCCCACTTTCTTAGAGGAAAAAAGTTTTTGATTCTCTAGAAGTTCTTCAGTTTACTTCTCGCCTAATTTCATGGCTGACACCATCTATTTAGAGCCTCTTCTAGGAAGAGAAATGAGACCTTTTCGCACCGTTTACTCCAAAGCCTCTCTAGACTTACATAGACGTATCTTGCTAATCTCAAAAACTTTTAAAAGGCCTTCGACGGTGATGTTAATATTTTCCGTCATCGATGGAAGCTTACTATATGTACCCTCGCGTGCAACCGCGACCAAAGCCAAATGCTGACTTGCTTCCCTCAGGATAATCGGTCGCCTACCATCATTTAGGACACAGCACGCTTCTACCTCAGGACATGCTACTTGATCTCGAATTGGCTTGTTCCATGGTGGCCCCTCAAGCTTATCGATGAATGACTGCGGACGTGGCCAGCCGTAAATTTCGGATACGTCGACAATCACGTCGATAAAATCGCTACAGATTTCATAGGAGGGCATGTCAACGGGAGATGAATCGGTTGCCACATAAATCTTGGATACAACATCAAAGAGGTAACATTTTTCGAGTCCTGATGAGCGACAGAGATTATTCAGAAGTGCCTCAAGCGTTGAGAGGTGAGGAATTAATTTTTGGATAATCTTGCTGAAGGCTTCAAAGATGGAATAGTTATAGATGGAGGTTAGATGAAAGTTGATATCTGCACTCTCAATTCCATTGTCAGATAGCTCATCTTGAATCCGTTGCACGATATCTCGCTGAACATCAAGTTTATAATCATCAGATAGACCATCAACCTTGTGAATGAGGACTTCAATATTCACTTGCGGAAAACGGGGGTGTAGGTTAAGAACCGTGCAATTGAGACGGGCGACGGCTTCAAGATAGTCGTCTTGAGCGTCAATTACCCAGATGAGTGCACCAATCTCTCCAAATATCGCATCTAGATCGAATGACGGATCTAGAAAATCTATTTGACCTGGAAAATCCCAGACCTGGAAATCCATAAAAGACCTAGAGCTATTAAAATCACCTTACGGACGTGTAAAGATTAACTCACAGCATAGAATCTTTTTGAAGTTTGACTGTTGATTCAATGAATAAAGTCTCATGTGGTGGCATCTTGTGAAATACTACACTTGAAATTGAAGATTTCCCGCTTCTAGATAAAATTAATTCGTCTTCTATCACAATTCTGGCAATTGTGGCTAACCTTCTCATGCCCATCAATAATAGTCTAGGTTTGCCTACAGCAGCAGCATTTGGTGTTGGCTCCATAGACTCCGTTGATAAATCCGAAGCATTCTTTTTCCACGTATTGATACGGTCCTGTTGATAAGAACGTACAAGACTTAGCTCAGCTCGACTAGGACGACCGACAGACATTTGGCATGTAAGGAAATCTCTAATAATCTCCATCGTAGCTCTCCTCTGCCTTTGGAAGCAGACTAAACGATACTGCAGGGTGGAGACGGTGTAACCCGCGTTACCCACGACATTGTGAGCTTGTGATTTAAACTACAATCGCAACTTTGCGTATTTTTGATGATAGAATTCCCTTTCGTCGTAGTGATAGTGATCATAAACTGACTTCAGATCTAGCGTTATTTGAATCGAACTAAGATAATGCACCGCGGTGTACGACCATCTAATACACGTATAATTATAGATGAGCCCCTAATTTATTCGAGCCATCATCTCAAATGCAAAAAAATCTTCGACGAACTCGTGAGATCAAGTTCCTGGCCCTGATAGAGGGCGGCAATGAGATCACACAGCGATTGAAGTAATACTGATATCGAGTGTCGACTGATGTCAGATGAAGTCCGATTCGATTTTGCTAGTAACACCAACAGAAAAAGGATAAAAAAAGCCCATTTACTATTCAACTTGAATCGCAATGATGTAGCAATAGTAAGTCAAAAGTCGTTCATGCAGGATGATACATTCCATATTTCCATGTCAGATATCCCTTGACTATTAAACTTGTTGTCATAATGAATTGTGAGCAGGTCCGCTCCTTTCGAGACAGACTTTTAGCGAGATGCAGTGTGATGAGAAGGGTCGATCACAACGGGCAATCTCAATTAAAATAGAAGAACTTGAGACAAACGAGATGTTCATTGTAATGCTAGAACGACGAGACGGGAGACGGCCCCGAGAAGATAAAATGACAAAAAAATCAAGCGGATGACAAAGAAATTACGTACCTCCATCAGTCAACCGATGCGGAGATATTTGAGAAGGGCTGGTACTGCTGCGATAAGATAATAACAAAGTTTGCGGCGGCTATAGGGGTTTGTTGGTTGATCTTCGGCACGTCGGCGCCAAGACCAATCCGAAAACCCAATTTTATCGCTTATTGTGAGGGATTGTTTGTTTGTTTTTTGTTTGTACAGTAAAACTTCTCTAACACGATAGTGGGTCTCGGCATAAGTGTTGAAAATATTCATTGAAATTCATCCATTTATATTTGCAATACTTGCCCCTGCACCCAAATTGACCTGTAAGGGTAAGTGTTGCAAATATAAAAGTGCAAGTTACAATGAATATTTTCAACACTTATGCCGGGACCCACTATCGTGTTAGAGAAGTTTTACTGTAGTTGTGTTTATTCGTGCTATGTAGAGTCCAAGACTATTATAACACTAGGGCTCCTCTCTGATCCAGGCCACACCTTCTACAGTGCTCATATCCCCTTTTACCTCGAACCTAAAATCATTGATACATTGACCCATGACGGGTAGCCATTTAGCTCAGTAATTACCCGTAGAATTCAACCACCTTTTCTACGGAACCTTCTGCTCAAAAAAGAATTGAAAAAGAGCAGCCATGGAAACCGGTACGCGGGAAAAAGTCTCAAAAAAAACCAAAAAAACCTGCAACTCCAGCCAGGCGAGGCCTAGACACCAGAGCCACACGAGTTGCGTATTCCCATCTGTGTCTCCCTAATATCCTATCGTCCAGATATCCTCCTTATACCGACACCACCAGCGCTCAGGTACCGGTGCTCTTTCCTAAGGAGACAGTATAATGCCAGAATATCTGTAAACAGTGAGAATTCATCTTAGTAAAAAGGGCCAACTTAGTCTGATCCATCACCACCATAACGGGAGCTGGTTACGCCCCGGAAACTCATTTGGATGACTTTTCCTCCGTGACCAAGTGATGCGTGTTTCTGTTGGCTCTGAAGATAAACTCCAGGTTCGTAGGGGACACCATGTACAGATAGAAACGCCGTCTTCGTCCCCCTCCTTACATTTGTTGCAAGAGTTCCTTTGTGATATATTACAGGGCTCTACATGATATTATATATGACTGTTACATGTTTGTTATGTTGGAGTTCATGATGGATGATACGGACATTGATACCCCGGAGTCGACCACCAAGAAGTATGGATAAATACTTTATGTTTTAGCACTTTAGATCGATAGCTTTATTAAATCTTCTCTTTCCAAATTCTTGCTTGTTGTATATCTTCATTCCCGACCCATAACATAAGGGTTCAATAGAATCAATCAAGAAGTATGTCGACTTGACATACAGAAGGTGACTCTATTTAAGCCCTTCGTTGGATTCAATAAGCTTCCAGAACTTAATCAACCCAAGGGCATGACAACTGATTATTGCGGCCCTTGAAGGTAGCACGAAGCTACTAGAGTACTCCTTGACACCAAAACACCATTCTATACAGTGTCTCAGCCCTAAAGATTGTTAGTGGCTGATGTTGGTTTTGTGTGTCTATACCTTGCAGATACTTATCTTAACATACAAAACTAACATCAACCATTAACAATCTTTAGGGCTGAGAAACTGTACACGCCCATCATCTCGCTCAGTAGTTTCATAACTATCAGCAGTGCTTAAGCGATGGTCTATAACTTCATTAGTGATGCCCCTGTTTTCTTGGTGTCCGTTCTACACGAGCTGACGCCGCGTAAAAAATCGGGTGAATATGTAAAGGCCAGGGCCCTACCACCAATAACGGTTCTAAGTCTTACATTCCTAGGTTGAGGATAATTTGCACCAGGTCGTGAGAGAGATCTGAGGTTAAATAAAAAGGTAAAAGTCGCGCTTTTTGCATACATACGTAAAGAGCTTTGGTCGGGAGTGTCAGGTCGATGAGGGGAGAAAGCTACAATTTTTTTTTGGGCTTTAGTTACTTACCTAGAGAGATCCCGATACTTCCAAGGTTCTTGTATAAATAGGATGCCCGCACGGGTTTCGTTTGCGAGAGCGAGAGCAACATCATAAGCCGAGGAAGATCTTCCAAAGTTTTCTTGCATGATGCGGAGGGGGCGACGCTCTGCTTTTTATACCTTCTGGCATTCTTATTGAGAGGAATCAATAGTTTCGGTACCAGAGATCTTAAGAGACGGTTGTGAAGTACAGGTCGTCTAGTGTTTCGTTAATTTTACATACTCTTTACCTCCTACGGCTCGGAAATGCCTGAGTAATACTTCCATTCGCCGAACTAAAACGGCATTCTTGCGACGAGGTCAAGCCGTAAAAGAAGCTTCTGTCGATTTATAGTGACCTCTGTAGATGAGGGACCTAGAAGCCTCAACACAGAGATCCTCATGAGCATCAGTGCCGCAAGTATCACATTTATTTGATCGTGTACGTTCCCTGATGACATAGGAGCTGTAGCACTAGGTACAAACTAATATTTGCTGATGCCTCGTATCCTTTATATGGAGACTGCCTCCCCAAAGATACCAATTCTTGATGGGGACCTACCCGCTTTAGACTCTGGAACACGGATGCAGACATATCCAAAGTGTTCATCGCTGTCGATAGAGCGTCTCTTCCAGTTTCAAGACCCGATTGGAACGACTTCTCGTAGAGGAGCAAGCTCTGCGAGGAGGGGACTCTCCACGGGGTCGCAAAAGTCATCCCGGGACTGGAGTCTCTCTTCTACTGGGCCGTTAAAGCTACAAATTCTCTTCTATAATGGGCCAATGACAAGCATCGTCCAGGACTTCTATCGTTTGACTGTGAGACAGGCTAGTGTCTGTTAGGATTGTGTCGACGCATTAGTATTTTGCTGACTCGGTTATGACTCATGGATATCTGGAGTTTGAAGCTTACGGATAATGTGCCAAGTGACAGAGTTGCTGAAACTGATGAGTCATTTAAAACATCTTCTTTATACAATAATAAAACTTGCATTTTAGTTTCATAGTTGGTATCGGGTATTGATATTGGAGGAAAGATGAATATAGATACTGCCATAGTCAGAGCAGTAAGAATAATAGTCTCCGTCGTGACCAACAAGGCGATAGTCCATCCACTGTACGCCTTCAGTATAACCACTTGTATCGAACTTACCATCCATTCACACAATTAACTATTCCATCGAAGGACATCGCCATCATTATTCAAGTCGCCAATCACCTCCACATCCCCATTAACCTTATAACAATTAGCCGACACTAGCCTTGTAGCGAGGGCCGCTTAATGGCATAAGCGTCACAGAACATTTATTTCCGCGTAGATAGACGTTATGTAGTTTCCCTACTTAGAATAAAATACTTGACAGCTTGTAGCCATTGTCTCGCGTGTACCTCGCTCCCTGGTCCCTTCACAGACTGCTGCATTAACAAAAGGATTTCATTCACACTCTAAAACTAAATGATTGCTGCAGCTTTGGCTGTAGCCGATGCGAAAACAGCAGCCTCCAAGGGAATAGACTAGATGTCGCAAACTAAATTGACGTTGGAGATTAGTTTTTGGATAGTTTGTCGGAGCTCGAATGACCCTGCTCTGCGGACTCCATACTCTATTACTAGTCAGATCATCAATTACAATTCCTCTTTACTTGGCCCTTGAGTAGGGATACTTTCGTGTGCTGTTTCTTAATTGAAAAAGCCATTCGTTCCTGGAAGTGGCAAGCAGCGCCTCTCACCAATGTTTTGGTAGGTGACTGTAGCTGTGCCTTGGATGGAGCTGGGCAGGCTGTATACAGTCACTGTCGGCGCATTGCACGCGAAGTGCCATCTACTGGAGGCGCAAGAAAGTCGGATCTTGTAACAGGTTGCTTCTTTTCAAGATCCTGCGAGTAATCGTTTGTGAGATCCACGAGACCCTTGATACCCTTCAAGAGATTTTCAGAGCCGTGTGGGGTACGAGCAGCTGGGTTAACAATAAAGGTGGATAGACCTAATTTATGAGTTGCGTGAGGTCCACCATCAAATTTTTTGTCAGTTAAATGCTTGAAGATTCCTCCATTACTCTATCCATAACTTTCTTACCGTCCGTAGAGCACTGTATTAAATTGAGCGCTTTCTCAATATCCTTTGCCTACCGTTGGCTTTGGGCGGTTTGAGCAGTAAGCGGTATGCTGAGCTAATGACGCCTCCCTTGCTGGCTATTGATTTCGGTTTCGAGACGCGATTCTCAGCATCGGGAGAGTCCAGAGGGAGGACGTACATGGAATCCAGAGGCGGTGTAAAAGGGGAGTACGTTCGCCTCTCGCAAACGTACGTCATAAGTGAGTCTATTTTCTATCCGAGAGATTTTTTTTGTAATGTTTATTAGGTCTACGAATAACTTGGAGCCACGCACCTTAGAGTTCCCTATTGAGACGCAAGACCTTGGAAAGCGTACGCTATCATCAGTCGCTAGAACTAAGATAATACAATCTTGACGCTGAACACTCTTACAAAAGAAGCATTCGCCGGCACCACTACCGAGTTACACTTGGTGAGACTTACGCCCCGCTTCTCCCCTCAACCGTGAATGCTTGTCCAAGTAAAAAACATGGTAAAGACCTCAGACTCCTCGGTATGCTTCATTATCCTGTCCTTCGCGACTGCGTGAGATGTGATCTCACAAGGTCCTCGTATCTTGACGTAGCAGGTGTTCAGGCCACATGACTTTCAACGTGAACATGACCCAGATAGCAGACCACAACACTATCTTTTATCGGTTGGAGCCTTGGCGCGCCAAAGCTATCGAAATTGAAGTATCCCCTCAATTTCACCTACCAAAACTCTATCCTTACTCCACATCCTGCTTACTTGTCCTTTTGTCTCACATAAAATCCACATTGGAGCCGTATCCTTCCTCGATTTTCACGAGCAATCTCCCTTCCCAAATTTATGCCCAACGACTTTCATCCTCCGTCGGGTATCCACATCATCGAGGGCGTAAATTTGAGGATCTTATCAAGGTGAGAGCCGCGTCAATTTCATCGGGGTGGTCCAATGTAGGAAGATAATCGATAGGTGATAAAAGTAACAAAGACGTATTTGAGGTTGAAGTCAATTTCTGGCAGAGAGAACGCTGATATGTTGAGAGGACTCTGACTGAGACTGCTTGTAGACCTCTGACTCCGACCGAATACGTCTCCTCTTGGTTATCCAAATATGCAACGAACATATTGAGCATTTACAGCTGGCACCGTGTTAAGGTGAAGAGTTCAACTATGCCAGCTCAGCGAGGAATTATATTAACAAATGGTTTTGCTTTTTTTGAATCATTGTCTATTTGGGTCTATGACTAATAATAGACATGCAGGTCTTCTCTGGCTATAGACCAAGGGCAACTATCCCTAAGGTCGTATGCCCCCTCCTATGCCTCCTTCAGTCTCTGTCCAATAGTAATGTCCTCGAAAATCTTCATTAAAACACACACTTGGAGGAGCCCTTAGCTCTTCATTATCTCCCCTCTCCAACCAAAGAAACGAAGGTCACTTGTGGGTGTGTGGCTGCCGGGAAAAATCCTCCAAAACACCACTGGGTGCGGCGCTCTTCTGCTACCGACATCAGGACTAAATTCAAAGATAAAGCTACAATTTTTGAAGCGTTCAGAGAGGCCGGCCAGCTGAGCGCAGCAGAAATGTGTATACCTAGGAGTATCTTTCTTCCCCTTCCTAGCCTCTCCCAAACTCGTCCCCTAATTTGAACTTTGGGACAAACTAAATTCGTGATAAGACATCAGAAAAGTTATGGCGAAGATCGATTACCGTAAAGTAGCCTAGCCTAGTCCTCAAGAATCGTTACGGACCTAGGGTAGTCGAGTAACTCGTGCATCTTGGTAAGCCCTCCAAGCTAGTAAAATGACCTGGGATCTTAGCACACGCACAAAGCTCTCCCGTATCGAAAACTGTTATAATTTCCTAGTCTGTTAACATGGTTGATGCTTGTATACACTCGCTTAGCGCAAGCTAAGCTAGTGCCAAACTCTATTTACGCATTAGGGGTTTGGGGATATCTTTAGATAATGGAAGATACTGGAATATAACAGAACAGCATAGAACAACACTAGATCAATTGAAGTGAGAGTGTTGTATCTATGGTGGCGGTATGAACTTAGAATGGAACATTCTAGTAGAATGGTAGAAGATGACTAGGAGTTCTGGAGAGATGTATATAAGGAGGCAATAGACCTCAGCATGATTACAAATAAGTAGTTCCTTTTATATATTCAATCAATAGAGACACTTGATTGAGATACTTCTCTACTATACTTATCCATCTCATCGTGATCATTACTCTCCAAGGTACCTATCACTCTGACTCCTCTCGTAACCTAGTTATCATAACAAAAACACCTCTCCAAAATCCCTTTGTAGAAACTCTAATCCCCCCTCCACAATCCATGTACCCGTTCATCCATCCTTCGTACAATTCTCAGAAGAACCGTAACCTTCCTTAATTGACATGAGCAATCTCCCTTCCCAAATATGTGCCCCACGACTTCAATCTTCACTTGGGTGTCCATAGCATCGGGGGCGTATATTTGATGTCTTTGGAGTTCGATGACCGTGCCACTTTTGTCAGGCAAAGTTCTCTTCGAAAAGTAGTTAATCGGTTGTACATGCAGCAGAGGTGTGAAGGTAGTTGGATTCGAGTTCTGGCAGAGAAGATTCTTGACCTGTTGAGAAAGCTTTATTTGAGAATGCCTGGGGAACCCTGCCCTGATCGAATGCGACTCTACTTGACTATCTCAAATATGCGGTGAACATGTTGAGCGTTAACAGCCGACACTGCATGAAGGTGAAGAGTTCGCCTTTGCCGGCCAAAAGGTTTGACTTGTAGGTTAAGATTTCACCTGGCAACTTGTGTGAGATTTTTCGTAGGGAGCTCCTTTTTTGAAATCGATCTTGCGCATGCAGGATGGGGCTATGACGCGAATGATTACGGAGGATATTTATATTTCGCAGAATGACACAGGTTGACGATTGGAACATTCATTCTCAGATTTCATTTGCAGATACCGCTATGCGATTAACGCCATACGGCATATACCCTCTTCCGGGAATACCCAGCACAGGGAAAAGCGAGGAAACCCCATGCTTATCTGAATATGCTTTCGTCATGCCACGAATACGATATCACCGCGAAAGCTGTGGTGTAAGGGTCTTACTGGATTCGACCAGCTTTCTCCTGTCTCAAGTGGGGCATGTGTCCAAGCTACCCAGGCTCTACTTAGGATAACGGCCTGAACGGTTTACAACACCACCATCCAGCCTTCGATTTCCTGTACCATAGTGCAGAATATGAGTAGCTCGGACACATGCCCCACTTGAGAGAGGAGAAAGCTAGGGGAATCCAGCAAGACCTCACTCCACATCCCTCGCAGTGATATGGTACTCGTAGAATGACGAAAACATGTATAGATAATCATGGGGTTTTTCTTGCTTTTCCCTATGGTGGGTATTCACGAAATAGGGTATATGCCGTATGGCGTTAATCGCATAGCGGTATCTGCAAATGAAATCTGAGAATGAATGTTCCAATCGTCAACCTGTGCCATTCTGCGAAATATAAATATCCTCCGTAATCATTCACGTCATAGCCCCATTCTGCATACGCAAGATCGATTAAAAAAAATTGTATTACAACAGCAGAGTCTGTATAAGCCGATAGTGGGTTCACGTTTTAATGATTGTTAATATTCACATGATTGTTGGTACAGTAGGACCTATCAAAACTGATGGTGGGTCGCGGTATAAATTTTGAAAATATAAATTGGGAAATTTCGTTGAATCTTTTCAATAATTAAACTAGGACCCACTATCGGCTTAGACAGGTTCTACAGTAGAGCCCCTCTTAGCTAATAGTGGGTCCCGGTATAAATGTTGAAAAGATTCATCGTAACTTGGACTTTTATATTTGCAACACTTACCTTTACAGGTCATTTTGCGTGCAGGGGTAAGTATTGCAAATATAAACGGTAAAATTTCTGTGAATCTCTTCAGTAATTATACCGGGACCCACTATTAGCTAAGAGGGGTTCTACTGTACTCATCAACTTACTGACGTATTTTAATACCGTATAGATAGACAGGACTTATGCATGATACACTCACAATACAGCTTCATCATTGCCTAGCTAGAAAGTTCCATCGCCACAATGCTATTCTATGCCATCCCCATCCATTTTACACTATTCATAGCACTGAGCCCGTACCGTTGATCGTAATATCGGCCGTGCCCGGACGAAATGGTCCCTGCATGCATAAGCGAGCTTGATCCCTGTAGATAGACAAAGATGTGTCAAAACTCCGACAATCATCAACACAACGCGAACGGCTAAGCTGGTGCCGTTCCACAAATATACTTTGCCATCGGAAGGAGCGCCGATATTCTTAAGCACGGAGCAGGTTCAAAACCTCCTACTTATTTTTTTGGTTCTTGATTTTTTTCAATCTACCCAACTATCGTATACTCTCGTTATAAGAATGTGGGGCAGGGCTTAAAGAAGGGCTCACATTGGCCAATTCAATTCAATTCCCTAATGAGAAGCCTTATTAGAGTCTTGTTCCACATTCTTATAACGAGAGTGTACTTTAGGTGCCCCAGAGCTCTCCAAGGTATTTTCAGAAAATACGTATTTTTCACAGAATGTCTCAATTAAAGGTTTGGAGCACTATTACAGTAGAACCTGTCCAAACCTATCATGGAACTCGGTATAATTATTGAAAAGATTTATTGAAATCTACCGTTTTTATTTGCAATACTTATCCCTACAGGCAAAATGACTTGTAAGGGTAAGTGTTGCAAAAGTAAGTAATAACTATTCAATAAATCAGAACAATCATTAAACCAGGGACCCACTATGGGTTTGGACCGGCTCTACTGTACTCGGATTTCATTTGCCGAGACCATCGCGAAGTTAGCCCGTACGGCATGTAACTTCTTCCGTGAAGACCCACCCTCGGCAAAAGCATGCAACCCCATGATTATCTCAGTATGCTTTCATCATTCACAAAACATACGTTCACCGCCAGAGAACGTGATTTGAGGGCTTTGCCGGACTCGAAGCAGCTTTCTCCCGTCTCAAGTGGGGTATGTGTCCCAGCGACCCAGACTTTACTTGGAAGACCGACCCGGATGACGTACCACTGCACCATCCGATCCAAACACCAGTATAAATCCGAGGCTCAGAGTGTCGGTAGTACTTTGTCGCAAACGTATACAGTACACACTTGTTACAAGAATGCAGAGCAAGACTCAAACAAGTGCTCTCATTGACTGATCTAATAAGTCCTCCAAAGAGGTGCCTTTTTACGTCTTGCCCCACATATTTATATCGAGAATATACTGCATCCAGTTGACGTTACTACTCCTCGCACAGAAAATAGTAGTCTTGTGATGTAATAGCTCCACTGTATGCCTGCTCCGGCATAGGATGTACAGTATCTCAACCCTAAAGATTGTTATTAATTAGCGTTAACTTTGTATGTCATTGCCCTTCAAACTACCAGCTCAATCTACAGAATGAACGCCGACTGTTAACGATCTTTAGGGCTGTAACAATGTACTTTGTCCCTAGTCTCATACAGATTTGTATGAGACTTGGGACAAAGTACATCCTTGTATGGTGTCGGAACTTTGTTCCCCGCCCTCATGAAAATGTCAAAACACCACATTTTCAAAAAAACGACAACCTCTACAAGGCTTCAATTACAAAGAGCTGGCGTGAATCGATAGATAACAATTAGATGAACAATAAATTTGCGGGGATTAAGCAATAAACGCGAGCGACGCGGACTTATTATTGTTACAAGTGGGATCTATTTTGGTGAGGGAAAAAATATTGGACCCCCAGCGCCACAAAAACGCCACACGCGCCACATAGAGCAGCCAGTGAGATCGCACCAAATATAGTTATGTAACCTCAAATTCTCACATATTAACAACGGCAAAATGTGCCATGAACATGATTAACATGCCCTTCGCGCTACTACCTATCCTCCCCAACTATGTAGGGCTTGTGATGCGTGGTTCTGAGTTTCCACTCTGTCGAACCAAAATCAATCCCTTCTCGATACAACTTTATCTTTCTCCAGTATCTGTGGTAGTTTGCCGAGGTCGTGCTGTTGGACACTTGCCAAGATGAGAGGCAGCTGTATGCGAAGGTAATCGATGTTGTACTCGCACATCATCCGCGCATTCTGCTTACACCCACACCAGTAGTGCTCTATGTGGTTCAGTTAACAGTGGTACTTAGGATAGTATAGAACCCTGTGATACCGCCAATTTGAGGAACTTGGCACAGCTTCCTCAATTGCGTTCTTTTACTGTGAGAAGTCATCCTGCACAGACAAGAGACGCTTGGCGCAACAACCTGCCCCAAAGTCATTAGATATTATGATACAATGCTTACATCAACTTGATGTAGGTTTACAATTTGAATAGCTTACTACTGGTGGAGCATCGTGGTGGGAGGGCCTCACAGTCACATCGTCATGCATCGTGGGAGATGATAAAATCAAGTCACGTTGACGATTGACGATTGAGCAATGCTTTGATATTGAAAGACTTTGCAGCCTCAGACTGCAATTCTTTTGCATGTTTTCTAACTCTCTTCCCAATTGAATGAGATCCGTTGTCATAACTTCCCCTCAAATGCTTGTCAGCATCTGCAGCCTACACCAGTGTTCTCTTCCCTTGGGTGTTCGTCTCGGTTTTAATTTCAACATCATCTGCACCGGCTTGTTAGACTTCTTTCAAGGCTTGCCGCTTGCAACTCATGATTTACTAGACATACCTTCATGGTCCATGTCCGAGTCTCCACCCAAGTCCTCAACTTCAGTATCCGTATTGCATTCTTCGGCGTCAGAGTCCCAGAACCAGACTCCATTATTCTCTTCTCCTAGGGTTTCTCCACCAGAGTCTTCTCTAGTATTGCTGATGATTAAACTTTCTGGGTCTAGAAGGCGAGGAGGTGAGCTCTCAGAAGTGGTTGTCTGCGTTCTGACGTGTCGGTTCATGTCTTGTCCTTGACGAAGACGCTTCATATGCGCATTACGTGCCCTTGATACCATGATGAATTCTGCGTGGTTAACAAGTGTAGGTAGTTACAAGTAATGGAAGCTCTGCAACGGATGGTAATTGATATCACTGCTTGAAAAACTTATCGTGAGTAGCCATGTGCTTAGATAGGTAGGTATCATATGATAATTGAACAAGGAAGATCGCGACAAACTCAAATCAACACATCAAAGGACGCGTCTATTAGACAGTTGTACCATAGGCAATTAACTATGAAATTCGGAATCATAGATGCTTCCCAATTAAGACTGGCGTCTTCTAATCGGGGCTAGTGCGGCCGCTAGCATCCACTAGCGCACAGATTGAGCGGGGACTGAATGAAGCTCGAGGGCGGGGAACATAGTTCCGACATCATATGGTATCGAACATCGAAATCCAACAATTTGTTTCAACTTTAAAATCTCTAAGGATTTTCCGAGAACCCACTGGAGTCGTATTTTTCTGTATTTATCAAAGGATGAGTATGCAGATATTAAAGACTACAACGGGCTCCGCCATACAAGTGTTGTGGGATGAGCCACAGGGATTTTAAAGGTGAAACAAATTGTTGGACGTGAGTGTCCGACACGACACCGCGGTATGTTCATGGTCACGTGATCATTTAAAAATGGATGTCGTGATTCACTTATCGGTCTCACTGTACTATATCACTACAGAAAAGGGATTAAGCGAAACCCCCACATTTGACGCGTAGTTACAGTCTCGCACAGGTCAGTTTCGTAAACTACTTAGACCTCCCCTCAACACTATGTCCTCCCCGTAGTTATCTCGGTTTCACACTGACACACTGTTGGCGGCATTCCGGGTTTAGAGAATCGGATGTGAGACATGCGCCCATTAGGGGAGATGACAGGAAGATATAGAAGGATGTTTTCGGAGGGGAGAAAGGGGGACATATGGGGACTTTTTGACAGTTTTGTTCGAGGAGTATTTTTACTACTCTCGATAGTTAGAGTAATTCATTAAACTGTCTACTTATTTACAGCATATCTTATCTACTACGATAACATTTGTCTCCCAGAGAAAATGAGTTAAGCGAGACTCCTAGTCTGACACGTAGTTCCTACAGCGCACAGGTCAGTTATACGTAGCTCTGTGACCCCATCCAGACACGGTATCCTCCTCGAGACTACCTCAGTTTCATATTGACGCCGAGCGGGTGGTATTCCGGACTCAGATAATTGGGTGTGAAGCGAGGGTCCATGAGGGTAGATGGCAGGATTATATAGACGCGAAGGTTCGGAGAGCGAGGGGGTACCGCCGTTGAGACTTTTGTAGAGTATTTTTCTAAGAGTCCTTTTTACTATTCTCGATAGCTAGAAGAATCTATTAACTTGTTTACCTATTTGTCAGATCAAAACATCTGGTGACCTGCGCAGGGATAATATCTCCTGTCTCTGCTTCATTTTATTATTATATTTTTCTATTTTTCAGTTGATTATTGTCCTGGAAAACCACTGGAACTTCAATACATATTCATCTTATCGACAGAATCGAATATAAAACCTTACTTTCAACAACTATTGATTTATAACTACGATATGGGTTATGATTGAATACGCATTTTCACTACTATTAATCAAACGACTAAGTACAAAGATTTCAAGTTGGAATCGATCAGGTTAAACTTTCGGAACATAACACTACTCTTGGACTCGCTGGTTGAGGATCTCCAAGGTTTCCATATATCCGAAAAGATAACAACTTCAGAAGATCAAACGATGTCTTCAGGCACATATCCCTCCTTTCAGGGGTGTGGAGATTATGACGGTTCGACACCAGTTGTCAGGTGGTTTAAGCGGCTGGACGCAGAGTTTCGGCCATACAACAAAGTACCTGCAACAGAATTATCTGCGATGTTCTTCGACGCAATTTCGAGGCTCTTCGTAGGAAAAGCAATGGATTGGTTGGAGACCAAGCCTCTGTATGTCAAATTCGTGGACCTGGAACAGGAGCCAACGGCCAGTGATGTGGAGGAGTTTAGAACATCGGCGATGAGGAAGTTCCCAAGACCGGTAGCAAGAGTGGAGGAGGGGAACATCCAAGAGGAAATTCAAAATCTAAAGCAAGGAGAGACTGAGGCGCTGGGGGCCTACCATGAAAGAGCGCAGGAACTCTTGAGGAGAAATCACGGACGGGACCAGGAGGAAGGTGATGCTCCCTTGAATGGGCTAGAAAAGACGATACTCTCGATTGTCGTGAAATCTTTTGCGAGGGGAATCCGGGATGACGACTTGAGGTATACAATACTCACTAAGTCAAGTACCCTGTCCGGAAGCTTGAAGAATGCCTTTGAAAAAACAAGGAAGGCGATGGACACGATCACTCAGAGGGAGGAGATCGAACGAGAAAGAGTAGAGCGGATGGAATTGGACCATGTCAGGAACCAACACCTGATACAATGGGGGTACCCACTGGGGTCGTCGTTGGCTGAGATGGGCGATCGGCAACATAGGAACCAGCCATACCAATATGGCAGAATTCCGAGTGGTTATCCACGTACACCGGAGTCACAAGCGAAGATGATAGAAGGGCCGCAAAGAGCCACCCCTCAAGGCAACACGCAGCAATCTTTGGTGCCACGGGGTCCACAGCAGCCAAGCAAGACCTTCCAGGATCAACAGCAGTCGGCTCCAAGGCAGAACAGGATACCTCCCAGTCAACCCATGCAAAACAGAGGAGGATATAATGGTCGTGGAGGTTATTCCGGGACCCGAGGAGGCCAGCAAGCAAGCAACACGAGGCCTATGCCGCCAAAAAGCTTG
This sequence comes from Podosphaera xanthii, assembly GCA_028751805.1. NCBI lineage: Eukaryota > Fungi > Ascomycota > Leotiomycetes > Helotiales > Erysiphaceae > Podosphaera > Podosphaera xanthii. Next base: position 5,372,582 of record JAPWIX010000008.1, read on the forward strand.
TCGAAGAACCCTTACGTGAGTGGCTCAGTGGTTTACAAGCAGGAGCTGGGTCCATTATGTATCCAGTGTGGGGAGATAGGCCATGCAAAACCAAGGTGTTCATCAGCACCGTTAGAATGGTGGGAGCAATCCTACCTGAAAGAGCTACTGTGGCCTGCAGCATCATCAAACTTTGCGGGATTCCAACAACAGGGAAGCGGTCTTCGTTTCAGAGAAGTTGGGGATAGCCAATGGGCAAATAGGAGGCCACAGGAGCAAGACAGCCATGTAGCTGCCTATAGCTCTGGAGACTGGAGGAATCAAGGTGCAGACAGTGATGTAGGAGAAAAGAAATCGGCCGAATACGACACGCCAACGACGGATCTTCACCAGTTTATGGGAAGAGAGTACGTACAAAGCAGTCAAGAGCGGAATAAATGTCTAAGCGTTGTTCTAGGGTTCACGAATGCAGAAGAGGGCAGACTGGCGCTTGATCGGAAGGGGAAGCGCGTCAAGTTTGAGGAAGTCGAACCAACCACGATCGCACTGGATGCGTATCTGAATGAGAGCGACCAAAAGAAACGTCCTAGACCGATGGACATTGAAAGTTTGATAAATCAAGACGGTAACGATCACAAGTTCCGAAAAGCCGAACAGAAAAAAGTAAGAAGAACTCTAAGACAACTTCGAGAGATTTTTGGAAGACAAGGGAAGGGGCCAATAGATTACAAGAAATTGGCAGAACAGATCAAGGTGGAAGTCTCCTTGATGGATCTATTTCAGATCTCTCTAGACCTATCAAAAGCCTTCAGAGCATTATCGACGAGGGTGAATGAGCGCCAGAAGAGGTCAAAGGAGCCGAGGGCCAAGTCAGCCTTCTCTGTGCAACGCGGGCGTCCTCACAAGCCCAGGGTAACTATCGATCAAAAGGCGTTTCGAATTCCAGTCGTGGTGAAGACGCAGAAAAACAACAAAGCAATCAACGTAACTTTGCCGACGGACGTGGCACAAGCCGATCAGGGATCGGATATGTCAATTGTCACTGTTGGGTTTCTTAAAGCACTAAACATTCCGATGATACCACTATCGAACAAAGGTTTCAATGGGATGACCATAAATGTGGCAGACGGGACCTCTGCGCAATTAACCCATTATGCAACAATAGAAATCGGTGTCCTAGGAATTTGGAGGAAGGTCGAAGCCTTTGTGAGACCTTTTGGAAAAGAAAATGAGCAGGATATTCACCTGTTGTTAGGGTTACCATGGCTCCACGCAGTCGATGCAAAAATTCGGGTAAGGGACTCCATAATCGAGATAGGAGACTCAGAAAGAGGCGAAACAGTGGTAAAGATAAAGGGGCCGAAATTTATTGAAGGAGAAAAGCATAGGCTGGTACTGTGTCCAGTAGATGCACTGGAATTGAGGAGGATAGAAGATGAGTACGACGACGAAAGCAGCGATGAATCGCAAATTTCAGACGCTGATTCCGAGGGATCCTCACAGGATGAGGGATTCGGAGATCTATTCGAGTCCGAGGACTCGGAAAACTAACACGACCCGAGCAAGTCGTAAAAAGGCAACAATCAACAAAGCATCTGAACATATCGCTGGAAATTTTCTCTCCACCAGTAAGATATGTGCCTTTGGGCTTGCCGGAGAGGAACGCTCCTAGGATAGGGAGAAAGAGCAAGGAAGGTTACTTTGGATATTACGCGAATTCGGCTGGACTACATGTACCGCAAGTGGTCCAATGTGATACCGATTCCGAGGACGATACCGAATCGACACAGAGACAGGTTGATTCAACAAGAATGCAAATGAAATTGTGTGCCAGGGAGTTGCCTGACGGCAATCTTAGCGACGGAGGGCCGTCGACGCGTATGCCCGGGAGTAGAAAATGAGTTAAGCGAGACTCCTAGTCTGACACGTAGTTCCTACAGCGCACAGGTCAGTTATACGTAGCTCTGTGACCCCATCCAGACACGGTATCCTCCTCGAGACTACCTCAGTTTCATATTGACGCCGAGCGGGTGGTATTCCGGACTCAGATAATTGGGTGTGAAGCGAGGGTCCATGAGGGTAGATGGCAGGATTATATAGACGCGAAGGTTCGGAGAGCGAGGGGGTACCGCCGTTGAGACTTTTGTAGAGTATTTTTCTAGGAGTCCTTTTTACTACTCTCGATAGCTAGAAGAATCTATTAACTTGATCGAGATGGAATCCGTTTTGTCGATGTACCAAGCTCGTTGGTGGCGTTCCAGGTTTCTGTCATGATACAGTATCTATTGTTAAGATGTTTCGGATCTAACTTCAGACTGTTATTTTGAGATATGGCAAGGAAATAATATAGCTACTAGCGGGTCTTACATGTAGATAAATAGCCTCTTGATCCATCTAGATGAGAGGGGGCGGTTTAGGTTCTTTCTTGAGAAATATACTATAATCATCATTATCATAATTTATTACTTTAGTGATTTATATTGTCTCGAGTACCACCGTCACCAAATTTATGACTTCGACTTTATATATCACGAATCGTTAAAACATACATCGCCATAATAAACTTTTAAAGTCGAATATAACTTGTTTACCTATTTGTCAGATCAAACATCTCCCAGTCAATTAAAAGTGGATCTTATGTAGAGTATCAGGGTCACTTAGTTTTACTAGCATGTAGTATTGTAGCCCTAGATATCGTTGCTAGCTAGCGCTAATTTCGTCTGACTAGTAACAATACTTAGGGCTGCAATACTACATGCTAGTAAAACTAAGTGACCCTGATACTCTATATAAGATCCACTTTTAATTGACAGGGAGACGAATATTATCGTAGTGACATAGTACAGTAGAATCCCTATTAGCTAATAATGGGTCCCGGTATACAGTACAATCTCGCTATAACAATGTGGGGCAAAACTTAACTAAGGCTCCCGATTGGAGGAATCAATTGAATTGGCCAATAAGAACCCCTATTTAAGTTTTGCCCCACATTGTTACAGCGAGATTGTACTGTAATTACAGTAAAACTTCTCTAACACGATAGTGGGTCTCGGTATAAGTGTTGAAAATATTCATTGAAATTCAACCATTTACATTTGCAATACTTACCCCTGCACAAAAAAAAGACCAGTAAGGGTAAATGTTGCAAATATAAAAGTCCAAGTTATAGTGAATATTTTCAACACTTGTACCGGGACCCACTATCGAGTTAGAGAGGGACGACTGTAGTCGTTGTCGTGATTCGGTTCGGCTCACCGTGTACATGTACCAGCCGCATGGGCCACTGCAGCAAGCAGCCGCTGTCATTCGCACTGCGTAGGCTGCGCTAGCCAAAGTAGCCCTTACTACCGGCATTGAATGGGACGCAGGGGTGAAAGCGCTTGGCAGCCGTTCGCTCTACTCAGTTAAGTTGAGCTATTGGATGTTCAAAGTTTGTACGTAGCCTCTCGATGTTGCTATTGCTTCTGCTACATAAAAATGAAAAGATGACCAGGCTATGGTAAGTCATTTGTGTTCCGCGCCACCATATAACAATGCTCAAGGCTGCATGACGTTTCAAGCCACTGATCTGCATGGCAAATCTCTCACCCATTGGCCAGCGTCACAGGATTTACTTAGTGAAGTTATCCTGGAACTCTGCGGTAGAATTACTATCAGGACGTACAAGGGTAGAGTGTTAGTAACTGTCAGATGGGTTTTAAACATTTACACATCTTTTTTTTAGCATAATCAGAAGACACTGTCCGAACTCGGATTCTTGTATGTATCATTCAGACCTTTTCCACGGCACACATTCAACGGTTTAGGCCTCGAACTTTGACAAGGGGATTCCACTGAAAAGAGTTTCCATCAGAAAATTTGTAGTGAAAAAGAATCCCATCTTTAATCTTGGGTAAAACTTCGATGGCATTCACTGGCCAATTCATACAAGCAAAACGCTCAAGTCGTGAAACAGAGTTCTAGCAATTTTAGGGCTTGTCTCTAGACTGGGAACTCCATTTCTCAAGTGTTGCCTCCTTCATCATTAATAGAATACATTTTTTTCATAAACTCATATCTCGTAGTTACCACCAAGCTTAGAGCGTAGGCGATTCTACTTCTTTTCCGATGTTCCGTAATAACTCCTCGCTGTGCAAATTTTTTTCCCAATAATTCGATCCAAGTGCTGTTGTTTGCCTGCTATGCATTCAAAAAAAATGGTATCAATTCAAAATTGACGTCAACCAGCTCTTCCAAATATTGAAACTATGAAACTCCGTATACCCATCTTTTTCGTTTTATTTGCTCCAGGTCCTGCGACCATCACGTCTGTCATTCGTTCTTTAGACGAAGGATGATCATAGCCTCCACTTACCGGCAGTGTTGACCTTGCAGGACTCACTTCATCGTGTGTTGGGAGGCCTATATTTTTCTGGCCTTGTAGCGACTTCATACTCGTTCTCCATTTGCTTTTAATATTTCCTCGAGATGAGTGGCTTCTTGCTAAATAATGATTCCCACGCTGCTGTAATTTATTTAATTCTTCGATTTCTCCTGCCACGGTTTGTCCGTTATTGGCAAGATTATCTTCAGAGACCGCGGTGAATTTGATCACTCCTCGCTCTGCAGATACTCCTAATGCATCCTCCATTGATTTTCCTAAAAGTATCGCATTTCTCTTGTTAGTTACTGGTAAAACTTGTGAAGGATGAGCAGTAACATTGAGGATATAAGCTGGGTCAAAGTTGCCCCCAAAAAGCACACAGCAAGAATGGGCTACGGTCACTAAAATTGAATTTGCAGGTCGCTGATACCGAGTTGAGAGGGCGTATGAGATATCGGTGATAAAATTGTACTCATCTTGAATCTGAACAAGATTAGTCTTTCGGGCACTCCAGCTCGCTCAAACGTATATATACATACAATTACATTGGTTTTAATTTCAGCCACTACTAATGATTTTCGTAAGACCCGATCTCGCGCAGTGGAAACGGGACTGGGGTTTACAGCAAAGGCATTTTCGTAGTACTGACTTCTCTTCCGGGCGACGGCTCTCTGCTCAGGACTTGTCGTGTCGAGTGACTTTCTTGGATCACCGGGTGTACTACGAGTGATATCTCTGATTAAACGTTTCTCTTCTTTCGTCGTCGCAGAAGATTCTTCGAACATTTCGCTGTCGACCGGTGAGGGTGGTAATCCGGCATGTGATACGGAATGTTTCGCAGGATACGTCGAACCCCACGAGAGAGGAGGATAATTCTTGGACACTCTCTCAAGAGAGTTAATGAGAGACGCCGACATGATTTAAAGAAAGCAAGTGGAGAGGGATGTTGATTGACGTCGGGAGCTTTATGGTTTCTTTTTGGAATATTTATCGATAAGGTTTCTGTCTAGACGGGCCGGGATAATCGAGAGAAGTTATGGAAGCAGGTGAGCAAGTAAAGCGGGGGATCGTCGAATTGGTACCGTCAGAGCGGGCCTATGTGACGCGCTGAAATGAAAGATTTCAACTCGCTAGTTCGTAACTTATTTATTTCAGTTGATCTGATTCGGCGCCCTGAGGCCCAGCTAGGCATACTCGGAAGATACGTATTTTCCTTTAAAATTATTCTGTTCTGACACTTAGAATGCTCGTACTCAGGTTCCATTTGCAAATACCACCACGAAGTTAGCCCGTACAGCATGTCACTTCTCCTGTGAATACCCACCACAGGAGATACGGAGAAACCCCATGATTATCTCAGTCTGCTTTCATCATTTACAGAGCATACTATCACTGCGAGCGAATGTGGGTTAAGGGCCTTGCTGGACTCGAACCAGCTTTCTCCCGTCTCAAGTGGGGCATGTGTCCCAGCTATCCAGACTCTACTCGGGAGAATAGCCCGGATAGTGTACCACTATACCATCTGAACCGCTAGTTCATAATTATTGATGAATTAACCCGCGAATTTCTCATTGGTTGTCCTCTTTGTCGAAAGATGGTACGGGAGTGCGATGATGAGGTTAAAAACTGTTAAAGAAGATATCACAGGATAGAGATGAAGTAAAATAAATAAATTGATATTGAATTATATTGATTATTCAAGTGGTACGTCTCAGTGATATTTATGCATTGAGTTTCCTAGCTTTTCTACTGTTAACAAAAAGTACATCTCATTTCCATTAAGTTCCCTGTTAACTTCTACTTAGTAGATACTTCTCATTCGTGTTGAACCCCTTATTCGACATGAGTCAGAAGGAATCAGTTAGTATTATAATTAGCAGCCTCTGAATCTTCTGATCTAATGGAGATGCGAGTTAACATGCTAGCTACAAAATACCAGTTTGATGGCTGGTGTAATAGATTCTTGCTAACGCCTGACCCAGGTCGTTTATTTGTATGCTGATTATCGGGTTATACCGAATAGTGTCTGACTCAGACTTCATATTCTAACACTTTTGTAAACAGAACAAGGATCAACTTCATATTTAATGACTGATAGAAGTAAGTCGTTATGGTGTTCACATTTGAAAGATCGCCTATAATGGCCGTTATCATTGTATTATCACCATTCTATGATGTGTTCAGAATATAATAATTACCGCCGTCGTGAGAGTGATTCTCATTTGATGTACCGCAGCAGCCAGTGAAAGGTAATCCGTCGAAGCATTTTGGACGAGAATCGATAGTTGAAAGACGAGTGGCGCGAAGAAACATTGATGATTTTCATCTTCAGGTCTGCTGTTAGAACTTCTCTGTAAAAGATAGTTATCCCTCGGAGGCATACACCGGTAAAAGCATAAGCTTTATACCTCGTCCTATATAAATTTGTATGGAACGAAATATAAAGTTTATGCTTGTGCCGGAGTAAACCGACAAAGATACAGTCGTCCCTCTCTAACCCGATAAAGGGACCCGGTACAAGTGTTGAAAATATTCATTGTAACTTGGACTTTTATATTTGCAACACTTACCCTTACTGGTCATTTTGCATGCAGGGGTAAGTGTTGGAAATATAAAAGTCCAAGTTACAATGAATATTTTCAACACTTATACCGAGACCCACTATCGAGTTAGAGAGGGACGACTGTAATGATCATCATAAATGTACATCTTCCCGCAACTTTAAACCCGATTCTGTTTCACTACGTGAAGTGCCACATGCATAGAAATACCGGTGAATATTAATACACGTATATATATACAGTCGTCCCTCTCTCACTCGATAGTGGGTCCCGGTATAAGTGTTGAAAATATTCATTGTAACTTGGACTTTTATATTTCCAACACTTACCCCTGCACGAAAAATGACCAGTAAGGGTAAGTGTTGCAAATATAAAAGTCCAAGTTACAATGAATATTTTCAACACTTATCCGGGACCCACTATCGAGTTAGAGAGGGACGACTGTATATTCACTAAGAATTCAGGCATCATTCTGGTTTACAAGAGTGAATTTGTGAGGGCACATGTAATGCCAAGGAATTTCACGGATTGGAGCCCGATCGCTGCGTTGTGTAAAAATGCTTGGCGTGTTATTAGTTTGCTTAAATTCACCGGAATGCTTTGTTGCCTTCGCTGTTCAAGGTCACCTATGCACATTCTTGTTCCAATTAGGAATTGGTGTTTCTGACCTATAGGAAAAGAGAATCAAAATACCCCTTAGTGGGTATAGACTTGAATTGACATCAGTGGTGTTCAAAAACAAAAATTGCTGACGAGGCGTGATATTCTTCAAAGATTTTTTTTCTTCAAATGAATATTGTCCCGGCCAACTTCAGAAAGAAGGGAAGAGACAGATGAACTAGGGCTAGATTTTTAGTTTATCCTCTGATCCTCCATCTGATTGTATCAGGAGAGATACCGGTAAGCGAAGAACGGAATAATATTATAGCGACAATTTGTAATTCTCACTATCTACAGTACAACCCCTTTTAGCTAATAGTCGGTCCCGGTATAATTACTGAAGAGATTCATATAAATTTTACCGTTTATATTTGCAATACTTACCCCTGCACCCAAAATGTCCTATAATGGTAAGTACTGCAAATATAACAGTCCAAGTTACAATAAATCTTTTCAACATTTATACCGGAACCCACTATTAGCTAAGAGGGGTTCTATTGTACAAGAATGTCCAGGTCTTGCTTGCGCATGTTCTGAAGTCGAATCTGAATAAGATTACCGAATATTAGTAAGTAGCACCCATTTCAGTGACACTGACACAAGATATACTTGTACGAGTCAAACACCGATATTACGAACAGGTCCAGACAATCCGAATGTCAACGTCCTCACAGCTCAACGTTAGAAGCCGGAGATATCTAGTAATTTGCCACTGGACTAAAGGAGAATTTATCGATTCTCAACGTCTTCATGCTCTTTTCTGCCTAACTTGGTCGTTATGAAAGTTGGTACAGTAGAACCCCTATTAGCTAATAGTGGGTCCCGGTATAAATACTGAAGAGATTCATAAGAATTTTACCGTTTATATTTGCAATACTTACCCCTGCACAGTAGATGACCTCTAAGGGTAAGTGTTGCAAATATAAAAGTCCAAGTTACAATGAATCTTTTCAACACTTATACCGGGACCCACTATTAGCTAAGAGGGGTTCTACTGTAGCCTTTATTAATTACGCATTTCATGTTGTACGTAACTCCACAACCATTGAGGTGAAAGGCTAATAAGATTTACTCAGTGCACATATGAGTATCCAAATTTATGACTGTTCCACAGACAAAATTCGTAACGACATGAACACCTCTGCAGGCCATTATTCAACGGCTGGGCTGGGTAGATCCAAGTACAGGAACAATATGACATGTAACTCGTCTTGCTTCAGATCTTCAGCGATTTGATGAGGGTGGACGAAGTTATAACTCAAATCGGGTTGCGGCAGCAAAACTGTTTGAAAACGAACAGAGGCAAATTCGTGTCACAGGACAAACAAGAATTCGATGGCTTTATCCTAGGATATGGTGGAGTATGAGAACTATGGATACATCTTGATACAAAAGATGTGTAGCTGGAAGGAGAAGGAAAAATAGAAACTTGATGAGAGGATCTTCGACACGTACACGGATACCCCCAAAATGGAATTTTTCTTTTCTGAAATTGATTTTATCCCATTCCAGTTCAAGCTTTCTGGTATGGGACTAGAGATAAAGTATGCATCAAATGGAGAAATATTCGATGTCAGAGGTTCCCTTTGCACAAGCACAGGTACTTCCATCTCAAAGCGACAATTGCGATAACGTAGAGCGTTGGTAGTACAGAAAATGAGAGTATCAGAAGGCGGGGTCAGTTTCGTGTTGCTATCAATTCAGAAGATCTTTTCACTAATACTCCCTCTCTGGAATCTACTTTGTTCCTAGTCCTATACAAATATGTATGCGACTAGGGACAAAATTAGTACTGGAAGGGCGCAATGCAAGTTTGTAGTAGTATATGTATTACTATGCTGCTAGGGTAAGAAGTGCACAGTGGGGCCAGACCTCGCTTCAGGGGTTAGCTCCTACTAATGGGTGTCCTAGACAGGGACTGATACTGCTGCCTGATAATTCACAGTGTCTATGATTTCTAAACGATAACATCCACAGAGCTCATCTCAACATCGACTTTGCGATAACCATCATTATCATATTTTCATTAATTTTGATCTTGAAGGCTCCATAATTATTTCGCCTATCATACACAGATTTTTTGTCAGTAAAATTAGAGGTATTTTGACATGCAGGCTGACGATTCAGTCGGCTAAGTTGTCTTTAAAATAGTTGGATCAACCTCAAATACCCCCTTCCACGCCCTCATCCAAACTTTTAAGGAGAGATCAGTGCAAAAAAGTGAATATTTAGGCAAGAGAATGATACAAAAATATTAAATAGCATAGATTAAAGCGCTTCACGACGCTGGCATAAATCAATCAAAAATTGCAGCCCGACTCAACATTTCGCGAAGGCAAGTTGGTTACTCTCATCGCCGCGGATCAGTGACGCCCAAGAAAGCTCATGGTCGAAGTTCATCGCTTTCATCCGAAGATATCGATAAGATTTAGGAATTTATCAAATAATCTCCTGAAAACTGACAAATGACCTACTTTGAACATGCAAATGGACCGTTCAAGCACTTGGGCGTGAGTGAGAGAGTGATAAAGAGTGAACTTGAGAAAAGGGGTTTTAAGCGCTACACAGCGTTGAATAAGCCTACTACATCTCCTGAGATTAGAAGGAAGCGAAGAGAATGGGCAGAAGCCTGCATCGATTGGACCCTTGAGCAGTGGATGTCCATCCTTTGGTCAGATGAAACTTGGGCAACAGATGGCCATCATTCGAGACGCTGGGTAACCAGAAAGGTTAGCATCTTACTGTCCAGCTTGGATAACTCACCAAAACTAAAAACTTTATCAAGCCAGGGGAGGAATATGAAATTAATTGTATTGTTGAGACAATCAAGAAGAAGTTTGGTAGGATGTTTTGGGCGTCCTTTGCGAGGTCTGAAAAAGGTCCCTTTCAATTTTAGCAGAAGGATTGGGGGAATATCACTTCCTCAAGCTATTCTGAGAGGATAGTACCTCTTTTAGACGGTATGACTAGATTTAGACCCGGGCTTTCAGTCATGCAGGACAACGCTTCTCCCCACGTTGCCGCGAGGACGATGGAAGAGTTCGAGGAGAGGTCAATCACTCCTATTGATTGGCCCCCTTATTCGCCCGACCTCAACTCCACAGAACACGTCTGGAAAATCATAAAAGATAAGATCGAATACAAGTATCCGAATTTGAATGGGGGCAAGCGGTGGCCGTCAGATCAAATTCGTGCGATCGTGAAGGAGGCGTGGGATTCTGTGTATACACAAGAACTCACAGATCTCATCGAAAGCATGCATGACAGATATCAGGCCGTGATCGATGCCGACGGAGGCCCAACTAAGTATTAGCCTCTAGACTCTTTCCGCCATATTTGTAGATTTTGTAGTTAGATAAACAAGATGTTCAAAAGAGGCTTAGTTCTAGGAGCTCGCTTAAATGTGCAAAATCAACCGCTTGGTAAAATCACCATACAAATTATCCTTGCCATTTCATTAAAGCAGGGCACGCCTGTCTTGGCTGGGACTAACGGACCCGCTAAACCCCCTATTTTGGACCCACTATGCTAAATATGCTCATGAAGCATAGTACATGTGGTAATACAAGTACAAGGGGTCAAGGGTAAATGAAGTCTTCGCTTAATCTACAGGGGTTAATTTGTAGGGGTTTTGTCAGCCTTAAACAGCAGGCGGTGAAGTCACTAAAACAGGGCATTCCGGTACCTTTACAAAATTATCTGTGCCAAGTTTCATTTCCTCCAGAGTATCCTTTTGACTCGTGTCTAACAAATCCGGATCTGTTTATATTCGCTGACCTCAACCTTCACTAAACATCCGGAATAACATTTTCCTTCATTGCTAAAACTTTACCAAATCTATAGCGCGATCGAAAATTCAATAAGTTTCATGCGTTCATTACAAATATGTAATTTCTAATCAAACGAATAAATGTACCTCATTGCTAACAAAAACCTTAGCAGAATGAATACTCAGATCACTCCACCTGTTAGCAGACGTGCGCTCTATCTTATTCGAGATCAAAAATTGCAGGTGATTACAGGAATTCAGCTATAAGAAAACTTTCCCCATAAATTAACTACATTTAGATACTCACACTCCACAGAGCCGGACTCTTTAATAGAGAAATAGCAGATCAACTTGAAGTCACAATCACTCAGGTTCGGAATACGGTCAGATCTGGTCGTGCCTTCCCCCAACCTCGGACAGGACGTCCATAGCTCTTAAGCTCAGCCCAAGTTGATGAGCTGGAAGCATTTGTTTGTTCTTCGCGGGAAACTAGGCAAATGTCGTTTCTTGAACTGGCTCTCCACTTTCGTCGTTTGAGTGCCAGTGAATACGCTATCCGGAACGCGCTCAGAAAACGAGGTTACGAGCGGCAAATTCCACGTAGCTCTCCCCTGCTTTCTGAAAATCATCGTGCGGTCCGAATATGGTGGAGCGAACAGCATCTGAATTGGCGTCAAGAGTGGCCACGAGTTTTTTGGAGTGACAAGACATGGATAAACGATAGCTGAATAATGTCTGGATATGTTACCAGAAAGGTTAGTCTAATCTTATTCTATTTCAAAAATATCTCGGACTCTAATATCGTCAAAAGAGGGGCCAAGACTTTGATGACACTTGTGTTATCGATCGTTACAAGAAAAACAACTCTTGGATGCTCTGGGGGAGCTTTGCGGGAATTGAACGAGGCCCTCGTGTTTTTTGGGAGCGGGAGTGGGGAAGTATGACCTCTGAATGGATATAGTGAACATATCCTCCCAAGGATAGGCAATTGGATCAGAGAAAAGAGAGAAGAGCCAGGCCATAATTATATCTTTATGCACGACAACACCTCTGTTCATAAAGGACGTCCAGCTTGGGAGTTTCTCGATGCCAATGGAGTTGAATGTATGCCCTGGCCTGCTAAATCTCCTGACTTAAATCCGATCGAGAATGTATGGAGCATGATGAAATACTACATACAAGAACGATGGCCGGAGTTTGAGCGGACGAGACAGCGAAACAGGGCGGAGATTCGATCCAATGTGCTAGAGGGATGGTACCATAGTACAATAGAGGAAAAATCTCACAATTGATTGGGAGTATGGCTAGAAGATGTGAGGAAGCATTGAATGCAAACGGGTGTTCTATTTCATACTAGGCTTAAAAATCTGTATAAACAGCAAACCTGAATTGCAAGTTTTAATATGACGTATGAACTCGATTTTTTAGGCTCAGTACGAAACAAAGTGGGGAGAGAAGGGCGACTTCACTTTTGTCAACCTCAATTTCTCTCACCTTATTTTTGAACAGAGTTTTAAGCTTTACCATATTCGGCCTCGCTTATTCGTAATCGTCATGGTAGATTACTATGTTTGGGTAAATATCAACAAAAAACCCCCTGTAAACGATAGGCGACTTAACTTAACCTTGACCCACTATACAACTAGTAGATCACTGAATAAGGCGAGCCCAGATATGATAGCCGCTTGATCCCTGCGAGCATCCGTATTTTTGGTCCGCGCAAATATTTACGGGTAAGATGGTAAAGCGCCGATGAACTGACACCTCAAAAGGATCTACATGTACATGTACAGTCGTCCCTCTCTACTCTCATGATAGGGTATTGTTCGTTGATCCGCTTCTTATAGGGTACAGGGGTTAAAGCGGGGATAAAGTGGAGATAAAGTGGTGATATTCCAGGTTACCTCACGATAGATCCACAGTATCCCTGTTAGCTTCAAATTTTAAAATCTTATGGCCTAAGGCATAAGAGATATGCATCTGTATATGAAGTCCAACGCCCACCTTCATGCCTGCACCTTTCTTCACTCGCGCACACCTGAGGTCGTTTCGTTTAAATCATTGTCAGCTATTTACTATTATTTTGCTCAACGGCATACTTTTATTTCATTCATCTATCTAATTTTTACTTCATGTGAGTGCATCTGAACCTTAAGTCAACTACTTTAGAAGATTTTAATTTACTGTACTAGATTGCCGCAAAGATGGATTCACCTCAACAACCTTCTCCATCATCAGCATCTCCTACTTATGCAAAACGCCTAACACAAACTCAACGTATTCAAGTAAGTCTGAAATCTACAAATTGATAAGGTTAAGAGAGTAACATGTGCAGGTTAGAACCTTGGCCAGTGAGGGACACAGTTACGTCAAAATCTCTCAACGCCTTGGGATTACATGGCGACAGGTACAATACACCATGAGCGTTGAAAATACCGAGCCTCAGTACTCCAGTGGTAGGCCACCTATTCTAAGTAGTTCCCAGGTCGATGAAATAGAATTTTTCGTCTGTTTATCATCGGAAAATCGTCGGATGTCATTTTTCCAACTTGCACATTTTATATTTCGGCACTTTGGTGTGAGCGAGAATGTGATCCGACGTGAACTGGCAAAGAGGGGATATGCACGCAGGATTGCACGATTAAAACCTCCTATCTCTTCAGTCAACAAACTGAAGAGATATGAGTTTGCCAGAATACATCTCCACTGGCGGAAGGAACATTGGATGAGAGTCCTCTGGTCCGACGAGACTTGGGCTATGAATGGTCGGCAAAGTGATCGTTGGGTCACAAGAAAGGTCAGTAGTCCCTTAAAGGCTCCTAAGATTTAGAGTTCCCTTGAGCTAAGTTTAAGTCAAAGATTGGGGAAGAGTACGAAGATACCTGTGTCCTAGCCAAGACGCGGAGGAGAGTTGGGTGGATGTTCTGGGGATCTTTCTTTGGACGACAGAAGGGGCCTTGCCTGATTTGGGAGAAGGAGTGGGGCCATATCACTGCGGCCAGTTACTGCGAGAGGATAGTGCCTCTCATAGAGAGTGCGGTCTTTCGGGAACCAGGACTAGATGTGATGCAGGACAACGCCCCTCCTCACAAGTCGAGGCAAACTATGCGTGAGTTTGAAAGGAGGAATATTTCTCTAATGGAGTGGCCGCCATATTCTCCTGATTTAAATCCGATAGAAACTTTGTGGAGTTATATGAAAGCGTACATGGAGCGTCTTTATCCAGCGTTGGATCAAGGGGGCAGCGGAGTCAAGGGCATCTTCGTCAAATAGTGAACGAGGCGTGGGATCTGGGGTTTAATGGGGATGACTTGGAGAAACTGATAGATTCGATGCCCCGAAGAATCAGAGCCGTTTACGAAGCTGAAGGCGGATATGTAAATCATTAGCTAGATAGAAGTATAATTTATTTATGAAATGTATTAATGAATTAAAAAGTGAATAGAGGGCTATAATGGACCAAAAAAGCAAAACCAACGAATATTTCGTTGTGAAATTTTTGCCATACAAATTTAAAGTTTAGGTGGGGAGATCTACTTATCGTCATGCTAATTCAAGTTAGTAAAAGCCTATATACCCTGTAAAAGTCGAATTTTAGCGCCTATACACGATTAATACCGTAGTATCAGAGTAACTCGATAGTGGGTCCCGGTATAAGTGTTTAAAATATTCATTGAAATTCAACCATTTAAATTATCAATACTTACCCCTGCATGAAGAATGACCTGTAAGAGTAATTGTTGTAAATTTAAAACTCCAATTTACAATGAAAATTTTCAATATTTATATTGGGAACCACTATTGAGTTAGAGGGAACAATTGTATCTCCATTGTACTACTGTACCAGAATATTCCTTTCCCCGGCCTTACACAAATTTATATGGAGCTATGGCCAACATATATCCCTGCACCAGAGGATATTATGTTCACGGTATATGAAGCACCGTATGAGATTATCACAGGTATTTAAGCTACAGGGTATCAGGGGATCAAATTCCAACTTGCATGTAGTATTGCAGCCCTAAATATTGTTACTAATTAGCCCTAATTTTGTGTTTCATTGCCCTTCTAATCACTGGCTCAATCTATATAATTAACGTTAATTAGCAACAATATATAAGGTTGTAACATTATGGCAAGTTGGACTTTGATACCCTGATACCCTGTACAGGAGCTCAGGGCTAGGTGAACGCAGGCTGGATATTAAGTTATGGTTATTCCGATAGCGTAATTATGCAATTGTAGCGCACATAACTTATCACTAGCCTGCGTTCACTTAATCCCGAGCCCCTGTATGATAATAATTTCAGGCGGTGCTTCATGTACCATGGACATATTACAGTACAATCTCGCTATAACAATGTGGAGTAAAACTTAACCAAGGCTCCCGATTGGAGGATTCAATTGAATTGGCCAATCGGGAGCCTTATTTAAGTTTTGCCCCACATTTTTATAGCGAGATTGTACTGTATCGTCCCTCACAAATTTATGCGCGACTTGGGATATAATTAATTCCAGACCTGATGTACTTGCATTAGTACTAGTACGGGGAAAACTTTTTTTTATATTTATTTGAATTATTGTCCCTTTGAGTCTACGTCTATGAACAAATATGTAGGTCCTCCCTCCCTGTATAAAAATAAAGTAGCAGATTCAAGGTTTAATTGTTTGTGGAAGCGTATACACTTTACCGTGAGAATAATTTTTTATGTTTGGCAGTGTATATATAACCAAGAAATACTTTAGATGTGAATATTTGTGTATTGGGTAAGATCTATATTTTGAGGAATATATGTTGTGCCGTTGTATTTTTTCTTTGAAGGAAAACTTCCTCTATTTATACATGAAGCCATTAGCTAGTCCCAAAATAACTTAGTTTCTAATCCCTCTAAAATGTTCTAAGATATTTTTGCTAAGAGAGAAACTCTTTGACATAGGTGTTGCTATGACTGATGATCTTATTATCCAAGGGTTGTTGTGTATGTGCACATCTGAGTTAAGTCTTAAAGATGTTGCGATGGTCAGTGCTGTATTTATTTAGAACCCATGCACAGACTAGTGCTAGTACTTCTTGTACTATTAATTTTAATATTATTGATCTGCATCATACGTTTGCCGATCTTAGTCTTGTTAGCCCTTGTAATAATAATTTATTTATTTATACCCAATCTATTCAGCTGTATAATTTGTATATTTATGTATAATTTATGTAAAAAAAAATTAATGTATAATTTATAAGCATGTATAATTTATGTATATAATCTATATTTGTGTTATTTGTGTATATTCATAATTTGTGTATTGTTTATGTATATTCATAATTTGTGTATTGTTTGTGTATATTCATAATTTGTGTATTGTTTATGTATATTCATAATTTGTGTATTGTTTGTGTATATTCATAATTTGTGTATTGTTTGTGTATATTCATAATTTATGTATTATTTGTGTATATTCATAATTTGTGTATTATTTGTGTATATTCATAATTTGTGTATTATTTGTGTATATTCATAATATGTGTATTATTTGTGTATATTCATAAATTGTGTATTATTTGTGTATATTCATAATTTATGTATTGTTTGTGTTCTTGAGTGTTGTTCTTATTGTAGCTCTAATTATAATGATTTTCGGCTAATATTATTCTATATTCTTACACCCTGCAGGCCATTGAAACCTATTCCTCAGGCAATCTGCATTTTTGTACACTTATTCCACAGTTATATTTCAACGGTAATACATCAACAAGTCTTTCAGGTGGACACGTAGAGGAGCCCTTAGCGTGCCATTATCTCTCCTCTCGAGCGAACGAAACCAAAGCCATTTGCGGGTCTACAAATACTGGGAAAGAACCATTGAGTGCAGGGCTCCCCCTATCACCAACACCAGGATTAAATTCGAAGTCATAGCTACCCCTCTGAAACGTTCATAGAGGCTGTCAATTCAGGTGCAGCAGACTTGTGTATACCTAAGGTGTCCCTCAAACTTTTCAAACTTTCCATTGCTTATCCATTAATCCGTACATCAAGACAAATTTCCGGCCAAGACAAGATGTCTGAAAATTTTTGGCGCAGATATTTTTTTATAATCATTTCTTTGTTTGCAGCCGCTAGGCTACAACACGAATGACACTGGTACTGTTCATGAAGCGATGACTTAACTTGATATAACGGCCACTCACACCCGATTATCAATTGGAGACATAACTCGAAGTCAGGCGCCTTACAGCCCTTCCAACCATCAACCGTTTATGTCCGCCACAGGAACGTTTGTCAGCCACCCACGACAATCCAGCGTGCTTTCGTCATCGTCACAAAAATATCCAGGCGAGAAATGTGGAAATGTCTTGCCGGACTCGAACCAGCTTTCTCCTGGCTCGAGTGGGGCATGTGTCTCGGCTACCCAGACTCTACTTTGGAGGATGGCCCGGACGGTGTACCACATCACCATCCGACCTTGGCACAGAGTGTTAACCAAGGTGTAGCCTAGCCTAAACATCTAATTTCGTTACAGACCTGGGGTAAGTAAAACTCTTATTAATGCTGTATTTCGAAACCCTTAAGAAGTATCCAAAGAAAATATCTGAAGCTAATCACATGTGCATATAGCTCTACCAGTTGCAGGGTGCTGGAGCACGAAACCTCGGTTCCGCCCATCGAGCTTTACCTCAAACAAAAGAAGATTCAGTACGCCGGATTTAGTGAGAAACAACCAGCCAAAGAAGCAGTAGAATTTGCGTTAGAGAGGATAAAGTTGTCCGCTTGCGGAAGAGAGAATATCCGGAGTCGACACAAACGAGGTGACTTGGCGGAGTGGAAAGAAATTTGCGGAAAAGAAACGGACAAAAGAAGACAGAAAGAGATGCTTAACATAGCATCGTTTCAGCGGTGGGGAATCATGTGGAGGAATCACACGCCAAAGCAGCACTTACACCACCGTGCACCTGCAGACCCAGAAACTTGGAAAGCAGCCAACATAACCATTGACCAAAAGACGGGTAGAATACGGATGAACTTGAAGGGAACTCCATCTGCCATCCACAAGAACCTGAAGAGGGCCCAAATTAGTATTGCCAAACAGACAAGAAGCGAGCACATCGGGCTCAACGCTTATCTGCACCGAAGAAACGTCCCCGGAGTTGAAGACCCGAAATGCCAATGTGGGTATCCGTCTTAAAACGCCAAGCATATGGTCATGGTCTGTCCTCAGTGGGCGTAGGGAAGAGGAGGAGTATTGCGGAAAGCCAGAAACCGGTCGTTCGAAGCCATGATGGACAACCCAGAAGATGTTGGACGCATAACGAAGTGGATACAACGAGAAGTATGGATAGAACAGTTTCGGCTGACGCGAGCGGTGGAGGCGGTGATGGAGGAGAGGAGGATGGGAGAAGGATAGGACGGAACTCGCACTGGGCAGAACAGTGTTTGCACTTTCTAAAGCGTACAAATCATTATGTAAAAGTATCCAAGTGAAGATTGGAGGGTTTTTCACCGAAAGGTTTTCCCTTTGTGTACAATAGCAGACTCATAGACACCTTCAAGGGCTTTAGGCTCCTCACTAGGAAAATGAATAAATCAATCAATCAATGCTGTATTTCTTCTGTAAGGGACCGCACTCCTCCCGCATCAACGCATTCATTGTGAGAAGTATTTAGAATCCACAAGAGACCGTCCCGATCAGTAAATGATAAAGGTCCTAGACAATGTTGAGTAACACACTATCAGGAATTATGGTACTGCAGGGGTGTATCTTGTCTTAAGTTGATATTAATTTTGTACGTCGTCCAAGTCTATTGTCTCTTAACGGCGTACAGAATTAACATCAACTTGTAACAAGTTTAACTCCTGTACGAGGGTGCAACGGTAAGTTTTAGTTAAAACTTGTTAAAGGGGGAAGAAAGTGATCAAAGAAGAGAGATGATTTATTGTATAATAGCTATCTAAACACATCTGAGATAAATAAAAAGTTTATATACAGACGCGACTATAATCAGCACGTGATTTCTACAAAGCACTGAGGCTGACACTTTAACACACCCCTTCAGTCCCCGTCCCAAAAAATCGCGAGGTCAAGAAGGCAACATCAAGTGGACTCTTGGGTCAGTCGCCGGGGCTCGAGCATTTGGAAATTGGTGTAAAAAGGCACAATCTGAGGGTTAAGCAAGGGGACGCGGGTTAAGGTGGTCAGGGAGTTTGGGCGTATATAACTTTAATATATTTAAAAAAAAAAAAAAAAAAAAGACACTAATAACAAAATAAAGGAGGAGCAAGGTGCGACCAGGCACTTGGAGTAAAATAGGCTTTGACTACAGCAGACTCTGGGTAAAATTCCGAGCTGCTGATGTAGATATAATAGGCGTCCATAGGACGACGGAGACGCCTGGTAGCCTTAGGCTACGCAGGCGCGCCAAGCGCCCTCCCGAGGGCTCAGAGGCCGGGTTTATCCTGTGAGCCTACTTGGCGTTAAATGCTTACTACTACTACTACTACCCCTTCAGTCCGAAGCTGTGTTATCTTCCTATGATTATACGTTCATGCTGTCTAGGTTTAGAACTTTCATGTTTAGCATTTTTACAAATGATTCATGCTTGACCTTATTTAGTGACTTGGTAAGCCCATCAGCAGCCATAAGATTTGTTGGTATATATCGTGGGCAAACCCTGCCACTGTCGATGTGGTCGTGTATAAAGTGGTGTTTAATGTCAATGTGCTTTGTCCGATGATATAATTCTGGATTCTCACTTAAAGCCAGGCAACCCTGATTATCACCGTAGACCCTGGTGGACAACACATCTGCTCCCAAATAACCCATCTGACGCATTAATTGCTGAATCCATAGAAGTTCTTGGATTGACGCAGTGAGTGAATACTATTCGGCTTCGGTTGAAGATAGCGCAACACTATTTTGTCCTTTAGATGAGGCTGAAATCACCCCTCCAGCCAGAAAGAAAACACTTCCACCGGTAGACCTTCTGGAGGCTTTATTTCCGCCCCAATCTGGGTCGCTGTGACAATAGAGGGAAGTATCGGAAGCAGTTCCATCGTACATAATTCCTAAGTTTATTGTGCCCTTTATGTAACGGATGATACGGTCAACTCCTTTGATGTAATTTAAAGATGGATTTGTGAGGTATCGGGAGAAGACGGAGACAGAGTATGAAATATCAGGTCTGGTATGTACAGCTAGATATAGTAAAGAGCCAATCTTTGATTGGTGTTCCTTGATTTCGGTAACGCTCGCTTGACCAGTATTAGGAACTAAAAATACTTCATAGCCAGGAGCCATGGGTGTTTCGGAGGGACGGCAATTATCCATACCGAAGCGCTCAAAAATCTGACGACAATATGCGTCTTGAGTAAGCCATAGACACCTTTTCACGCGGTCTCGAGTAATACGGACACCTAAAAAATAATGTGCCGGACCTAGATCTTCCAACTGAAACTTTTGAGCGAGTTTAGCTTTCATTTTTGAAATCATTTCCTTAGATTTCCCGAGGAAAAGAAAATCATCAACATATGAGACGATAACTAGATGATATTTCCTGTGAATATATACGCAGTTATAGGACTCAAGGGGGGTGTATCCTAGCTCCTCGAGACATCTGCGCAGGTGTTTCTGCCATAACCGCGGTGATTGCTTGAGACCATATAGGGCCTTGAGTAATCTGCACACATAATCAACCCCAGAAATCATTTCTGGTTCCCACCAGTTAGGGGGGAGTTCGGCGTAAATGTCATTACGATCGGCTGTGCTATTCAGGAAGGCAGTAACAGCATCCAGCTGTTCTATTTCGAGATCAAAAATAGCAGCAATAGCCGAGGCAATTTTCCAGGAGGTATTTCGGCACACTCCAGCGTAAGTTTGAGTAAAATCTCGCCCAAAACGCTGCTCAAAACCACAAATTACCCGTCTGACCTTATACTTAAGTATGTCACCTTTTTCTTTTTTTTTCTTTTTTTAATTTAGTACACTTTTTCTTTGATTCTCATTCCTTTGTCATAAAAAACTGTAGCTTAATCACCTTAGTACTTTTAACTATTCTTTTGCGATTTCTTGACTCGTAGGATCAACATCGACATTGTCCGTTCCGAAAATTACAATATCTTCTTCATCCGTTTGATCTCCTCCCATATCTATTAGAGCAGATTGATCGATTGTCGGTTCCGGATTAGCAACAGATTTGTCCTTGGAAGCGCGTAGTTGCTGAAAAGCATAGACAACTGATGCGAATGAATCGTCATTATAATAGTTCTTCAAAGTGTCATAGATCTCACTCTCCGTAGACACTGCACAGACTATGAGAGGACTAAGCTCTTTTCTCGGAAAAATGTCCGATTTATCACCGTAAATTAGCTTGAAATGGGGCTGCTGCGCTACAGGAAGACCGCACAAAGCCTGGGTGCTTCTCTTAAAAATAGCCACACTCTGTCGTAATTGTGGCATGGTGGCAGCCCACGGATAAGCATCAAGAAATCGATAAACGATTGCAGTATGCTGCATGTTCGCAAATCTTAACAATATTACATTTACACCGATTATTTCGTGGTGTATATTTGTCTTTCCACCGGGATACTTGCAAGAGTCCTTAAAACATTCTCCGGTAAATGTTGTCATCTACAACCATGATTGGTGAATGAGATCGTGGGACTAATCCGAAATTCGAGTCTCTCCATTCAAAATATCGGTGTAGATTTTATACTTTGCAATCAGTGCCTTCGGTCGAGCTACTGTTATAGCTGTGCGGTTCGCATAATTGATCACTTTTCCAGTCAAAAAGACAACAAGAGAATAGTGAGCGTATAAAGCCTTTTTATTCCGGCAAAAAGTAACGTTTAAGTTTGAGATATTTGGCGCAGGCCTAGGAAATTCTCTATCTAACTTAAAATCATTCAAAGCAGAAGGATTATTGATAGGATCTTCTTGGCTATTATGATCGTCTACCTCCTAGAATATTTTTCTTAATCGATTGATGTTGTCTTCCGATATTCTCACAATATTTGCAGTGCGAGGAGGAAGTTTTTGCAGTATACCGTTTAACATCAGATTCGTATACATTACAAGAAGACTCTTCTAGTGCAAAAGAGGTGCATTTCCGGAAGTACAAGCTAGTGCGCAAACGAACATTAAATCCATGATGGTTTCCTTGTCCGAATTGTTAGAAACTATATAGCAGGTCACATCGTCGTCTAGCCTCGTTTCTATGGTTTACATGTAAGCAAGTATAAGGTCGTCCAACTTAGAATAGTCTGAACTTTTCATTGTCGAGAATTTTGCTGTTGCTTGTATATATAAGACAATACCTGATTCTTCAAATTGATTCTGTAAAGCCTCCCACATTGCCCTTGCCGTATCCAGGTTCTCGGCTTGGTTTGCAAGTGCAGTTGTTAAATTCCCCGTTATTATCAACTTCATCTTTGCATCTCTTCTGCACCACTCTTTGTATGCCTGAACATCCTCTGTCTTAAGTTTATTGTTAAAAATATCAATTTCTTCTGGCGGGCTTGGAGCTTTGGGGTGGTAGTGATCTATATGATCATGCACAATTGCAAGATTGATGATGCTGCGCTTCCATAACGAGTAGTTCTCTTCGCCTGTAAGCTTGAGACTCAACGCAAGATATAAGGAGCCAGCCGAAGAGGATTCTTGTGACATAGTTCCAGCTCCTTATTTTTCCGCTCGATGAAGGATTGGGTCACAAAGGAATTCCGCAGTTACTTTTAATTTAAGAACTTAAACTCAATGAGCACTTGGTCTCATAATCTGTTAAAGGGGGAAGAAAATGATCAAAGAAGAGAGATGATTTTTTATTGTATAATAGCCATCTAAACATATGCGAGATAATCAAAAGTTTATCAACAGACGCGACTATAATCAGCACGTGATTTCTATACATCACAGAGGCTGACACTTTAACAAAACTGGAGTTTTTTTTTAAATCATTTTAGTGTATACAGCCTGAGGCTATGACGCGCATGATTACGGAAGATATGTATATTTCGCAGAATGTTACAGTTATGAGTTAGGGAAGTATCATCATGTGCTGACTTTTGCAAAGATGTCACTATGGTGTTGCGGGAGAGCGTATGAGAAGATAATGTATAATAATTGATATGTAAAGATTGAAGTCAAATGTCTAACTAAGATGGCGAGACGCCTACTATTTATACTTCACTATTCTCGCTACACAAACAATTCTATTCAATATTCACGTGACTAGTACAAACTCATGTAATTGTGTGTTATAGCATATTTGCATTCTGCACACATGATTACACAACACCCTCGTATCTACCCCTGGTCGATGCGGCGAGAGGGGATTTCTTTTATCTACTTCATCATCTAGGAATAAATCTGAGAACGTTCTCAGTTCCTTTGGAAAATACTCTTCGACATTTTCCCTAGACATGAGCTCCTTTGGTTCCAACGCCTTACTTATGTCATGCATCGAAACTGCACCTACTACCTGTGCCTCTTTCCCCTGCGTTCCTTTCGCTCTGGGTCCTGGCTTCGACAACTTGCACTTGGGTATCATAGACGACCGGTCAAGCTTCACCTTGGCGATCTTATCCCTTAGCTCCCTAGGGATCGCTCTTTCCCACCAGCCACTAGCCCGGACTAATATTCCATCCTCTTGGCCACCAATCCACAATACCTGCCTTCCTGCAGAATAGACCACCTTATTCCGCTCCATCCAAGGTTTTCCCAATATAATTTGGTATGACAATGCTGGCATAACATATCCCCACAGCTGTTCGCAGTGTCCATCGATATCTATTTTTAATCTGGCTAGCCTATTTATCTTTACCGAGCTTTTCTTGTCTGCCAATTGCAAATATCGCGGAGTTACATCTTCACAGAATAGGTTGTGTTTGCGCACAAGGTCTTCACTGATTACTGAAAGGCATAAACAACCAGTATCAACCATAGCCTGAACATAGAAAGACGAGTTTATCAGGCAATCAATAATTAATGGTTGGGAACTACTAGTGACAAAAGACTTAAAGACAGAATTGACCTCGTTGCCTTCCCTGAGAGCGTCTTTACTCAGGGCACCTCGTTTCCCGCCGTGAGGCCTATGTCCTCATTACCGGCTTCCTCAAGTGCGTTAACTGCGATTTTGGGCCTCTGTGATCTTCTATAAATAGTACAATTTTTTGCTATGTGCCCCTGTCCCGAACACCTTACACATCTGCCTTCCTGCATTAAACGTCTAAACTCCTCTCTCGTTCTCCACGGCGCACGGGGTAAATCTTTCGCTCCCTCAGTGCTTCCACGATCGTGTAAATTCGCTGCACGTGCACTCCCAGGGACTCTCGTTGGGTTTCCCTCCTCATCTCTTCCGCCCAGCGTCAGTTGTCTCAGCGCCGCCAGAATCTGGTCTGTCCCGCCCATTACTGTGTCGCCTTCATAGTCTGTTGAGGGTCGTGTTGCTGGAGTCGGGGCCAAGGTTCCACTTTTAGGAGCACCAAATCGTGTTGTTGTCTGCGTCGCTCCCTTAGGTCGGTAATCAGCCAGGCTCTCTAAATCCAACGCCACTTCCTTGACCCCGGCCACCCATCCTGCATAGTCTGCCGGCGGCGGTAACTTTACTCCCACTAACGCCCTTCGTAGCCGACCGTTAATCGAGGCTTTTAGCAGTTGAGTTTTGACCAACGGCGTATAGGCCGCCTCTCCCCCGCTCAATGCCATTCGATATTCAAATTCCCGAAGAAAGTCTACAAAGTACTGGTGCAATCCTTGCTCCATCCGATTCACCATCTCCGAGGCTGATTGTTGCGCCTGCTTATCCGCAAACGTTTCTCGAAAAAACTCAAGCAGGGCTTTCCAATCGAATTCCCCTCTGGCCTTTGCGTTGTCGAACCAATCAGCAACCCGAGGCTTCAGATTATCGGGTATCGTGTCGATTATATCCAAACATATGGAACATGGGTCGAAGAATGGCGCGTAGTCAGTTTTGATTCGCGTTTCCAGCCGTCCGATGAAAAAAGAGAAGTCTTGAGGCTGTCCATTCCATCGGGGTAATGCCGCATCCCTCCGGATCGAAGTGGCCCCACTCCTGGGGTGACCTAGGTTTCCTCCTTCTTGCCGCGCTTCTTCTACTCTCCTCTCCGCTATCATCCGAGTAATTATGTTCCAATCCTGGTCGGTCAGACCGGCCAATGGGCTGCGAGTGTCACCCTCCGACATAGGTGTGTCCGTTACTTGGTTGGCACCGCTGGCCATTGCTGATATACTCGCGAAGGATTTGAAAGACGTGATTGAGGACGATTCGGTGTCTGAGTCGGGTACCGCGTAGCTCATATACCAACTACGAAAGTCTGCGCACAAACAGAAATAACGAAGTTAAAATAAATATGTAAGGGGGCAAAGGATTAGAGTAAACTCGACAAATCAATACCACAAAGATAATTTATTTATTTTAACTTGGTTCTATCCACAAGAGATCAGCCCCCGTAATATACTCCTAGGACGCCGCTGCCTACAGTTACTCCTTCCCTAGATAGAACCCTCTAGAAACTACCCGAGTCCTCTTCCTTAACCCCTCA
The DNA here is from genome assembly GCA_028751805.1 of Podosphaera xanthii. Lineage (NCBI taxonomy): Eukaryota > Fungi > Ascomycota > Leotiomycetes > Helotiales > Erysiphaceae > Podosphaera > Podosphaera xanthii. The sequence goes on from JAPWIX010000008.1 coordinate 5,398,463, forward strand.
TCGTCCCTACTAGACTCCCGGTTCCCCGGCTCCAATCTAAACTATTGTGATAAGCAATGCTCCCTGATCACCCTGATAGCGTCGCGGTACGCGCATCCTCTGTTTAATTATGATAGCCGCCGAGCGCTAAGTCCCCTTTGGGTTTCGGCGCTAGAGGTACTGCCTTTCGCTTAAGCCCCCCTCGTGGGCCCACTTGAGTTACCGGGGTGGTCCCCTGGACCAGCTCCACAATCGGGCAAAGCCCATAACAACTTTATGCAAAACCGACAATTAAATAAACGCCAAATCTGCTGGGCGCAAAAATTGTTACAATACAATTACCAGCTAAGTTATAGGCCTGGAAAAGAAGCGATTATTCCAGATGCTCTCTCTCGAAGGGATCAAGATATGCCAGAAAATGGAGATAGTAGACTTGATCAACGCTTAGTGAAGTTATTACCGAATTGGGACCAAATAATACGTGCAAATCCAGCGTTAGTAAAGGATGTTAGTTTTCCATTCCAAGATAAAGATCTTGCCGAACTCTGGGACGAAGCCTTGGAAATCGATAAAAGTTATAACGAAATAAAGGAAACAGTAAAATCGTTAGCTTTACAGTGGCCAAACAGCCTTAAAATAAAGTGAGTAGAACTCAGTCAATGTACTGTGGATGAACACGGCTTAGTTCGTCGATCGGGACGGCTCTGGATTCTAGATTATGAACAACTTAGAACCAGATTAATCCAAAATGTACACGATCCCCGAATGGTTGGTCACCCGGGAAGGGATACCATGATTGACATATTGGGCCGACAATTCTTTTGGCCAGGATGCTCCCAAGATATAAAACAATTTACTCGGAACTGTGATATTTGTGGTAGTGCAACAATATGGCGACAGAAAAATTGGAGATTGTTAAAGCCATTACCAGTCCCTGACCGTATCTGGCACTCAACATCAATGGACTTCATTACAGATTTGCCAGAATTTGACAGATTTAATGCATGCCTGGTCATAACAGATAGGCTTAGTAAAGGTTTAATTTTTGAGCCTGTTAAATCCATGACAGCTGAAGCAACAACTGAAATATTCATATACGCAATTTATAGACACCATAGTCTACCTAATGATATTGTCAGCGATCGAGGGACGCAATGGGTTAACGCTTTCTGGAAAAGGGTCTGTGAAATATTAAACATTACTAGAAGACTGTCACGGATCAGATAATGAAGCAATGAGCTTTCAGATATAAGATGGTATTTTCTATAATTTAACTATAGAGAACAAATCAACTACGTAGCAAAGCAACCTCATATACATCCTGTGTCCCCTCAAGGTGCTGTTTTTTCAAGATCCACCATTTAATAATACACTAAAATGCGATGCTATGGCTACTGCTCTATGACCTCGTTTATAAATACGTCATCGCCTTTGTAGCTCATGTGACAAACCTCGGTCCTGTCCCTAGCATGACGCAAGTGTCAGCCTCGCATGAATACGAGGTTGCTTGCGACGGCCATCGTAGGCTACAGGTCCTATCGGGTTACTAGCCGTCACAAAGACTCAGCACAGCATTCCATCCGCAGACTGATGGGGCCACGGAGCGTATGAACCAAGAAGTATAACACTTTGTTCGCGTTTTCTTTACCTACCAACAGCAAAACTGGAAGGACCTTTTAATGCATGCAGAATTGACTATCAATAATCGGTTCTCTAGCTCAACAAAAGTGAGCCCGTTCTTTCTTAGTCATGGGTATCACCTTGAACCCATAGAAGTGGTGGAAGATCAAATGCAGTCTGAAGGATCAGATAATCCAGTTGCTCGAGCCGAAAGTTTAATTACGAAATTGAAAGATGCCAGGGATTTTGCACAGGCGACTATTGCAGCAACACAGCAAGATCAGGAAAATCATGCCAATAATCATAAGACTCCAGCATATCGATATCGTCTAGGCGACAAAGTATGGCTTCATCTGGGTAACATAAAAACCAATCGCCCATGCAAAAATTTTGACTGGGTCAATGGGAAATTTGAAATACTCGAGGCTATTGGAACTCATGCATATCGTCTCAAAACACCGCCAGGAATCCATAATGTATTCCACGTCTCTTTGTTACGGCCAGTAGGAACCGACCCACTGCCGTCACAAAAACGTGCAGACCTACAGCCACCAGCCATAATAGGAGAAAATAATCAAGAGGAATACTATGTGGAAGAAATTCTACAAGCCAGGACAAAATGTATTGGCCGGGGAAAACGAAGGGAGGCCCTTGTCAAATGGGCTGGCTATATAGCACCAACTTGGGAACCTGTCAGAAACATAAAGAGTACAGAAGCCCTAAAAATTTTTGAAGGAATATACGGACCCATAGCAACTTCAGAAGGTCCAAAATAGTGTGTTGTAACCACCGACAACTTTACAGTCGTAATCATATTTGTTAAACGGGGAAGGGGGGCAATGTAATAATGGTTGTAACCAGCGATGACAGCACTCATCTGCACCCTCCTCGGTATTATCTAATCGGGTTAGATTTGGCGAAGGTTATTCCGAGACCGATCAGAATGTAAAGAGGTTCATGTATTTTAAACTTGATCTTCAGATTAGATATAAATTTAGATCCATCATTAAGGCAAACTTGCCAAACCGTGACAATGCCCTACTGTTTTAGTTAGTTGCAAACACTTAGACTCCTCCAAGTATCTCAACAGTTTTTTTCTGCCAACTTTGGTTCTGAACATAATTTGCAAATTTTTGGGCTCCAGACCTTCCAATTCTTTATGCCTCACTGTAGAGAAGTGTGGACAGTGTAAGAGCAGATGCTCCATTGTCTGCTTCTTCCTTTCGCAGAAGTTGCATATTTTACTGTCCACTTTTCCAATGTTGTAGAGGTGAGCCAAGGTGTTTCCCATCCTTGTTCTAGCCTGGAAAAAGGGAGGTCTGTGTCTGTCTACTAAAGATTGAGAGATTAATTGCCTTGGTTCTGAAAGTTAGTATGGACAATCCTGCAGCTGTTCTGTAAAACTTCTCTAAACCTGCGACTTTCCTGCCCTCTTCTTCCTTGAGTACTTCCTTAGTCCAATCAGAGTGTCAGACTAGGAGTTGTTGTAAGGTTGAAACGCGATTGTGATGCTTTGATGATAGGGAGGAGTATCAGTAAGTACAGAGAAGAGAAGAGTATGAGTTCTTAGCAACGTGAATTGTAATTCTATGTTATTATACAAAGAAGTGATTCAATTTTATTATAATATTCCATAAACTCCTGAACCCTATAATTGTGTGCGAAAATAGTGACCTCGCTTAACCTCGCCAAATATGCATTATAACCAGATTAGTCACTTCTACCAATGAGTCAATTAAGATGTGGTCGTGAACCGTCAAATTTCAACACTTCCCCTCAGGACTGCATCTAACGATTTCTGATAGCCGCTGATGATTTGGCTTGGCTAGTGATTTTGTCAATAGATCAGCCAGGTTTTCCTCAGATGGCACATATTCCAGCTTGAAGGTAGTATCGACATGTGATCGGATGAAGTGATATCGAATGTTTATATGTTTTGAACGCTGAGACATTTTGTTGTTCCGGGATAAATCTATCGCTCCGTTGGAATCTGCATGAAGAATCGGCCTGTAATCTTTCTTAAGTTCCGCAACAGCATTCTGCGTCCAAATTATGTGTCACGCTGCATCTGATAATGCCATGTATTCTGCCTCAGTTGTTGACAATGCCACAGTCTTCTGCTTCCGTGAGCACCAGCTAATACTAGCTTCCCCTAGTCGAAAAATATATCCAGAACATGATTTTCGATCATCCAAGAAGTTACCGTATGATGAATCAGCAAATCCGTGAAGAACGTGATCATTCTTTCGAGGATAGTTTAAAGTCCAGTCGGTAGTACCTTTCAAGTAACGAAGTACTCTTTTGGCAGCAGCAAGGTGCGATTTATTGGGGCAAGAAGAGAATTGTGATAAAGCTGTAACTGAATATGCAAGGTTGGGCCTTGTGCCAATACATGCATACATTAATGAGCCTATAATAGATTGGTATATTGTTGGGTAATCTAATTCCTCCTCTGGGATTCCTTTTTGGAGCTGAGTGTTGGGATCGAGAGGAGTACCAACGGGGTGGCAATCCGCCATTCCGTATCAGTCGAGCAGTTTATTAATGTATGCTTTTTGGCTTAGCGAGATACCTAGATCAGTGATTTCGACCTGGATGCCAAGAATGAAATGAGCTGTACCAAGATCAGTACATTCGAATTTTGAGTGTAGAATGTCTTCGATTTCATTTAATGATTGGTGATCCGGACCGAACATCATGATGTCGTCCACATAAATGGCGAGATGGGCTTGCTTTTCATGATTTATAAAAACACATGGGTCGAAATTAGTTGTAGTGAATCCGTAACTGGTGAGTAGTTCTATGAGAGTACTGTACCAAACTAGAGATGATTGCTTTAATCCGTAGATGCATTTCTGTAATCGATAACATTGACCTACTTCTCTATATCCATCAGGAATTTCCATGTAAATTTCTTTGTCCAATTTTCCGTAAAGAAATGCTGATTTAACGTCAAGTTGTCTTGGAGTCCATCCTTCGTGTGCAGCCAAGGCAAGTAGAAGACGCAATGAATCGTAGCGTGCGACGGGAGAGTAGGTGTCGTCGTAGTCCATACCAGGTTGTTGAGAGAAACCCTTGGCGACGAGGCGAGCTTTATATCGTTGTATTGATCCATCAGCTTTGTGCTTGGTTTTGAATACCCATTTACTTCCCACTACGTTACGATCTTCCGGTCCAGCTACCACTTCCCAAGTTTCGTTCCTATTGAGAGCATCCATTTCCTCCTCGATTGCTGTTTTCCATAAATCTGAGTCTTCATTTTTCATGGCTTGTTTATAGGTCTTGGGTTCCGTTTTCACAGCGTTCGCACGATACCTTTGGGAGTTTGGAACCATCCCAGGACCAGGATCTACCTGTCGTCGAAGTCGAGTGCTTTTTCGAGTTGGTTGTACTTCCCCCGTTACCCTTTCACTGTCGGTGATATTAGACACTGGAACTGCTGGTAGAGGTGGCTGTGAGGAGCTTGGCGAGTCAAAGAATGTTCCAGGTATTACAGGTGAATTTGGCGTACGAGGACGTTCGGATATTTCTTCAGAAGTTGACAAAGTTGGTAGAGAGTTTGTTGGCTGAAGAGTGGAGATGTTGAACTTGTCGAAATTTGAAGAGAGTTCTGATAAGTCTAAAGTGGCTTCCCCTAGCTTGAGAGCTGGGAATGTGACTTGTCGAGTAACCTGAACTGTTCGTTTACTTGGTATAAAAATCCTAAAGATTTTAGGAGAGTCAGTATAGCCAACGAAGATTCCTTCCAGCGCTCGGGGATTGAGTTTAGATCCGCTTGGTCTTGCCTAGTCCGGTATATGAACATAGACTTTAGAGCCAAAAGCGTGGAGATGTGATACCAAAGGTGATGAGATTCCGTCAAGTAATTCGATCGGAGACTAGTATGAGATCGTCCGATGAGGTGTCCTGTTGTATAGGTAAACAGATGTGGCGATCGCCTCTGCCCACAGGTACTTGGGAAAGTCGGTGAGGAGTGTTCGAGCTTTAGTTACAATTGTTCGATTAAAGCGTTCTGCTATCCCGTTCGACTTATGTTCGTAAGGAGGAGAGAATTCATGATCAATACCGTTTTCATTCAAAAATTGTTCAACTTTGCCATCAATATATTCTCCCCCATTGTCGGAGAAGAGTTTCTTAATATTAAATTCGTACTGATTCTGGATCCGTTTGACAAAGTTTTGTATAGCTTCAAAGGTATCAGATTTGCTGCGCAGGAAGTATACCCAAGCGTGTAGTGTAAAATCGTCAACAAATGATATGTAATACTGCTTTTTGCCAAGAGATTCAACAGAAAACTTTCTGGAGAGGTCAGAGTGAATAATTTCGAATGGCTTTTGAGATCGCCTTTCCCTAGATTTTCCAGTAATATGTGTAGACTTGGAGAGGATGCAAGAGGGACAATGAAATTGATCTGGTTTGCTGGGTATTAAATCTGGGTATTGTTTCTTCAATTGATTCATGGCATTCTGACCAGGGTGACCAAAACACTCATGAGCTTCAAGGTAGGAGACGAACGAAGATTTGAATTTCTGTTCCTGGATTACGAACTGATCTGATGAATCTAATTTGGCACATATCCATTCTCTGCCATCTTTAATGACGCGACGTAAGCCACCGTGTGATATGACAGAGAAACCTTTCCTTTCCAGCTTACTCTCAGAAACGAGATTCCCACCTTTCAAGTGAGGGAGATACAGAACATCTTCGAGTGTGACGGCATTGAGGCCACCATTACAGGTTCGAAGATTAAGGTGTATGGTTCCCCGACCGAGAACTGGGATTTCAATACGGCTAGCTACTATAACAGTACCTTGGTGTTTCTTGAGGTTGGAGAAGAGTTCTTTTCGGGAAGTCATATGGGCCGAGCAGCCGGAGTCTAGAATCCAATGAGAAGGTGAATTGCTAGTCGTACTAGCAGTAAAAGCTTTTTCATTGGCGTATCCTCCAGGTGCACTGACGCTATGTGAGTTTTCCGAGGTAAGAACTGTGTGTGCTTTATTAGATATGTTATCCTTTTCTGTCTTCTCTTTTTCCTTGTGAGCTTTCAACCTGCGACATTCTGAGTGCATGTGGCCTTGATAGTGGTGTCCGAGCTTTTTGCACCAATTACATTCCTTTGACTTCTTTCCTTTGTTGGAGTTTCTGTCGCTAGGAGAATCATTGGTTGCAAGGTAAGCTTTAGATAACGAGTTATTTACCAACGAAGACTTTGAGGATTGAAGATCAAGTAACCGTTTATTAACTTCCGCAAACTTGATATTTTCTTTCGTTGATAGATTGTCGATAACATTTTCGAAAGATCTTGGTAATGATCGAAAGAGACACATTACCTTGACCTGTTCCACGGAGAGAAATGACTTCAGGGCGATTGCTTTGGGGCGAGTTGATTCAGCACATCTTGAGTAAATATGACGAAACGAAGATTCGAAGCGAGACAGATGATCTGTGATGGCTTCCCCTTCCTCCATCTTCAGTTCAAGGAAGTTATTGAAGAGTTCAAGGGTTGAGGTTGTGGTCTCGTAGTCAAACTTTTCCTTGAGAAGTCGCATGGCTACTCGAGCAGATTCATCCTCAGTTGCACAGGAGCTGACTATATCTTGGAGCTCTTCGGATACTCCAGCCAATAATGCAGCGTGTGCAGTATTGTTGCGTCTGTCATAGTTCTTCAGTTGTTCTAGAACCTTTTCTGATTGTCCTTTATCATCGACTACAGGACGCGTTTCCTTGTCTTTACCATCACTCACAACTTGCCAGTATTCCGCCCCACGGAGGACAATGAACCATGAATTATACCAACGTCTGAAGTTAGCTTGGCCAGTAAGGATAGGAAGATTTGCCTTGAGACTGCCAACAGTGATGGGTATAGTTGAGCTAGACATGGTTTCGATAGCGGCAGAGTTAAGATTTTTAAAGGCGTGGAATGGTGTAGCTTAGTTCTTTGGAAGAGTGTCAGCTAGAGTCGAGGCGGCAATCCGGGTCATAACCTGTTGTAAGGTTGAAACGCGATTGTGATGCTTTGATGATAGGGAGGAGTATCAGTAAGTACAGAGAAGAGAAGAGTATGAGTTCTTAGCAACGTGAATTGTAATTCTATGTTATTATACAAAGAAGTGATTCAATTTTATTATAATATTCCATAAACTCCTGAACCCTATAATTGTGTGCGAAAATAGTGACCTCGCTTAACCTCGCCAAATATGCATTATAACCAGATTAGTCACTTCTACCAATGAGTCAATTAAGATGTGGTCGTGAACCGTCTAATTTCAACTGGAGTATGTTTTTTCTGATTCCTTCCACTAGAAAGGAATATGAAGTAAATTGATCTCTTTTAGCAGCTGGTTGATCCAGGCCTTTTCTTGCCAGAATGTCAGCAAGTTCATTGCCTTCAATCCCTTGATGACCTGGACACCGAAAGATTTTAACATTTTATTGCTAAGGGACCTAATTTTAAAGAAGAGATAGTTACTAGACTTAGATATTGTCAAAATAACAGCTTGGCTGTCAGAAAATAAATAACATCTAAAATTTTTTTGATTTTGATGGATAAATGTAAGTGCTTTGAAAATTGCATAAATCTCTGCGTCAGCTATGCCTATCTTGTCTCCAAGATAATAGCATAATGACTTGAGCTCTCTTTTGTAAGGAAAGTATAATGTTATACCGATACCGCAGCCCTTATCCTTGACAAGGGAGCTGTTAGAAATGGATGCGTTTAGTGTTGTAATTATGAGCTGGCGGAGGACGGGATGTTGGATACTAGATCTGTTGCAGTATACACAGAAGATGGTGTATACTAGTGGCGAGGATAGATATTGATCGAGATGGAATCCGTTTTGTCGATGTACCAAGCTCGTTGGTGGCGTTCCAGGTTTCTGTCATGATACAGTATCTATTGTTAAGATGTTTCGGATCCAACTTTAGACTGTTATTTTGAGATATGGCAAGGAAATAATATAGCTACTAGCGGGTCTTACATGTAGATAAATAGCCTCTTGATCCGTCTAGATGAGAGGGGTGCGGTTTAGGTTCATTCTTGAGAAATATACTATTATCATCATCATAATTCATTCCTTTAGTGATTTATATTGTCTCGAGTACCACTGTCACCAAATTTATAACTTCGACTTTATATATCACAAATCGTTAAAACATACATCGCGATAATAAAATTTTAAAGTCGAATAGATATAGAATGAATACTGTATGCGTATTATAATTATGGATAATCTATCTAGAGGTACAACAAGAGGAAAGGATATCTTAAATAAAAGAGATGTGTATTAGCACACTGGTCCCTTGTTTCCATAATTAGATCACGGAGTCTTCTAGTATCAACTTGTATCTTTGGGATCAAAGCTTCTACCAAGTTCTCCAGTGTTCCACCATTGCCAAATGCTACAGTATCCTTTACTCATCTGATGATCCTCATAATCTCAGCCGAGCCAGCACAGCATTTAGTGGAAGAGCGTTCAAGCTGTTAAACTTGTGATTATGTGAAGAGGAGATAGAAGATGGAATTTTTGTGTGTGTGAATGTGTAAGTATTTCTTATTAATTATTCTAATAGGAATCATATGTGTATAAGTACACAGATTTATTAATTACAAGTTAACTAGTGATTCAGTGTTCTATTGGTCGATCTCCGATGTCGATGGGCCGTCAGCTAAGATCAGCTAGCCGATGGATCACTAGACTCTGGATCGATTCCGAACTCATCAATGATCACGTATTTCCAACAGGAGCCATCTGTATAAATAATAAAGCATGAAGGAGGGATTGTTTCTAAGAGCTCAAGATGATGCTCCTTTGCCCGTGTTTTAGTTGAATTAGAAATGGAAATTATAAGATTATCTTCCATCCATGGTGGAGACCACTTGGCATTGGAAATCTCCAGTTCCGCAGATTTACAAAAAGGCTTGAGTGATAGTGCAATTCTCTGAAGCTGCTCACCAGGCCTCTCGCTGAGAAATGCAAACATGACCAGGTCTGTAGAATTTGAAGGAAAGTCAAGCTCATCCTGTAGCTTGCAGGACAGGGCTTGGTAAATTAGGTGATTTGTTTGTAGTTTAAGAATTCTCAGGGCATAGAAAGATGCTTGCTTCAGATGCCTGACTCTTGTAGGAAGCACTGCAGCTTCAACTTTTAAAGCTTTAATAGGACTATTTCTATAAGCACCTGTAATAACATGAAGGGCATGCTTTTGTAGCTAGTCACACATATTTGATAGTTTTTTGGTATCATATCTGTTATACCATGTTGAAAACTGTTAGGATTATATCTGTTGATTCAAAACACTTTTATTCGTTATCCTTTACAACTCTATCATACATGTATATATATACTACATGCATTGAGTGGCGACTAGAAAAAAAGATAGCATCCGCTAGTAGAAAACACTAAGATAAAAAGCCCAACAACCGTTAATACGAACATTCTGTAATAGTCAAATATCATGTGAGGTACGACCTAACAGTAGTTGAACAAATGTCACTAAAAAGATTGACTAACTTGGCTTTTATCTTGGCGTTTATCTCATTGGGAAAAAACTAGAAAATGATAATAGCATTAGCGTCTTCGGACATCAAGCCCGTCATTTTCCAACACTCCTCCTGACCGACGAGATCAAGTGACGTCAAGTCCTGATACAGCTGGAATATTTGTTCGCATAAAGGCTTCGCTTTCGGATAGGGTAGTGGTTTCGTTAGAATATCAGCTAACATCTTGTTTGAAGGAATATAGTTGTGACAGCTGGTTAGCCGTTAGTATGCCTGCAGCCTATGCTGTTCAACCTAGGCATACGAATGACGTAAATGTGCACACGATAGTCCATTGCACATGATATTACATATTTCCAAATAAGGCTAAGTCCCTTGGAAGGACTTCTGGACCGTGCACTATTAGAACGCTATGGAAGCTACTAGACTACTCTTCAACGTAGTGTGCTAGAACCTTCTAGAATACGGAGCGTATTGATATAGATATAATTTGTATTGTTTTACATAGCTTTTCTCTTTAGATAGAAAACTAACTACCATTGAGTATATAGTTGCTCTAAACCTTTATACCCCAAACCGTGACATATTTTCTATCTCTCTCAGTTCAGCAGTCAGTTTAGCAGTCAGCTCAGCAATCAGCTCAGCAGTCAGTTCAGCAGTCAGTTCAGCAGTCAGTTCAGCAGTCAGTTCAGCAGTCAGTTCAGCAGTCAGTTCAGCAGTCAGCTCAGCAGTCAGTTCAGCAGTCAGCTCAGCGGTCAGTTCACCGAGCATGAGACCTACTTATCCTAAAGATCCACTTCGCGGACCAAATGGTGAGCTCTATTGGGCACGATGGAAATCAATCGACAAAATTGCAAGTCTTCAGAAGGAAGGGAAGTGCTTTCGATGTGAAAGAAAGGGCTGTATCTCTCGGATCTGTCCTCTTTTTCCAGCTATAAACCCGAAGAGATATTTTAAGTTACCACCAATTGATCCAAATGTTTTTGTCTATGATGATTAAGATGTTCGTAGTAACGACACAGTAGTTGCTGAGAGGAAAAGCTGCGAAGATAATGTCGAAATGAAGCTCAGGCATACGCACAAGCAAGTGGGATCTTCAAAGAGTAAATTTCAGGTCAATGCCAGTAGCGTTGATAATCAAGAGCTTGAGATGAACACACCACCGTTTCTTGTTGATGCGCTACTCAACGACTTTATAATGGTCCAGGCTCTAGTTGACAATGGTTGTCTATGCTCTGGTATTCTTGACGATGCCCTGGCAAATCGACTTAATTTACCACGTACAGATATTTCTCCGCGCGCTCTTGAGACAGTAGAAAATTCGACTAAAGACAAGCCGGTAGTCAGTTCAATAACTTATGTTTCAGTCGATCTTGATGGCATATTCACTCCAAAGCTATGGCTCTATGTTGTACCTTCAAGTACACATAAGATTATTTTGGGCAAGAAGTGGCTTGAAGACCAAGATGCCGTGATTCATTCTAAGGATCAGCGGCTACAATTTAGGAGATGTGGAAGATATGTTTGCAGCGTCAAGCAATGGAGACAGGACTTATGGGGAAGCGCGCCCAGAATATGCATTTGTCGAAAGCCTAGCCTCAATGAGTGGAACAGTACCAATTTGCAAGGCTACTCTGGAAGATATTAGTAAGGCCCTGCGCGGAAAGGCAAACTTGTCGATAGAGGAGGCTCGAAATAGTTTACCAGAACAGGTCAGAGATTTCGCTCACATATTTGCTGATAATGATGGTGCAAATGATTTAACTCCATCAAGAGGAAATCTCGATCATGCTATCAATCTTCGCCATGAGGATGGAAAGCCTTTATCACCACCGTGGGGTCCTCTCTACAATATGTCCCGAGAGGAGCTCCTAGTATTAAGGAAAGCTTTGACCGACCTTTTGGAAAAAGGATGGATTCGTCCGAGTAGCTCGCCTGCGGCAGCTCCTGTTTTGTTCGCAAGGAAACCAAGTGGAGGATTGCGATTTTGCGTGGACTACCGCGGGTTAAATGCTATTACAGTTCCTGATCGCTATCCATTGCCGCTTTTCAGAGAGACGTTGAGGTAGATTTCAAAAGCAAGGTGGTTTACGAAATAAGATGTGAAGTCAGCATTTCATCGTGTGCGTATCAGGGAAGGAGATGAATGGATGACTGCATTTCGCTGCAGGCTTGGACTCTTCGAGTGGCTAGTTACCCCATTTGGCCTGGTCAACGCACCATCTACATTCCAAAGATATATCAACGAGAATCTTCGTGAACATCTAGATCTCGACGCGACAGCTTACATGGATGACGTTCTGGCCTATACTGATGGAACTAAGGGCATTGGAAGACAGTTCGCAGTATTCTCGGCAAGCTAGTAAAAGCGGGATTATACCTTGATATCGACAAATGTAGCTTCCTATGTGAAGAGGTCAAATACCTTGGGTTCATTGTGAGGGCCGGGCAAGGCATTGCTGTCGACCCTGAAAAAGTCAAAGCTATTGTGGAATGGCAGGCACCAACATCAGTAAAGGGAATACGATCATTCCTAGGCTTCGCTAATTTTTACCGATGCTTTATTAAGAAGTTTTCTGATGTTGCTGCGCCTCTTATAAACCTAACTAAGAAATCAACACCTTGGAAATGGGGAAAAGTTGAGAATGACGCGTTTGAAAAACTTAAGAAGATTTTCGCGTCAAAACCTGTGTTAGCCCAGTGGGATCCAGACCGTGACACAGTCCTAGAAGCAGATTGTTCGGGATATGCAATGGGTGGATGCCTTTCTCAAAAAGACAATCAAGGGAGAATTAGACCGGTAGCATATTTCTCCAAGCGGTTGAGTGGCGCCGAGGCAAATTATCCCATTCATGATAAGGAAATGCTAGCCATCGTGTCTTGTCTCCAAGAATGGCAGGCGGAGTTAAAGTCTGTCAGTAAGCCATTCGTCATCCTATCAGATCATAAGAACTTAAATTATTTTGCAACAAAGCGCCTGTTGAACGAACGCCAGGTGAGGTATAACGATGTGTTGCAGCAGTATAGATACGAGCTCCGATGGCGGGCGGGTAATGCGAGTGATCGCCCTGATGCTTTATCACGTCGGGATCAAGACAAACCAAGGGGCTTAGATGACGATCGAGTGGCTGGACGCGTCATGCAGCTACTTCCATCATTGTCGGCAAATAGGGCTAATTTAACATCAGAAGACCGAGATATTGAAGAGCAGGTGAACCTTGCGGTTAAGGCGAGGATCTTTGAGGAGGACGACCTGCAAGCCCTTTGGGAGCAGTCAATGGCTGAAGATAAAGATTGGCAACGAGCACGCTATGCGGTACAGTCAGGAGAAAGAGGGTTTCCACCAGATATTGCTCAAAAGACGAAAGTCAACATCGCTGAGTGTTCAGTAGCCGCGGATGGAGTACTTCGAGGGCGTGAGAATCGTATATGGGTACCAGATTATGAACCTTTAAGAACTGCCATCATGCAACGGACGCATGATAGCTATCTTACAGGCCATCCAGGGCGAGACACCATGGTCGGTATACTCTTGCGGCGATGGTTTTGGCCGAAGATCAGGGACTCAGTACGACGATTTGTCCGAAACTGCGATGTGTGTGGACGATCGACAGTCTGGCGAGAAGCTAAAGCAGGATTTTTGAAGTCGCTTCCGATACCGGAGCGTATAGGCAGTGAGCTGACGATAGATTTCGTAACAGACCTTCCATTATCCAAAGGCTGTACAAATATTATGGTAATCACGGATAGACTATCAAAAGATATAATGCTATTTGGTGCAAATTCAATGGCAGCCAAATCCTGCGCCGAAATATTTGTGGATCGATACTATCGCTATTTCGGTTTTCCTCGATATTTGACTAGTGATAGAGGAAGTGATTGGCTAAGTCATTTCTGGAAATCGTTTTGTCAATATACGGGTATAAGTCAGAGGCTTACAACTGCCTATCATCCCCAGTCTAATGCCAGCGAAAGAGCGAATCAAGAATTATACAAGTATTTACGATCCTTCACGTGTTACTCTCAGAAAGATTGGATGGAACTACTTCCTTTAGCTCAATTAGCTCTTAATTGCCGTCCAAATTCAGCGATTGGTGGGATAAGTCCCTTCTTTTTGCGTAACGGGTACAACCTTGAACCGCTAGTTGAACCAACTGCATCGGCCGAACCTGCATCGCGACACCCGGGGGCTATCGATGGGCGGGAATATGTACAAAAGTTAAAACATGCACAAGACTTTGCGCAAGCGGCAATGGCTTCGGCACAGAAGCGGAATGAGGCTAATGGAAATCTAAACCGTCGTCAACCAGAGCAATTTAAAGTCGGTGATAAAGTCTGGCTAAACTTGCAGCACATTAAAACTCCTCAATTATCAAAGAAATTGGCCTGGCAACATGCCAAGTATACCGTCACTGCTGTACCAGATGCATTGACAGTAGAGCTTAATGTGCCAGGAAATTTACACAAAAAATTTCATATTGAGTTAGTAAAAAGAGCTGGAACGGACCCGTTTCCAAGTCAAAAGCGAGACGATGCTCAGAATCCTCCGATTATTGATGAGCTTGGCAATGAAGAGTACTTCGTTGAGTCAATTCTTCGGGCAAGAACGGTACGTCGAGGCCGTGGAAGTTATCGCCAAGCATTGGTGAAATAGGCTAGTGTAGAACGGTTCGAACTTAGATCAGTTTGCAAGAGAAGAAAAGAATTGATTGCCCCCCGTCCCGAAGGACCTAACCTGTTCTTAAGTACAAGTTCGCTCGCTCTCTCGCCGATGGCCTTCTATCCAACCAAGTAATTTTCCCATCCCGTCTTACAAGTAGAACATATGTCATCTAATTTTACATATCAAACAGAATACATGATAAATACCAATATCGACAATATTCACCCGCAGACGCAAACAATAACAGTACAAATTTGCAAACTGTAGATGTTAACATGTAAACAGTTACGGAGAATTGCAGTTAGTTATATGACTTGACGTTACCGCTCATCGGGTCGCATGTCGAGGCCCTTGCATTAATAACCTCCAGGGTTACATGCATAACCATGTCAGCCTTGTACCGAGATTTAACTCTTGATTAGTTTGACAGCTAGTGAGGCAGACCCAACATGGGAGCCAGTTGAATACATAGAAAATACAAAAGCCCTGGATGATTTTGAACAAAAACATTGTCCAATCACGACTAATGACGGACCTTCAGAAGAAACAACTGGGAAGTTTGTTGGCCCAGCAGAGCAAGGAACAGCTCAAAGACGACGGCAGCAACAAAAAGGAAAGAAATCGTTCTAGAAAAAGGAGGAGCAATGTGACAGCTGGTTAGCCGTTAGTATGCCTGCAGCCTTTGCTGTTCAGCCTAGGCATACGAATGGCGTAAATGTGCACACGATAGTCCATTGCACATGATATTACATATTTCCAAATAAGGCTAAGTCCCTTGGAAGGACTTCTGGACCGTGCACTATTAGAACGCTATGGAAGCTACTAGACTACTCTTCAACGTAGTGTGCTAGAACCTTCTAGAATACGGAGCGTATTGATATAGATATAATTTGTATTGTTTTACATAGCTTTTCTCTTTAGATAGAAAACTAACTACCATTGAGTATATAGTTGCTCTAAACCTTTATACCCCAAACCGTGATAATAGTCCACTTTAATTTCTCCTTTTTTGGCGCAGTCCATTGTAAAATGATAAGCTACATCGGTATGTTTAGCCTTTGTCGAGTTATTGCCCTGTTCCAAGGAAATAGCACTCTGATTATCGGTTTTTATTGAAACCCCATTCCTGCCAAACAATATATCATCCACATCTAACTCCCTTCAATAGCCTAGTCAACCAAATTGCCTGCTTTGAAGCCTCAAAGAGAGCTATGTACTCAGCTTCCATTGTGGAAGTCACGACTGACTTCTGTCTCTTTGATTGCCACGACACAGGGCCTCCTCCAATTATCAGGATGTAACCACTGACCAATCAACGAGTTAGGGTGTCGGACGCGTAGTCTGAATCGGAGTAAAGTAAAACAATATTTTCTGGTGCTATTTCACGTGATGGACCAAATTTGTAAGTGATAGAAAAATATTCGGAGCCTTTAAGGTATCTGAAGACCCTACGAATAGCATTCCAGTGACGTTGAGTAGGAGATGAGTTGAATCTGCCCAACTGCGAAGTCGCAAAAGCAATATCAGGCCTAGTACTATTTGAAGCGTAACTAAGGCTTCCTACTGCACTCGAGTAAACGGACTCATAAGCGAAAAGCTCTCCATCTAAGATTGGCAAAATCGGATCATATCCTTCTAGCGGAGAGGTACATGGCTTTGCGTCTACAAGACCAAATGATCTAATCTTATCCTTTATATAATGAGACTGTGAGATCTTCAATGTCCTCGTAGGTCGATCTCGGGTTATCTTCCAGCCAATAATAGTGTCGATTTTTCCAAGGTCTTTCAGCGGAAATCGACTGGATAATTGATCTTTAATCTTTTGAACAATTTGTGTCTTCGAAGCACAAATCACTAGATCATCAACGTAGATACCAATATAGCATTGCTCATGAGAAGAAATATAGACGCAAGAGCCACCTTCGGACCTATCGAAACCGAGGGAGTTAAGTTCAACACTCAACTTATCATACCAAGCTTTTCCAGATTGCTTCGGACCATACAGAACCTTATTAATCTTAACAAATCTAGAGCCGTTGAATCCCTCTGGCGATTTCATATAAATTTCCTCGTCGATATCTCCCTTTAGGTAAGCAGTTTTAACGTCGATTTGATCAATCTCCCAATCATGAAAAGTAGCAACGGCTAAAATGATTCTTAAGGAATCCATGCGTAATGTGGGGGAATAAGTTTCATAATAATCGACTCCTGGCACCTGACCAAATCCCTGAGCAACTAGCCTGGCCTTAAATCTCCCGTCTGACTTAACCGTAAACACCCATCTAGTTCCAATAGGCTTCCTATCAAGAGGTACGTGTACCACAGGCATGAAGACATTCTTTGCTTTGAGTGGCTAAATCTCTTTATCTATAGCGCCCCTCCACTTATCTTTATCGGGGGTATTTATTGCTTCTTTATATGATTGAGGAATTTCAAAGCTACCTCCTACATAAAGTGCACCTGATCTTAGCTGATAAGCTGTTCTAGGTAGAATCGGCTTTCGAACGCGACTACTCCTAATAGTAGGTTCCTCGGGAGGCGATTCAAGTAAAGGAGTTTCTGACGCTGATGTAATTTCTGCATCGCTCATATCACTATCAGGTTCTAGGAGAGGTGATGAAGAAGCAGAAATATTTCAGGGAGTAGAAGTTCGAGATGCGGGAGGAGAAAGGTCTATCAATGTAGTATCTATCTCAGAGTCAGATTCGGAATCAGAGTGAGGGTCAAAGTCGAAATTATTGGGGGTGCAGTTGTGCGGATTTTCAAGCAGCCCAGTGCTTTGATCGTCTAATAGTTGTGAGGATGATTTTTCCCAGTCCCAAAACTTCTCCAAAAACCGAACATTAGCAGAAAATATTACTTTGTCTCGGCCCCTTTTCGAAGGGATTTAAACTTGATATTGGGTCGTAGATTCACAATATCCCACGAATATCCTTTTTAGCGATGTTGGTGATAATTTGTACCTCTGTGTCATGGGCTGTGCCCGTATGGGAGCTGGTCTCAGGGACCACCCTAGTAATAATCTTAATAATGAGAGCAGGGATGAGATGGGCGTTTCGGAGTTAAATGAAGCTGTTACATTAGGATCGGTGGAGTTGGGCGTTGGGCACAGATAAATAATTGAGGAAATAAGATATAAAATTGACTAGGCACTCTAGGCCCTAAAGATAATGATATGACCGTACTAAACTGACGGTAACTGAATAACAAAACTGGTCCCTCAGGTCAACACGCGATCCCCCCAACTCTGAGATACCAGATCTCAATATATAGTTCCTCCATGAGCGTCTGTCAGGCTCCAGACTTCTGCTAACCCTTTGCCGTTTCATGGCCCGTCTCTGGTCAGTTCTATGCAACCTACTCTAGACCCCCCCTTTGTTTACCGGTACCTGACCGAGACTCATATCTACTTCTTGTCACGCTCTGTTTCATCCTACACTCTGCCCTCCGGTATCAGCTTCGAAATAACTCAAACGCGCTAGTCTCGTTTGGGCATTTAACTGGCACCAAGGGACGGGGACCAGGCAACTTCAGGGAGCAGGGCAGGGTTGATTAGCGAGTTCGCGCGAGGATATATCGGGGAGTCAAACCACATAATGTAATTTCCTCTTTGATAGAAAATTATAGACTATTTTACGACTTCGACCTTAGTTGATAACCAGTGTCCTCGATTCCTTAACACTCTGGGGATCCTTATCGTCAATAGGTGCGTAGCATAAACAACCCAAAACTTTAAGATGAGAAATTAAAGGTAGAATTCAATTCATATATTCATATGGAGTTGTCTTTTCATCGAGGAAAGGCAATCTACTCCGTAAATATAATGCTGTCAAAACAGCAGCGTCCCAGAGCCGAAGCGGGAGGCCAGCATGAAGAAGCATGCACCTAGCCATCGTGACTAGAATTCGATTCCTCCTTTCAGAAATCCCATTTTGATGCTGAGTATATGGTGCACTGATTTGCTGAATAATGCCACCAAAATTGATCTTCTTATATTCAGCCCCTCCGTCGAGCCGCATCGCTTTTATCTCACAGTGAGTCTGAAGCTCCTTTCTTTATACAAAAGAAATTTCTCGGGGACGTCCTGAGTACTCCGAAGGAGATAAAGATCACAATATCGAGATGCATCGTCGGTGAAAGTGACGAAATAGAGGCTCCCATAAATACCCTCGACACGACATTTTACCCAAGTGTCAGATTAGATTAGCTCAAGTAACTTGAATGCTTTAGGCACAGGATTTCGATTGATCTTTTCGACCTGTTTACACGAATTGCAAACGTCAAATGAGTTCAGATATTTCACGTCTATTCGGACGCTAGACCTCTTGTTTATCATCGGAATTTGAAGACGAGATGCAAAAATTCTTTGAAGCATGGAGACCAACATGACCAAACCTATGATTAATCAGACCTGTGTCATTCTTATTTGTTTGGTGCGAAGTGAATGAATTTTTGAACGACTGTGTATTATCACCGCAACAAGATTTTGAAAATGTATTGAAAAAATAAATCCCATCCCTAGATCGAGCTGTCGCAACAATGGATCCTGAACTAGAGTAGACACCTAATCCTCTCTCATTGGAATTAATCTTAAAGCCTGCAGAGGTAACCTGAGATCCAGATATCAAGTTCTTTATCCATGACGGTAAGTACCACACGTCGTTAACTTCAATAACTTTGCTCTTATTACTATCCTTAAAATCAAATACCCTAAACTTTACGGAGCCGACACCAGAAATAGTCATTAGCTCCCCTGAGGCTACCTGAATTTTCTTCGAGATTGGGGATATAGAAACGAATAAGGAGCGGTTGTTGAATATGTGATGTGAAGCGCCAGTGTCAAGAATAATATCCGTATGATTCGAATCATTAATGGTTCGAGCGTGATCATAATCTGCCCAAACACCATCCGAGGCGTAGCTATTGGGATTATCAGGAGCATCTTTCGAGGTCTTTTTAGATTTATTTTTCTCACGCTTCTCCTTCAATTTTCTTGCCTTTGCAGCTTTCTCTGAATTCTTTGCGGCCAATTTCGAACTATCTGGAGTATCTAGCCAAATAAAACAGGATTCTCTAATGTGACCTTTTCGTTTACAATGAGCACAGGTTTTGATCTTTCTTGGGGATGACGAGGTATCAAATTTGTTATCCTCATGGGCAAAAGCTATAACTTGATCAGGATTGCTTCTCTTGTAGTTGACCTGATTGGCGCGGAGAGAATTGACAGCATCAGAGAAAGAGATCTTACATCAGCATAATAATTTTTGGCGGAAAAATCTTGCTTCTGGCTATGGCTCTAGCGTCGTCACTGGCAGTCACTGGCCGCCGCGCGGTCACCGTGCAGCCATAATGTGAAACGTAATGTACTTGCAGATGACAAGTCAGATCTACACCAATCAGCCACGGTTGCTACCTGAGAGGGCTAGCAGCCAATCCTTGGCGTCATTCATATTCATAAAGTTAATGCAAATTAATAAATTCTAGCATGTATACACAACTCTATATTCGATCAACGTCAAACTTTCATCCACGTTCAATGAACACCACCACCTACAATTGTGTCCGCCGTTTCTTAGGACACAAATTCTATTCCAACTAAATTTGAAAATCTACACTAGCACAACGAGTTTGAAGCTGTCGGAATAGGGGAAAATTATGCCGTAATTACCGTCACAATGAAGGATGCTCCTGTGATAACGTAAGAAATGTCCAATCCTAAGAACACAGGACAATTTTTGCGGTATCAGGAGTCGAAAAATTGGGTCCGATGGTGCAGTGGTACACTTTCCGGGCCGTCCTCCCTAGTAGAGTCTGGGTAGCTTGGACACATGCCCCGCTTGGAACGGGAGAAAGCTGGTTCGAATCCAGCAAGACCCGCACACCACTTCTCTCGCGGTGATAATGTATTCGTGGGATGATGAAAGCATGCTCAGATAACCACAGGTTTTTCTCGCTTTTCCCTGTGGTAGGTATTCACGGAAGAGGGTACATGTCGTAAGGCGTTATTCTCGTAGTGGTATCTGCAAATGAAATCTGAGTATGAATGTTCCAAACGTCAAATACTGGTCTAACTTCGGGTGTAATACGAGTCGTTAATCATGAAAACACGCAAGCATCAATTGATGTAATCAACCGCCTTGGCGCGGAGTGGGAACAGAGGATGACAAAAATATCGCGATTGCAGAATTCAATTAATTTTTTGTCAGCGTTTCACACTAAACAACCAAAAAATATAACGTGTTACATCAACTGCAGAACTTTCAATCGCTGTCTATATATATCTAGATTTTTTTGTAGCGATGGCAATTCAATAAATTATACCTCTATCTATTTACTAATCGATGATATTGGACTGTTGTGATAAGGCTTCTTAATGAATAAAACATATATGACATACTTCTCAACTTAACTGCACACAACTAGGCTGGTTACGTTTTTATGAGCGAGTCTTTTAATTGGCCGGGTTCTTTGCATAAGCAATGATTCCACTATGATGTTCATAGAGTGCTTTACCACTTGACCGGTCACTATTTATAACCGAGCACTTCTACAGGTAAGTTCCTGTACAAGGAGCTCAGCCAAGTGAATTACTCGGGTATGATGATGCACTGGTACACTGTCCGGGCCGTTCTCCCGAGTAAAGTCTGGGTAGCTGGGACACATGCCCCGCTTGAGACGGGAGAAAGCTGGCTCGAATCCAGCAAGACCCGCACACCACTTCTTTCGCGGTGATATCGTATTCGTAGGATGACGAAAGCATATTCAGATAACCACAGGTTTTTCTCGCTTTTCCCTGTGTTTGGTATTCACGGAAGAGGGATATATGCCGTAAGGCGTTATTCTCGTAGCGGTATCTGCAAATGAAATCTGAGTATGAGCGTCAAACTGAGTCATTCTGCGTCACAGACATATCTTCCGTAATCATTCGCGTCATAGCCTCAGGCTGCATACGCAAAAATGATTTCAAAAAAAAAGGCGTCTGTGAAAGATAGGGAGTACAAAATTAATTATATTTTTTATATTCATAGTTCATGCATGGGTATAATTATAAATGAGGCCTGATCAAGCAGGGGATACCCCCATGTCATTTTAGCACCTTCTAGTGATTTTGTAAGAATATAGAATAATATTAGCCGAAAATTATTATAAACGGAGCTACAATAAGAATAACACTCAAGAATATAAATCAACATAAAATACAATAATCACTGCTGTACTATAAAGTATACATATACACAAATAATACATAAATTATGAATATACACAAACAACACAAATATAGAATATATACATAAATTCTACATTAATATAAATTACACATTAATTATCTTTATACACAAATTATACATAAATATACAAATTATACAATTAAATAAATTGTGTAAGCAGACTTATGCTTGCATAATATTGTTCCAGTCCTTAAGCGAAAGTACGATCTACGTGCACAGATATTTGGCTAATTACAGTGCTCAAGGGTACGAGTAGGGGGAAAGGACGAGATGCTATAATACTATGACGGCCACCTAGATGTAGAAACTAAGTTGATTCATTCTTGTATTCGTTCTCACGTTCCTGACGATTCACGTGATATTTGTGCAAAACCCTCTCTAAGTTTTATAAATTGGGTATAAATAAATAAATTACTACCACAAGGGTTAACAAGACTAAGATCGGCAAACTTTTAATGCTGATCAATAATATTAAAATTAATAGTACAAGAAGTACTAGCACTAGTCTGTGCATGGGTTCTAAATTAATACAGCACAGACCATCTCAACACCTTTGTCAAAGAGTTTTCTCTCTTAGTCAAAATATCTTAGAACATTTTAGAGGGATTAGAAACTAAGTTATTTTGGGACTAGTTAATGGCTTCATGTATAAATAGAGGAAGTTTTCCCCTGACAAAAAGAACAACGAAGAACAGCCCAAGTATACATCATACCCAATCTACAAAATTATTCAACCACAATATATCTTGGTTAGAAAATTATACACTTTTAAACAAAAGTTATTTCTCCCAGTAAATGTATACGCTTCCACCATATCTTATAAAATCTTGAATCTGCTACTTGATTTTTTATAGATTTGTTCCATCAAAAAATGACAAAAGACGTCATAATAACATGAGGGGGCAGCCTGTACATGAACAGGCCTTTCTTAGTTTTAACTCAATCTTGCGTATGCAGCCTGAGGCCATACAGGGTCGGATGGTGGTGTGGTACACTGTTCAGGCCGTTCTCCCAAATAGAATATGGGTAGCCAAGGCACATACCCCGCTTGAGACAGAAGAAAGCTGGTTCGAATCCGGCAAGGCCCTTTCCACATTTCTCGCGTGGTCATGTACCCTACTACAGGGGGTCGGGGTTAAGGTTAAGTAAAGTCGCCTATCATTTACAGGGGGTTTTTTGTCGATATTTACCCAAACATAGTAATCTACCGTGACGATTACGAATAAGCGAGGCCGAATATAGTAAAGCTTAAAACTCTGTTCAAAAATAAGGTGAGAGAAATTGAGGTTGACAAAAGTGAAGTCGCCTTTCTCTCCCCACTTTGTTTCGCACTAAGCCTAAAAAATCGAGTTCATACGTCATATTAAAACTTGCAATTCAGGTTTGCTGTTTATACAGATTTTTAAGTCTAGTATGAAATAGAACCCCCGTTTGCATTCAATGCTTCCTCACATCTTCTAGCCATACTCCCAATCAATTGAGAGATTTTCCTCTATTGTACTATGGTACCATGCCTCTAGCACATTGGATCGAATCTCCGCCCTGTTCCGCTGTCTCGTCCGCTCAAACTCCGGCCATCGTTCTTGTATGTAGTATTTCATCATGCTCCATACATTCTCGATCGGATTTAAGTCAGGAGATTTAGCAGGCCAGGGCATACATTCAACTCCATTGGCATCGAGAAACTCCCAAGCTGGACGTCCTTTATGAACAGAGGTGTTGTCGTGCATAAAGATATAATTATGGCCTGGCTCTTCTCTCTTTTCTCTGATCCAATTGCCTATCCTTGGGAGGATATGTTCACTATATCCATTCAGAGGTCATACTTCCCCACTCCCGCTCCCAAAAAACACGAGGGCCTCGTTCAATTCCCGCAAAGCTCCCCCAGAGGATCCAAGAGTTGTTTTTCTTGTAACGATCGATAACACAAGTGTCATCAAAGTCTTGGCCCCTCTTTTGTCGATATTAGAGTCCGAGATATTTTTGAAATAGAATAAGATTAGACTAACCTTTCTGGTAACATATCCAGACATTATTCAGCTATCGTTTATCCATGTCTTGTCACTCCAAAAAACTCGTGGCCACTCTTGACGCCAATTCAGATGCTGTTCGCTCCACCATATTCGGACCGCACGATGATTTTCAGAAAGCAGGGGAGAGCTACGTGGAATTGGCCGCTCGTAACCTCGTTTTCTGAGCGCGTTCCGGATAGCGTATTCACTGGCACTCAAACGACGAAAGTGGAGAGCCAGTTCAAGAAACGACATTTGCCTAGTTTCCCGCGAAGAACAAACAAATGCTTCCAGCTCATCAACTTGGGCTGAGCTTAAGAGCTATGGACGTCCTGTCCGAGGTTGGGGGAAGGCACGACCAGATCTGACCGCATTCCGAACCTGAGTGATTGTGACTTCAAGTTGATCTGCTATTTCTCTATTAAAGAGTCCGGCTCTGTGGAGTGTGAGTATCTAAATGTAGTTAATTTATGGGGAAAGTTTTCTTATAGCTGAATTCCTGTAATCACCTGCAATTTTTGATCTCGAATAAGATAGAGCGCACGTCTGCTAACAGGTGGAGTGATCTGAGTATTCATTCTGCTAAGGTTTTTGTTAGCAATGAGGTACATTTATTCGTTTGATTAGAAATAACATATTTGTAATGAACGCATGAAACTTCTTGAATTTTCGATCGCGCTATAGATTTGGTAAAGTTTTAGCAATGAAGGAAAATGTTATTCCGGATGTTAAGTGAAGGTTGAGGTCAGCGAATATGATCAGATCCGAATTTGGTAGAAACAAGTAAACAGGATTCTTTGGAAGGAATGAAACTTGGCACAGAAAATTATGTAATAGTACTGGGATGCTCTGTTTAAGGGACTTCACCGTGCCTTCACCGCCTGCTATTTAAGGCTGACAAAACCCCTGCACGTCAATCCCTGTCGATTAAGCGAAGACTCCACTTACCCTTGATCCCCTGTACAGTAGAACCCCTCTTTGCTAATAGTGGGTCCCGGTATAAATGTTGAAAAGATTCATTGTAACTTGTACTTTTATATTTGCAACACTTACCCTTACACGTTATTTTGCGCGCAGGGGTAAGTATTGCAAATATAAACGGTAAAATTCCTATGAATCTCTTCAGTAATTATACCGGGACCCACTATTAGCTAAGAGGTGTTCTACTGTACTGAGGTAGACAGGACTAATACATATACATATTACATTGTCAGGATAGTCCATCCTATCACCAGAATGTACGATAGCCTAATATACTATTCTATCCCATTATGCTACCGTCTCCTGTTATGCTACCATGTCCTATAATGCTACCGCGTTGTACTAGTGGCACTAGGCTCTTAGTGAAGATCGTAATAGCGGCTATGCAGGGCTATGTAATCCCTGTACGCTGTTCTAGGACTAGTATACGAATATGCTATATCCCTGTAGATAGACAAGGGTATGCCCACAGCGGCTCTAACAGTCATGCAGTACAATCTCGCTATAACAATGTGGGGCAAAACTTAACCAAGGCTCCCGATTGGAGGATTCAATTGAATTGGTCAATAAGAACCCTTGTTTAAGTCCTGCCCCACATTGTTATGGCGAGATTGTATTGTATCACAGCACTCTTTCGAAGCTCGCCATCAGTAACTTCTTCACACAAACCTCGAGGTCGCAACCGGCCAGTTGCGAGCTCTATGTATGCTATTCTTCAATTAGCAGAAGATGACTTGATGAAGATTCATTTCTCGATAGCAACCCCGAAAAAAAGGATTGGGCAACAGCCTATTCTTTTCTTGGTTGTAGCTTTGCCACGGCCTAATGTGTGGTTGACTCAAATCACAAATATCCTAAGCCAATCAATGACTTTATTTTGAGTTAAACCGACATTCCCAAGCTCCTAAAAATCATGATATTAATCAGCATTTGCTATTGATCTTTAAGTTATAATTCACGAAGAGTGGCTGATTTACTGTATATTGGGCTTTGAAGGTGCAGAAAGTAGGATCTGTAGGAAAACTATTTATGAAAAGAATTTGGTACACGAACCACCTAGGATTTTTGGAAGCCGGACTTTCATAATAAATATATAAAAATTGTCTGTGTAAGGAATATCGCTTAGTGTGCACTAACGTCCCTCAGCCATATCCAGGCCCTCTGACAAAATCCTACAACTTCAACCACAACCTGAGTGTTAATCCGATTTTGGGCCACGGCTCAGTGTGGTGGTATTAAAATTAAGTACAGTAAGCCTGGCTTACATGTGTGACAAGATACAAAAGTAAGTCCATGTTGCAATCATAGGTACCTGCAGAAGAAGCATATGCAAGGACTTGGAAGTTGAGGTAGCTCTACTCGTGTCGGTTGACTACGCGTTTACTGTAGTAACCGATAAGTTATTTGTCATGGAAGGGAAAACCACCGATTTACGGCTGATGTAACTTTGATGGGTGCAAAGGGTATGAGGTTCAAACTTCGTATGGTGACGATTGAGCGAGTATAAGGCCGAATGCTGCAAAGCGTGATCACAGAGTCTTTGTGGGGGCAAGTTTCTATGACTTAGGCTTAGCGGTGAGTTATCAAGCAGTTCAAGTACACGAACACGCGATATCAGCTGTGGTACGTAAACATAGAATTGTATATGATTAAAAAACTATCTCTCTCAGTCTTCAACGCGTAAGGAAACAAATACACATTTTGTGTCACTAGTTAATTTACATAATACGAAAACATTACCCCTAACGCCGGTCCCCGTCTATACTGTTGACCATAGATCTATTATATGAAATTTATCCGACAACTCGTAACTAGAGTAAATCACTTTAAACAAGATGCATCCTGTGGAGTACGTTTTTTATGACCTCAAGTTCACGGCTCCGTGTATGTTTCGCTATCGAGTTCATTACTAGATGGACTTTTTCCTTCTTTCGTCTCGACATATTTGAATGTATATGTCCTCTTGAAAAGAACGCCCAGTAGTCAGCTTCATAGAATGGATCTCACACTGAAGAATTTCTCTAGAACATCCAAGATGGAGCCCCTAAATTCCAAGTGATCAGCATCAAAGCTGAGAAACTCCTCGGATATTACTACTAGCAAGCTTGATCAGTCTGAAGTAAGAGACCTCTGTAAGAATTTACCACAGGGTCAGACTGCGTAGTGGTACACTGTCCGGGCCGTTCTCCCGAATAAAGTCTGGGTAGCTGGGACACATGCCCCGCTTGAGACGGGAGAAAGCTGGCTCGAATCCAGCAAGACCCGCACACCACTTCTTTCGCGGTGATATCGTATTCGTAGGATGACGAAAGCATATTCAGATAACCACAGGTTTTTCTCGCTTTTCCCTGTGTTTGGTATTCACGGAAGAGGGATATATGCCGTAAGGCGTTATTCTCGTAGAGGTATCTGCAAATGAAATCTGAGTATGAGCGTCAAACTGAGTCATTCTGCGTCACATACATATCTTCCGTAATCATTAGCGTCATAGCCTCAGGCTGCATACACAAAAATGATTTCAAAAAAAAGGGGCCAGAAAGTATTCCTCCTGTATTATCTATACTGATGGCTCCTTGGTCAAGGACAAAGGTGCTACCATAGGTATTTCTATCTATCTTCCTTATAACCGAGAACTGACATGTCTTTCATTCAAGCTTCGTAGTTTCATCGGTATCACTGACGCAGAAACCTTGGCAATTCACGAAGCTTTAAGTCACAATTCGGCAACAATACCCAGAGTAAGCTGTTTTCTTTTTTTTTTCTGATAGCCGAGCTGCCCTACTCAGAATCTCCAAGGCATCCAATTTCTTTCATACAAATTTAGATCAGAGAGTAATAAGTTCAATCTGTAACAATACTGGTGTGCTGGCCATAATGGGATTGAAGGTAATGAACTTGCTGACAACCTTGCAAAAAAAGTTCTTGGCAAACCAACTTCGTCCGAAGATATATTCACATGCTATTCCTATTTGAACGAATATATTAAGAAATAAATTCTTTTATCCTGGCAATCTGAATGGAAAAAGCACGTATTTCTAGAAGGCATGCAAGCTAAGGGAATTGGTAGATTTTATAGAACATCTGCAAGGACATCTATACCCATCTTCAAGACGAATAACATCAACATGTATAAGTTCAGCAGAGGGTCCCATTCATCCTATTTACAGGTAACTGAGATTGTCGGCGATCTGGCTTGTCTTTATAAAGTAGGAAAAGACAGTAATCATGCTTGCAACTACTGCTGGATAGAGACGTTACCCATGCTACACTTGATAGTCTATGGCTGCCATATTGAGGAAGAGTGGAAGCAGTTTGCTGGTCTGAGACCTGTAATTCTGCGGGCAACTCATAAATACCTAATTTATAAAAACTGAGGGTTTTTCGCATGAATAATTCCACAGAGAAATAGGTCGGGCAATTATGATGGTAAAAGGTTTGTGAGGGGGTCCACAAAGAGGTGAGTGAAGATCTATTCTTCAATTTCAATTAACTCGATTTAGCGCGTAGGGGTCCCATGCATACATTTTCGGAAGATACACCTTATTTGTATCATGACTTTGACGTATGAAAAATTCATGATCAGGTTTTATTTGAAGCTACCGCTACGAAGTTAACCGTTAAGACTTGATACTTTCTCCATGAGCACCCATGATAGAATGAAAGCGCGGAATCACATAATTATCTGAGAATACTTTCATCGTCTAAGAAAATATATCACCGCGAGAAGGCGCGGTCTGAGGGTTGAGCTGGTTCCGAATCGATTTTCTCCCGTCTCAAATGGGGCATGTGTTCACGCTATAGTGCACTCTCGTTATAAGAATGTGGGGTAAGACTTAAATCAGGCTCTTCATTGGAGGATTTAATTTGATTGGCCAATGAGATACCTTGTTTAAGTATTGCCCCACATTCTTATAACGAGAGCTTACTGTACCCAGAATCTGCCTGTGATTACGGCCCGGACGATGTACCACCGCATCATTCATTCCGAACGGCGCTAATACTTATCTAACACAGTGATAAAAATGTGGCAGCGACAGAAGTGGCAATTAGTATTGAATGAAGCTCACACAGACGTATGAGATAGAATAAATAGGTTGAGAATCATGAAATTGGGGGAAAGTCATTAGTGTATTACTAAGCCCGATGATTCAGGCTAGAAATATTATTCAATTTTGCTAGCTCAATACGAGCAAGGGAATACCCTTGACGCGAGAATGATGTCCACTTTTACCCGCCCGAATTTCTAACCTAATGGTAAGATATATGTAGCACATCATGATGCCCTATACCGCTATGGGCTTTGACAACTAATTTTACGTACAGCCCCGTCGACAATTGTTATCCATAGTTTTGGTACCAATTACTTCCGGGCATGAAGTTAGACGCTACCAGTGGGATAATCACAGACTTACCATCATCAATTCAGACCATGAAAGTCCGGTACGACTGGGTCATTTACCGCGCGTAGATGACCAAGTCAACAATTTGTAACATGATTTGCTCTACAATTGACTCAATTATTAATGGTATATCAGTTGGTCGGGCTCATACTCACCGATTAAAAGACTACTATTACTAGGATGGCCGACCTACGTCATAGCTCAAACGGTCCAGCGACCAATTCTGAAGAAGGGTTCGATATCCACCTGATACCTGACTACCACCGTGAGTTTATATCGGAAGAGCATTTAGCATCATTTGTGGCGGCATTAGAGACACCAGAATTGCTTCCATCCCCCTATGAAAATGAATTTGGTGGTAAGAATGGAGTTGTGGACACAAATGGCAAAGCTGAGGAGACTCGTGTCAAAAGTCGTGCGGGCTTTTTTATAAGGGCACAGAACGACTGGGCGCCAGTGATACCTACAAAACTCAGAATTCGCGACCGGAAAGGACAAAGAATACGTAAACGAACACCGCAGCGGAGCAGTGATGAGACTCGCGAGGGCCACTTCTACACATTACTCAAATGGCCACTCCTGGCTACAATTTTTGCATGGATCATCGCGCTTTCTGCCAGCTATCTCTTGACGAGGCTCTACATATGGCTATATGAGTATTATGTGGCCTGGAGGGGCCAACGTGAAGATCTGCGCAAAAAGCTCCACAGCGCTACGAATTATGCTGATTGGGTCGTGGCAGCGAAGAAATTAGACGAATTTTTGGGTAACGACAAGTGGAAAAGAACAGAAAAATATGCTTACTATGATTACAAGACAACGAAGGGGGCCTTGGAACAAATTAGAAGCTGTCTACGAAAAATCGATCGGCTCAGTGGCCAGAAAGGTGTTGATATAGAGATAAAGCTAGCTGTTGAAGATTTGAAAGTCCTAATTGAGGCCTGTACGAAAAATAACTTTGTTGGTATCGAAAATCCAATGCTTTATTCTGAGACGTACTATGGTACTAAAAACTTGGTTCAGGAATTTATTGATGAAGGTACATCTTAACCACTCAAAGAGAATTCTACTAACGCCATAGATGAATTGTATAGTCGAGAAAGGATTTTCTATTTTAGCTAATACAGTCTATCTTGACTTAGAAGAGAAAAGATTTTTGTTTAAACGCATACACAAGAATTATGGGCGGACAGCTTTATGTTTGTCTGGGGGGGCTTCTTTTTCTTACTATCATTTCGGTGTAATCAAAGCTCTGCTAGATGCAGATTTATTGCCAGACATCATTTCAGGCACGTCAGGAGGAGCATTGATAGCGGCTCTGGTTGCAACACACACAAATGACGAATTGAAAAAACTTCTAGTTCCAGCACTTGCAAGCAAAATAACTGCATGCTCAGAACCTTTCAAGGTTTGGTTTCCCCGATGGTGGAGAACTGGAGCTCGATTTGACTCAGTAGACTGGGCCAGAAAATGCAGCTGGTTTACAAAAGGTAGCATGACTTTTCGTGAAGCATTTGAAAGAACTGGGAGAATTCTGAATATCTCATGCGTTCCAGCAGACCCTCACTCTCCAACGTGAGCATGTCTTCATGATTTCTTACATGTACTAATAATACCCAGGATAATCACCAATTATCTCACGAGTCCGGACTGTGTTATTTGGTCCGCTGTACTCGCATCAGCTGCTGTTCCTGGCATACTTAATCCAGTCGTTTTGATGATGAAGACCGCTCAAGGAGATTTGATTCCATTCTCATTTGGACACAAATGGAAAGATGGTAGTCTCCGGACGGATATACCATTAAGAGCACTCAATCTCCACTTTAACGTTAACTTCAGTATTGTCAGTCAAGTAAACCCGCACATTAACCTTTTTTTCTTCTCTTCTCGCGGTGCTGTTGGTCATCCCGTCACCCATCGAAGAGGCCGTGGTTGGCGTGGTGGCTTCTTGGGAAGCGCTGCAGAAGAATATCTCAAACTTGATTTAAGTAAATGGCTCAGAGTTATACGTGCTCTCGAATTACTTCCCCGACCTCTCGGCCAAGATTGGAGTGAGGTATGGCTGCAAAAGTTTTCTGGTAATATCACAATCTGGCCTCGTACTATTCCTCTAGATTTCTGGCGAATCCTTAGTGATCCAGATCCTGAACAGCTTGCGCGTATGCTTCACGTTGGTCAGCAAAGCACGTTCCCGAAACTTCAATTCATTGCAAACCGTCTGAAGCTGGAACGCATTATCGAGGGCGCACGCAAAAATACACGTACTGGGCCTCATCGTGATAGTATCAAAAGCTTTATTAGCGAACAGGAAATGCTTCTATCGATGGGGCGTTCCGAGAGTGTTAGTACTGGTGATGATGAAGTCTTTGGTGATGATGAGATTTATTTAAGTGCGGGAGAAAAGTCAAAAAATAGTGGTAAGCATGACGAGGATGATTCAACCCCGAAGCCTGCTCTTCATCTGCTAGATATGTTTCACATAGCAAGCATAAGATAACTGGAAAGATTAGACTTTAACAAATCAAGAGTTCCTATAATAAGAGCAAATTTGTCTACGTTGGGAGCTTTAGATTAGGATTGGTCAGAGGTAATCTAGGGATCCATAATTGAATCAATTTACTAAATTTTTACTGAATAGTTTACCAATACAACTACATTAATCCACACAATCCATCCCAGATCCAAACAGCTCCACAATTTACCTAGATAATCTCTACGAAACACCCAGCGACTCAAACTTAGCTTCCGCTTTGTCGGCAGATGTGGATCTAGCGAGGCAAAAACTATGGAATCATCTTCTACAAGCCTCCTCGGCCCGTAATCCATATGCTACACACTTGATAGTTCTAATTCCATCATGCCGATGAATAGGGTCTATACGAACACGTTCCTTTGGCTCCGTATTCCGCAATAAGCCAAGTTGATATTTCATCCTTGAACTTTCGGTCTCGAAGATTACATCAGTTCTCGTATTTGCAGCTGAAAACATGTTTTTTTAATTTCCAAACATCTTTTTAATTCTCCAGTTTTATAATTCTATCTTTAAAGTTCTAGCTGTGTCTTTTAAATATCAGAGGGGGCATAAGTTATCCCAAGAGTCCTCGTTGATGGTATGTTTGCATTTGGGATAGGCGGTATCGCAGGCTTCTGTAAAACTATGAAGGAGAGGTCTTTGCTGGAGGAACGATATTCGTAATCCCCATTCAATTTTTTGATTGGTTTGATCCGCGCTTGAGTCACTAGACGAGCATTTTAGTAAACAAATGTTCTTGATGACAAATCAAATTCCGATTTGAAGACAGACAGGGAATCAGGATTACCGTGCCCCGACCTCAGTGAGTTAAAATTCGCAGGACCAAGCGTCTTGGAAGTATGAATTGATCCCGAAGATGTTACCCGTTGAGGACTTGATAAAAACATAAAATGAAGAGAAACCTCGATTGGCACGATATCTTCAATCAGATAAGTCTACCTCGCGTACCACGAGAACTCGAGCCTGATGCAAAATCCGTTCAACCACGAAACTATCATACGTGAGATGAGGATGTCGACAGAACCAAAACCTCGCGATACTCTAAGCACAAGTCCAGCCGCTCATATGTCCATCGAGGACAAGCGATCATGGGGTAGTGTAGGGAAGCCGTCTGGGACATTTAAGATATCTCACATCTATCCTCCCCCACTCGCATGTAAAACCGATCGACAGCTAGGACGCGTAGCTCGCTGGAATCAAGCAGTGCAAGTTCGCGTCGTGATGTCGCTGGACACTGGCGCGCCGGAAAATGTGACGGACGGGAGTTGACGTGCGGCATATCCCTCGTCATTCGTTGTCTTGGATGTTGGTCGGTCGGTCGGCTATCTTGCATGTTGGGGAAAGTGGGCGAGATACGGCGTCTCGTTTACATGTATATATTGTAGATGTTGATTTTCTATCTACTGGCCCCGATGGCTTTGGAACGGATTTTATCTATTTTTGGCTGTAGTCTTATTTTATTTCTCCATCTCATCGCCCACGATAAGAATAGCGCGAGAATTTCCTTCGACAGAGAAGTTTTTTCATTGGTCACGAGAAGTTCGTTCCGTCGTCAAGTTGCCTAACCAAATCCTCATGTTTCAAGTCCGAGCAGAGAAGTAAATTATCGTTGTAGGAGTGTAAGTTACTGGATAGATGAATCTTTATCTAACATGTCTTCAGTAAGTGGAGTTCTCACTAAGGTTCAAGACGACCTTTCCTGTACCATCATTATCCGGGCATAAAATCGTTATTCTAACATTATTTTGGAATTAAACAAGCAGGCCATGTTTCCTGGTTACACAGTTGACACCGAAAACCCCCACAGTAATCAAAATTACCGTTATCCTCATGTTATGCACATTAATTTTAAGCGATGGAGTGACCGTCAAAACAGCGCGACATTTTCAGGAACGCAAAATGCTATCGTACAGGGCTATCGGTATTTGCGTAACTAGGATTGATTAGCATGAGCAAAACAATGGGAAAATATTTCTAACATCAAGTGTAAGGGTTTTAGAGGAGTTGGAGTCTTGATCACGATAGACTCCAACCAAGCTCTCACTTCCTTGAAAAAGACCTGTCTTCAAGGAAATGACAATAAATTGCATTCCTGGACCAGCATGCTCTCTAATATAAAACTTAATTTTCTCGACATTAGCATTATCAAGAGCAGCATCTACTTCATCCAAAACAAAAAATGGACTTGGCTGGAATGAGTGAACAGCGAAAAGAAGTGCAAGTGCGGCCACAGTCTTCTCGCCGCCCGATAAATGCTCCATATCTCTGAAGCGCTTTAGAGGAGGCATGGCATGATACTTGATACCAGAGGAATATGGCGTGTCATTGTCTTCAATGTCAAGATATGCCTGACCGCCAAGGGGAAATGCGGGTGAACGCGTGAGATCTTTATAGACATGGGAAATTTGCTCGGAGATGTGAGTGAATGCTCGATTAAAGAGATCATATCGCTTTTCTTTGATGGCATCAAAGTCGTCTTTTGCTTTTTTGGCTATCTTTCGAGCTTCTTCAAATTCTCTTTCGACGGCCTTGAGGCGCGTCTCCACGCCATCGAGTCGCTCTGTGGCTCGCATATTGGGGTTCAGCTTCTCTAGTTCAGCATTAAGATCGCTAATCTTTTGTGAGAGTCTTTCTCCAACAGCCTCATCACCAGATGACATAAGCTCTTCATCAAGGCCGTCAGTATCAACGATAATGTCGCTGGCTTTGATCTTTTCCCTCTGAGGCGAAGAATTGTCGTCAATATCCATAGTGTCAGAATCGGATGACTGTAGTGGGTTTTCTTCGACAGGGAGATCATCTAGCCCCTTTGAACCTGGTTTGAGGGGAAGAGAAATCTGTTCAAGCTTGCATCGACGGAGTAGAGCATATCTTTCGGCACTTTTTCGTTGATGCTGCATTTCCAGTAAAGAAACCGCCTTCATATCTTCTTCGATCTTTTTGTTCAACTTGACAATCATTTGTCGAATTTGATTGACTTTTTCAGCTTTCTGTGCTAATTTCTCCTTAGATTTATGTAAAGAATCTTCTAATACTGTAATTTGGGTTCGGCTGCTATCAATAGCCTGATTTAATTTGTTTTTTTGCTGTTGATACTCTACGATTTGCGCCTCTAAACTTTCCATCCTGGACTTCAAAATAGTGGTACGTCTAGAAACTTCATCACGTTGACCTTTTAGCCAATCAATCTGGTTAATCAGTCCGGCCTTGTGCTTCGCGTATCTGTTTCGTTCTTCGGCATTTTGCTGCTCAAGGCTGCCCTGCTGAGCTTCATAGTCACGGATGTTCGAATAACCTAGTCTCGAGCAAAAATCTTTAAAGACTAGATCTTGAATCTGATTGACTTTGTTTTGAAATTCTGCTACAGTTTCTGCAATATCAGAAAGAGCTTTTTCTTGCTCCTCATATTTAGGTTGAATTTCTCGCAACTGTCGCTGTTCATAGGCTAATTGAGTTGCCTTGCTGGCCAAGTTTTGCTCAAAAACAGAAAGTTCACTGGTAGCAAAAGATAATCGTTGTTCTAGCCCAGCTAACTCGCTTTGAAGGGATTCTTCAGCAACACCCCTACGATGTGGATCTGGAAGAGCACGTATCTCTTCTTGAAACCTTATGACTTGAGTTTTAAGCTTCTCAATATCCTGATCGTCGAATTTCCTTTTGTCAGCTTTTTCTGGTCCCCGACCACCAGTCATTAGGCCGGCTTTGTGGATAACAAACCCCTGTAGAGTTACTGCCTTGACGTGAATGTGTCGTTCATAACAAATATATTTTGCGGTCGCCAGATCGTCACACACAATAGAATTTCCGCATGCATATGCCATAGCTCGTTCGAGAGATGGATCAAAATCTATAGTGTCTATGGTAAGGCAAGCTTTTGAGAGACCTTTAAGATTAGCATCGATAGCGCTGACCTTGATATTATCAAGGGGTATAAAAGTCATCGGACTTGTTCGCTGATCCTTTAGATACTGAACACATTCGGTGCCAGTCTTCTCAGTATCAACAACTACCGAGTCAAAATCTCTACCGAGCGCCGTTATAACAGCCTCGTCGTATTTTTTCTGCTTTGGCTTACATAGGTCTCCCACACGTCCACGTACGCCTCCATACAAGCGTTTTAACGCCGCAATGGTCTCTTTTGTTCTCTGCTCCTTTTGACTCCTGCGTTGACCAGCATCAGCATCAGCTATTTCTTTGAGTAATGCTCGGAGTTTTTCTTCTTTTTCAGTATGTAGCTGATTTATCCGGATCCTCTCAGATATGATCTGGTTCAATTCTTTTTTCTTCACATCTATACTTTTCGAAAGATCTTTTACAAGCGCTTCAGTTGTCGCCTTACGCTCACTAATTTCTCGATGTTCGCTCTGAAGTCTCTCTACTGCTACTTGTGCCGAGGCAACTTTGACTTTTAGGCTATTCACTGCTACTTGATCAGTTTTCATTTGGCGAGTGTAATTATCAAGCTTTGCTTTAACACTTCCAGTTTTGCTGGCAACTTGACTTCTTAGTGCATTATATTCTCTGAAATCTTCATCGCTTAATTTCTTGCCCTGCTTTCTGAGAGTTTCATGCCACTTTCGCTCGGATTCTTTCTGTGCTTTTTCGACCATAGAGAGATCCCTCTCAAGCTTTTCTATTTCACTAACGAGTCTGTCTTGCTCACTAGAGAGATTATCAATTTTTTTAACAGTTTTAACCGCATCGGCCTCAGCAATCTCAAACTTTTCATCGATGGGGACCAAGTAATTTTCCTGATCTTCAATTTCTTTTTCTTTTTTTTTGATATTCCGCTCATCTCGATGAACTTCCTTTGATACCTTTGAGTGGGCGTTACGAGCATCTTCTAGATTTTTCTCATATTTTTCTATGCTTCGATTATACTCTTTTATGTTCTCCCGATGCTCTTCGGTACTAGCGATTGATTTATCCATTTCAAGTTGATAATGATAGAGTTCCCACAGAATTTGAGTGACAACTGCTCCATCGCGTTCATCAGCTTTGACTTGGAATGCTTCGGCCTCTTTCTTCTGCTCTTGGTATTGCTTTAACTCAGAATTAAGAGCTCGGCGTCGCGACAAGCTGTAAATCTGGTTCTCTGTAGTTCTTTTTGCCTCTTCTTCTAGACGTTCATATTCCGCTTTGTAATCCAAGCTACCCGAAATTTGCTCGATCAGCTTAGTGAGGTCTCTAGGTGACTGTGACGCAATAGCTTCTACATCTCCCTGGAAGACTAGAAAATTACGTGCTTTAATGAGAATATTTTCTGACTCCAAAGCTTCATTATACTGAGCTGCGGTAACGAGTCGATTATTAATCCGATATTCGCTTGCACCTTGATTTGTAATAGTGCGCTTCCACTTTTGCTCCTCGTCTGCGTCATCCTGATAGACGGCCATTACCCATGCGCTTTTTGGATCGTCTGTCCCGGGCTCTTGTAGCTCAGGGTTATCTACGTCTTCATCATGTTGTTTCCTATTTTTTTTACTCGGCGAGGGCCCGACAGTAGCTCTTTCGTCGGCAATTTTAGAAATTTTCAAGACTCTACCACGATAAATGAGGTCTCGTAAATGAGCCGAGCGTAGATGCGATGATTTAATTCCAAGAACAAATGATATTGCATCCATGCTATTTTTTATGAGTTTGGCTGCAATTTCATGTCGCTATCTCACATCCACTTACGAGTTAGACTTGCCGGAGCCATTAGGTCCTATTATTGAAGTAAAATATGAATCCCCAAAAAGTAGGGTGTGGTGGCCTTTGTAGGATTTGAAATCTATTTGGAGTCAATCAATATCTATGTTTAAAACAGTGACTGAAATACTGAATAATTCAATTCTTGTAAGTTTTCCCATCTTCACAATTACTTGTCGCCGATAACATCGGGTAGATAGATAAGCCCGATATCTCCTCTTTAGATCAAAATTTGGTCTTCTGTAGTGATTTTGGTAGTATCAAGAGCGTTAGTTTAAATTCGGGTGGTATATTTCTTAGATAGATGCTCCGATATGTTGTATATTGTGTATTATTGTTTGTAAAGGTAAATAACAACGCGTCTAATCGCGTAGCTGGAATACACCAGAGCCCGTCAAAATCCATGGTGGGTCCCGGTATAAAATTTGAAAAGATTCATTGAAATTTTAGCGTTTATATTTGCAGTACTTACCCCTGTATGTAAAAAGCCTAGTAGGGGTAAGTGTTGTAAGAGTAAGTGCTGACGATGTAATAAATCTTAGCAGTAATTAAGCCCGGGCCCACTATGAGTTTTTATAGGTTCTGATGCAATTCGCAAAATATGCGACAGTGCTTTCATGTACATGTACAGGCATATGTCTTGTTCTAAAGTCAATAATGAGCAGTAGACAGCGAGTATAACGTCCATACTCCACGCCCCAAGTTCTACATTCTTTTTATCTCAGGGCTTAGAGAATCACAATTAACCAAGGTACAGTAAAACCCCTCTTAGCTAATAGTGGGTCCCGGTATAAATGTTGAAAAGATTAATTGTAACTTGGACTTTTATATTTGCAACACTTACCCTTACAGGAAATTTTACATGCAGGGGTAAGTATTGCAAATGTAAATGGTTGAATTTCACTGAATATTTTCAACACTTATACCAGGACCCAATGTCGAGTCAGAGAGGGACGACTGTATGTCGTTTTATCAATTCATACTAAGGGCGAAACTTTCTTAGAGATGAGTTACCCCCTGGAAATTTTGAAGTTCCGTGGCAAATTGTTACAGTTGTGAGTTAGGGAAGTATCATCATGTGCTGACTTTTGCAAAGATGTCACTATGGTATTGCAGGAGAGTGTATGAGAAGATAATGTGTAATATTTGATATTTAATTATACATTGTGCGAAGAGCTCACTATTTATATACGGATATTCTCGCTTAGTGTTTGACCCACCGTATCAAACACATCAAACATATTATGAACGACCTAACACCTGACCTCACACGTGCGGTATAGTGCACCTGATGCCATCCACATCACGGTTATGTAGATCGCCGATGTCGATAGCACAACACAAATCCCTAGTCCCGCGGATAACGCCAATGCCACTATTATCAACCGCGAGGCGCATTCACGCTGCTCTGCATTCAAAGAAACGCTTTGTCTTATTTCAGTCCGCACCTCACTAACCTACGTACATGTCCATATTTACACACACATATATGGCTAACAGTATCTTGCAAAGATAAATACGATAATACCTTTGACCTGCTCATCCTCAGGGTTTTTCTTCAAGCTCAGTCTGCAGCGTATCTCTACGATGGTGGAGCCAACATCTCAGTCAGATTCTACGGTTACCACAAACTCAGATAATAATTTACGCCCACCTGAATCAACCGAAAGTCTGGCACCTAAATCTCCCGCTGGCTCGGTACCGAAAAGACCCAATAGATCCAAATGTTCTTCAAATTCTCCCCTTTTATCAAGAAAGTCATCATTCTCTGAAAGTAATTCATATCAAGATGACTGGGAAGCTTTCTTCAATATGGATCGATTGACAGTTCTAGATCTATTAGATAACTTTGCACTTTCTCAAAAATTAGAGAAGTTTCAAAAAAATCTTTCGATTCAAACAGAGAAAGTAAAGAGACAGAGAGATATTTTGAAGTCGAGAGGATCATATGCCAAAGATCGAGTAGTAGAGGAGTGGAAGAAGCG
Organism: Podosphaera xanthii; assembly: GCA_028751805.1. Classification (NCBI taxonomy): domain Eukaryota; kingdom Fungi; phylum Ascomycota; class Leotiomycetes; order Helotiales; family Erysiphaceae; genus Podosphaera; species Podosphaera xanthii. Next base: position 5,438,053 of record JAPWIX010000008.1, read on the forward strand.
TGTTCCATCTACCGATGAGCAGCTAGACAGATATTTAAAACTCATGCGTGAGAGTGTCGATAGACTTGGAAGCCATTGGAATGACACAAGGGCCATCACATTTCGGGAGAAGATATCATTTATTTGCGGTGTTCTTAACGTTCTTGTGAGCGGATACTTAATAGGAGATTCGCCTCACATTTTCCATTGTTGGTACACACTTCAACTCTTCTACTTTATGCCGATACGATTCTACACGTATCACAAGCAAGGTTACCACTACTTTCTGGCCGACTTATGTTACTTTGTTAATTTTATGTGTATGCTGGCCATATGGATATTTCCGAGTTCAAAACGATTATTCATAAGTACATATTGTCTTGCATTCGGTAACAACGCCATTGCTATAGCCATGTGGCGAAATTCTTTGGTCTTTCATAGTTTCGACAAAGTCACCAGCCTTTTCATCCATATTATGCCTTGTGTTTCTCTCCATTGTCTGGTCCATTTATTGCCCGATGAGCTGCAGCGGCGGCGTTTCAATGCGGTATGGACGATAAAAAATTCTCTTCCCGGCTCTTCAGAACACTATTCGCTCCTCGATATGACTCTTTGGTCCACTATTCCGTATGCTATTTGGCAGATTTGTTACCACATTATGATCACCATCCGTCGCCGCGAAAAAATTGCCGCTGGTCGCCCGACCTCTTTTACCTGGCTTCGAAAATCTTATTCTAAAGTCTGGATTGGAAAAATTGTCCTCTCCTTGCCGGAAAGCTTACAAGAACCTGCATTTATGGGAATTCAATATGTTTACGCTCTTTTCACTATGCTACCTTGTCCATTGTGGTTTTGGTACCGCCATGCTTCCGCCACTTTCTTAACGGCTGTATTCTGTTGGTCTGTGTACAATGGTGCCACTTACTATATTGATGTGTTTGGCAGGCGTTTTCAAAATGAGCTTGATGCTATGAAAAATGAGGTACAAAAATGGCAGAACATCTCTAAAAATACCTATATTCGGAGGGTTAGCACCGATAGTACTCTAAGTGTCGATCCACTCAAACAGGAAGATTCCATTATAATAACTCATTGTCATAATAGAAGCGTAAGTGTAACTCCTTCATCGAACGAAGATTGTTCATCGACGGGAATCGATAGCGATGCAAAAAATGACGTGAGGAGTAGGAAATCGTAGAATTTTCGAAGTTAATACTAAACTCTGTTACCAAAACATTCATCATCCCAGTTATCTTTTGATACACTTGAATAATTAGTTGCCATTATAAGAGACATTTAAGCAAGAACTTATCATCTTTTTTTGATTATCCCGGTTCGGCACCCCGAGGGCCCGTACAGATATTTTTGGAAGATACGTGTTTTCCTCAGCAAGAGAAAATTTTCGACTTTCTAAATATTCATTATCTGATCGCATTTTCAGATACCACTACCAAGTCAACCCTTTTGGCATGTAACTTCTTCCGTGAATTATCGCCATGAGAAAAAGCGTGACAAACCAATGGTTCTATAAATATGCTCACCTCATCTTTAGTAAACATTACCACCGCGAGAGACTGTGGTATGAGGGTCTTGCCGGATTAGATCCAGCTTTCTCCCGTCTCATGTGGAGCATGTGTCCAGGCTACCCAGACACTACTTGGAGAAACAGCCTGGACCGTATACTACTGCACAATCCGATCATTTCGGATCCATTACTGGTCATTGCTATATAAAATTAATTGTGATTTTCATATTCATTATCATTGCAAAAACCAGTACAAGCATTAACTTAATACCTTGTCCTGTCACGGGATGAGGTAGGTTTAAGGCGAAAGTTAAGTAAATGTGGATAAGTGTTTGATTACTAATCAAGGTAGAGTAAGTATTGATAAGACGTGGCACGGATTTCTGGTAATGCGCAGCACAACCTATTTACACACAGATCTAGGAACTCGCATCATTGAAAGCCCGAATTCCCGAATTCCTTCCCCGGAGAATTCTGTAACCCAAAAGCAAACACAACACAACAGAACTCCGAAAACCTCAACAATGCTCAGACGATCTTATAAGGTCGAATAATATATTATAATAATAATATTAATTTAACAAAACAAAACATAACTTATGAACAAAAGGAAATTACACGGTGCTGATAGGGACTGTGACATGTCCCATACAATTAATATGGAACGAGCTGTAGAGATTGTGCTAGTACCCGTGTAAGTGTTGTTGATCGATGCGAGTGTTGTGATTGAGTGAGAATAGAAGTTAATTGGAGCCTTTTTGCACGATTTTAATGTTATATTCTACTTGTAGAGATACTAGGGCTATTTATACATCAATCTATCACTTCTAGATACTTCCGTTTCATCCTTCCATCTAGTTCAGTGTTCAAGACTGATTCCTTGATGTTCTACATGATTCCATTCTATTCTGTACGAAAAACCCCCAGCTTGTTCCAGAAGATTCCATCAGATAACGTAGTGATCGGCAATGTTAAGGGAGCCCCTGTTCAGGCCCTTGCTTTATGCCGTGGCCAACCGAGCTAGATGTGGTTAGCGCATATCATAACAAGTGTATGTGGTGATCTACAAAAGAATTTTACATGAGATTAGTACCGCATCTCAAGGATAGAAGTTGTTGTGAAGCGGGCCTTACAGGGTTGAATAGTACTCTGGCTCGAATCAAGTTGTCTAAATTAGCCTGATCATCCCGCAAAAAATTCAGTTTCTATAGCAACATTTTAGTTTCGCTAATCTTGATGAAAGTCTGTATGGCAAAACTTCAAAAAAGATATTTTTTCTTAAAGTGATTTATGTGTGTGCAGCCTGAAACTCCGACGAGAATGATTACGGAAGATATGTTTTTTTTGCTGAATAACTAAGTTTGACGTGAGGGACACTCATACTCAGATTTCATTCGCAGATACCTCTACGAGAATAACGCCTTACGACATGTACCCTCTTCCGTGAATACCTACCACAGGGAAAAGCGAGAAAAACCTGTGGTTATCTGAGCATGCTTTCGTCATCCCACGAATACATTATCACCGCGAGAGAAGTGGTGTAAGGGTCTTGCTGGATTCGAACCGGCTTTCTCCTGTCTCAAGTGGGGCATGTGTCCAAGCTACCCAGACTCTACTTACTCTATTGCAGGGGTAAATAGTGAAGGAAACCCCTGAATGCCAAGATCTGACAGGGATTATACAATATGCCATTGGCTGCAATATTTTGACCATACCAAATCCGACAATTGCTGAACCTTATTTGTATGGGAAATTTTGCGTGATAAAAGAAGTGTAGGAGATCCCTGTAACTCGTTCAAATGATGATATTCTATTCAAAAGTGCTAGCTTTTATCAAGTATTAAATACATTTTTACCAATAATTAAGCATCATTGATAAGGAATCGAACCTCCTCTTGCTCTGATGACTGCCTGGCACCTTTCTGGCATGCTCTCTACAAGCGTAGCCAGTTGCTCCTGAGAAATTGACTCCCATGCCTCTAGGACTGCATTACGGAGCACTTCCTCAGATGGATTACCAGAATCAAATTCTGGGTGGTGCTCTTCAATATGGGATTTCATCATATCCCACACTGACTCAATTGGATTCAGGTCTGGGGAATATGACGGCCAGACTATGAAATCTACCCCCCTTTATGACAGCTCTCTTTTCGTACGTTGAGCAGAATGGGCAGGAGCACCATCCTGCATAAAGAGAAGAGGGCCGTGAGAGTCAATTGGTTGTGTTGCCGCGTGGATTAAAGGAACAATCCTCTGGCAGTAACTCTCGGCTTTTATAGTCCCCCAATCCCTACTCCAGAAGAGGGCAGGACCCTTCTGGTTCCCATAAAAGGAGCCCCAGAACATCCAACCACGCTTTCGAGGACCTTTTCGAACCAGGCAAGTGTGATAATATGTCTCCTCGGGCTAAAAAATTAGATTAATGCAGTTAATACATGACTGAGATCTGGACTCACCTTCCTCGAAACCCATACTCTTGTGTGACGTTCACCAGTGACCCAAGTCTCATCAGACCAAAGAATTTGGGACCACTGTTCAGGTGTCCAAGAAGAGTGTTCTTCCGCCCACTCTAATCTTTTCCTCATATACGCAGGCGTTAGAGTAGGCTTCGCTTGAGCAATGCAACGCTTGAACCCCCTTCTCTCAAGAGCACTTTTGATTGCGATTTGGCCACAATTCCAGTGGGAAAACTTAGCAGCAAGCTCCAGGTGGCTCATCTGGCGGGCCTCACTTGAAGACGTGACAAACTCTTCAAGCTCAACTTCCTGCTGAGCGTTCAAGGCTTGGGGTCGGCCATTTCGCTTTTTGGGCGTCAGACATTGCCTTGCAAGGGCATATTGTACCCTTCTTTCGGTGATACCGAGTTGATTACCGATGGCGAGATGAGTAAAACCAAGGCCACGTAACGTGTATATCTGGACTCGCTGATCCCTAGAAAGCTGGCTCCGTGATCTTGGAGTAGTGGGAGATGCTGGGGTGCTCATTTTTCTTCGCAGTTTATCGTGAGGATATAGATTATTCGATATGTCGTGTCAACCGATTTAGTGTGGTACGAGGATGCTGTGCAACTATCGAACATAAGAGAGAAGGTTCAAGGAAGAAGGAATGCCTCGGTTGCCTTATTGCCTTAGTCTAGCCATTTTTGTAGCGCTAAAGTCGGAATGTCAGGGATAGCCCATGTAAGTTACATAGAATGTGGGGCTACACTTCTTACCCCTGTAATAGAGTACTACTCTGATACTACGGTATTAATCGTGTATAGGCGCTAAAATTCGACTTTTACAGGGTATATAGGCTTTTACTAACTTGAATTAGCAGGACGATAAGTAGATCTCCCCACCTAAACTTTAAATTTGTATGGCAAAAATTTCACAACGAAATATTCGTTGGTTTTGCTTTTTTGGTCCATTATAGCCCTCTATTCACTTTTTAATTCATTAATACATTTCATAAATAAATTATACTTCTATCTAGCTAATAATTTACATATCCGCCTTCAGCTTCGTAAACGGCTCTGATTCTTCGGGGCATCGAATCTATCAGTTTCTCCAAGTCATCCCCATTAAACCCCAGATCCCACGCCTCGTTCACTATTTGACGAAGATGCCCTTGACTCCGCTGCCCCCTTGATCCAACGCTGGATAAAGACGCTCCATGTACGCTTTCATATAACTCCACAAAGTTTCTATCGGATTTAAATCAGGAGAATATGGCGGCCACTCCATTAGAGAAATATTCCTCCTTTCAAACTCACGCATAGTTTGCCTCGACTTGTGAGGAGGGGCGTTGTCCTGCATCACATCTAGTCCTGGTTCCCGAAAGACCGCACTCTCTATGAGAGGCACTATCCTCTCGCAGTAACTGGCCGCAGTGATATGGCCCCACTCCTTCTCCCAAATCAGGCAAGGCCCCTTCTGTCGTCCAAAGAAAGATCCCCAGAACATCCACCCAACTCTCCTCCGCGTCTTGGCTAGGACACAGGTATCTTCGTACTCTTCCCCAATCTTTGACTTAAACTTAGCTCAAGGGAACTCTAAATCTTAGGAGCCTTTAAGGGACTACTGACCTTTCTTGTGACCCAACGATCACTTTGCCGACCATTCATAGCCCAAGTCTCGTCGGACCAGAGGACTCTCATCCAATGTTCCTTCCGCCAGTGGAGATGTATTCTGGCAAACTCATATCTCTTCAGTTTGTTGACTGAAGAGATAGGAGGTTTTAATCGTGCAATCCTGCGTGCATATCCCCTCTTTGCCAGTTCACGTCGGATCACATTCTCGCTCACACCAAAGTGCCGAAATATAAAATGTGCAAGTTGGAAAAATGACATCCGACGATTTTCCGATGATAAACAGACGAAAAATTCTATTTCATCGACCTGGGAACTACTTAGAATAGGTGGCCTACCACTGGAGTACTGAGGCTCGGTATTTTCAACGCTCATGGTGTATTGTACCTGTCGCCATGTAATCCCAAGGCGTTGAGAGATTTTGACGTAACTGTGTCCCTCACTGGCCAAGGTTCTAACCTGCACATGTTACTCTCTTAACATTATCAATTTGTAGATTTCAGACTTACTTGAATACGTTGAGTTTGTGTTAGGCGTTTTGCATAAGTAGGAGATGCTGATGATGGAGAAGGTTGTTGAGGTGAATCCATCTTTGCGGCAATCTAGTACAGTAAATTAAAATCTTCTAAAGTAGTTGACTTAAGGTTCAGATGCACTCACATGAAGTAAAAATTAGATAGATGAATGAAATAAAAGTATGCCGTTGAGCAAAATAATAGTAAATAGCTGACAATGATTTAAACGAAACGACCTCAGGTGTGCGCGAGTGAAGAAAGGTGCAGGCATGAAGGTGGGCGTTGGACTTCATATACAGATGCATATCTCTTATGCCTTAGGCCATAAGATTTTAAAATTTGAAGCTAACAGGGATACTGTGGATCTATCGTGAGGTAACCTGGAATATCACCACTTTATCTCCACTTTATCCCCGCTTTAACCCCTGTACCCTATAAGAAGCGGATCAACGAACAATACCCTATCATGAGAGTATGCTTCATGGATAGATTTGGCACAGTGGGTCTAAAACAGGGGTGTTTAGCGGGTCCGTCAGTCCTAGCTAAGACAGGCGTGCCCCGCTTTAATGAAACGACAAGGATAATTTGTATGGTGATTTTACCGTACGGTTGAATTTGCACATTTAAGCGAGCTCCTAGAACTAAGCCTCTTTTGAACATCTTGTTTATCTAACTACAAAATCTACAAATATGGCGGAAAGAGTCTAGAGGCTAATACTTAGTTGGGCCTCCGTCGGCATCGATCACGGCCTGATATCTGTCATGCATGCTTTTGATGAGATCTGTGAGCTCTTGTGTACACACAGAATCCCACGCCTCCGTCACGATCGCACGAATTTGATCTGACGACCACCGCTTGCCCCCATTCAAATTCGGATAATTGTCTTCAATTTTATCTTTTATGATCTTTCAGACGTGTTCTGTGGAGTTGAGGTCGGGCGAATAAGGGGGCTAATCAATAGGAGTGATTGGCCTCTCCTCGAACTCTTCCATCGTCCTCGCGGCAACGTGGGGAAGAGCGTTGTCCTGCATGACTGAAAGCCCGGGTCTAAATCTAGTCATACCGTCTAAAAGAGGTACTATCCTCTCAGAATAGCTTGAGGAAGTGATATTCCCCCAATCATTCTCCCAAAATTGAAAGGGACCTTTTTCAGACCCCGCAAAGGACGCCCAAAACATCCAACCAATCTTCTTCTTGATTGTCTCAACAATACAATTAATTTCATATTCCTCCCCTGGCTTGATCAAGTTTTTAGTTTTGGTGAGTTATCCAAGCTGGACAGTAAGATGCTAACCTTTCTGGTTACCCAGCGTCTCGAATGATGGCCATCTGTTGCCCAAGTTTCATCTGACCAAAGGATGGACATCCACTGCTCAAGGGTCCAATCGATGCAGGCTTCTGCCCATTCTCTTCGCTTCCTTCTAATTTCAGGAGATGTAGTAGGCTTATTCAACGCTGTGTAGCGCTTAAAACCCCTTTTCTGAAGTTCACTCTTTATCACTCTCTCACTCACGCCCAAGTGATTGAACGGTCCATTTGCATGTTCAAAGTAGGTCATTTGTCGGGTTTCAGGAGATTCTTTGATAAATTCCTCAATCTTATCGACATCTTCGAATTAAAGCGATGGACTTCGACCACGAGCTTTCTTGGGCGTCACTGATCCACGGCGGAGAGAGTAACCAACTTGCTTTCGCGAAATGTTGAGTTGGGCTGCAATTTTTGATTGATTTATGCCAGCGTCGTGAAGGGCTTTAATCTATGCCATTTAATATTTCTGTATCATTCTTTTGCCTAAATATTCACCTTTATGCACTGATCTCTGCTTAAACGTTTGGATGAGGGCGTGGAAGGGGGTATTTGAGGTTGATCCATCTATTTCAAAGACAACTCAGCCAACTGAATCGTCAGCCTGCATGTTAACATACCTCTAATTTTACTGACAAAAAAATCTGTGTATGATAGGCGAAATAAGTATGAAGCTTTCAAGATCCAAATTAATGAAAATATGATAATGATGTTTGTCGCAAAGTCGATATTGAGATGAGCTCTGTGGAGGTCATCGTTTGGAAATCATAGACATTATGAGTTATCAGGCAGCAGTATCAGCCCCTGTCTAGGACACCCATTAGTAGGGGCTAACCCCTGAAGCGAGATCTGGCCCCACTGTGCCCTTCTTACCCTAGTAGCATAGTAGGAGAACAGCCCGGACAATGTACATTTCCAGTTCACATTGCATAGCTTCTGTCCCCTTCTTTGTTATGTGGGTCACAGAGGGTACTTATTTCAACATGAATTCTTATTCGTAAAATAAAAGATTAACTAACAATTTAATTGCCTTCAAACCATCGATAATTTCCTTTTCAGTGCTAGTACGGTAATATCAGAAGAAATTGCTAGGGTATGAAAGCTAGGAAGCGAAGACTTCCCCTCACCAAAACCCCAAGTATTGAAAGGTTACCAGTGAGATCCATTACTCAATGCTATCGAGAAACAATTGATTTGACGCTAGGGTGTGCCACAAGTTACCTCATCTTTGTAAAGATTATCAAAAGATCCCTACCTTTGAGGTTCTACGATCAGCTGTAAGGTTAGGATATCACGTTCGTTACCGGGTGTCTTAGGATTCAGGCTATATCTTCTATATAGTCAAATCTTTAGACGGTCTGTAGCTTGAGTCGTGATACAACCCCCCCTTGAAATTTTATTGTAACAGTTTTTTGATGCTGAATCCGTCGAACGGTGAACTTGAATTGAATTACTAATTAAACAGAGATTGATATCCGCGTCGCTACAGCAGCAGACGTAATCACGTCCTCTAAAATTATGTGCAAATTGCAATCAACAATCGCGTTCTACGAAAGCGGCGAAGCATCTCTGGCAACTTTCAACTCTCTTTACACTTGTCGTAACATAGAGGCTGATTGCAAGATGAATCAAGAAATGTAAAATATAAAAATCTCACTAAACACAAGTACTTCAGGCCACTTATTCCACAGCTTCTCTATTTCAAAGGTTGTATCTCGCAATCCTTCATTACTAATTCATCTTCTAACTGTTTCCATGTACATTGTTATCAATTTGAGCGTAATCTATGTCCAGCTCTAAAAGTAATAATGGCAGAATTATTTCGTCGAAACTGAATCTACCCGGATCTTACGCTTCTATTAAAAGACTGTATGAGGCGGACCATAATCACGCTAGGTCTGCTGGAAATGCCATTACCACCAGCAACTCAGAATAGAGAAAAAGGTGAAGAAAGAAACTCCCAGTCTGTTAGAAAAGTATTATGTTTCACCACGAAGAGGACGAGACATGCAGGAAACGGCGTTGATTGACGCAAAATACCAACTGTCAATTCGGATTTAAGGCCAGAGAGGAGCCCTAGTCATATCATAGTATTAGACTCAAGATAGCACGAATAAAGACAAATTTAGACACATTAGGGCGCATGATAGGCAGCTGGTCGAGCCTTTCTCAACACAAGACCATGCCAAAAGTTTTACGATGTTGCACTACTTGTATTGAGCTCGGATACGGTAGAACAAGATACCAATGAGTAGGGCAACTGGTCGTACTCGTATTAAATGGCTTGGTATTTAGATATAATCCTCACATTAAATTGAAACAATGCTACGGAGCAAAATTGTTTGTATAATTGAATCAAACTTTGACTAGGAAATAGATGTAAATGATACTAAAAACCCAAATAGTTCATATGTGTTGAAGGTTAAAGGTACAGAGCATATCACGTGCTAGTCGGATGACGCGGTAAACGGAAGGAATGGTGATGAACGAGTAAGCGCCAGACTAACGCGTGTACTATAAAAAGACTCGCGGACGCGCACAGTAGAGATTAAGTCAATTAATTCAATCCTATGATTCAGTTCTCAATACATAGCTTCCGTTCCCTCTATTGTAACTCATTCTTACATGCATATTGGGGCTCTCGTTTTAACAGGTTATGAGCCCGGATGCACATGTATTGAATTGTTATCAACTTTGAATTATTACTGACTGCAGAGACCGTGACTTGGTCAATCTCTGTGCTGCTTCTCCGTTACAGTGAAAGTATAAGAAGCGAGCCAAAGCGACCTTTCCTCCGGTGCAGCGAAAGCACAAGGAAAGGATACAGAAAGTTCAAACGACACGACACGACACGACACAAACAACTCACAATCTTATAATTTCTACATTTATTCCCATTATCTTACTGATCATACAAGTCCGTTTTCACTTGTAAGATCCAATCATGGGTGAATCAAGCGAGAGTCTTTGGGGAATCCCGGTCCTAAATGGCGAGAATCACGACTCTTGGTTCCGACGGTATAAAGTAAAACTTCGCGGTAAAGGGGCTTACTATGTTGTTGAGCAGCCAATGGCAACTGCGTGTGCCATAGCTTCTGTTCAAGAGATAAAGGAAGGGCTTGAGAAGGTTGACCTTGACAGTGTATCACCCAAGATTTCTCCTATTGATAAGGTTGTTTTAAACATCAAAAAAGGGCACAGTATCTTCGGGATGAAGCGACGGCAATTGATCTTCTATTCAGATCACTAACCCAAGACGATCAGGCACTGTACGACGAGTATGATTCAGCTTATTCGCTATGGTCATACCTTCAAAGTAAGTATCGACAAACTGATCCTTCAACAGCAAACGAATACATGACAAACATCCAGTTGTTCAAATTGGAAGACATGACCATTGTGGAAGCTTGGGACAAATTGAAAGACTACCGTCGAAAGTTGTGTGCTGCCGACAGTGGCCAAAAAAGACACCTACCGAGATCCAGTCTTGCTACTGATCTTGATACGTGCTTTGCCAAAGGATTACACGGCAACCATCGACACAATAGACGCTCAAACCGGTATTTCTGTTGAGGAAAAATTAAAGCGGCTGCAGCTCAAAGAAACTCGGATGGCGACCGAGGCCAGAAATGAAGGGGCATTTGCCGGATCCTTCAAATCTCGTGGCGGACGAAAACCAGCATCCCACCAACGCATGCTATCAGATGACAGTGACGAGCCTGGTTTCTCTCCACCATGCTACATCTGTGAAAAGAAACATTTCGTCAAGGCTTGTCCATTTATGGATATAGCCAGAACTGCAGCCCGCGATCATATTCGTAGGATAAAATCTGACCAGGAAAGGAGTGCCGTGAATCGACGTGCACAGACCCGGCCCCGTTCACCAACTCGGCCTAAATCAATCATCAAGCAGTCAAAGAAGGTTGATTTTAAAGGAAAGGGCAAGGCATATGAAGCCTCGATACTGACAGATTCAGACGATAATTTTGATTTTTCAAGTGATGACTTTGAAAATTGCGAGCATGCCCAGATTTCACGTGCTCTAATCAGTAAGGTCTCTCCTTCCACCTGGGCCAATGATACTGGTGCATCTACCCATATGTCTGACCAACCATCTCTATTCAGGTCCTTAACTTCAATTCCTCGCCGTACGATTATGGTTGGTGGCGGAAAGCTCTTTGCATACTTCAAGGGCTCTGTCAAGCTTGCTTGCGACGACGGGTCATCTATGATATTACATGATGTTCTCTTAGTCCCTAAATTAGGCATTAACTTGATGTCTGGGAGGCAAGTTTGTCGAAGTAGTGGCCTAAAAGGTGCCTTCAATCAAAATCGGATGTATTTTAAAAAGGGACAGAAAGTCCTTATCACCGCTACAATGCAAAATGGCCTGTATATAGTTTCACACATATCGAAAGCGTTGAAATGCGTCCAATCTTGTGCTTTTAATGCCGCTCCTGACGCCATGGATGTTTCTTCCGATAATGCTGACCTAGTGAAAGAGAATACACTATCAACAAGTGAGAAGGACCGATATATGCTGTATCATCGACGTTTTTCTCATTTGGGACCTCAAAAGCTCAAGACACTTCATCATGTAACCAATCTCTCTCGACCCATCAAAGTACCATCGTCTCTTGAAGAGCGCATTTGTGAGGTATGCTTACTGACAAAAATGAGAAATAAAACTTCCAAAGAATTGGCAAAATGGAAAACTGAAAAACTCGCCTTAATTTATCTAGATATCGCCGGTCCCTTTCCATTATCTTTACGTGGAAACAGGTGGTTTATATCTATTCTGGATAGTTGTACGAGGAAACTTTGGGTCATATGCTGCAAAACTAAGGATGAAAGTATTCTCGCGCTAGATCAATGGAAGCTCAGAGTTGAATTTCAGACTGGAGAGAAGATAAAAGCAGTCCGCTCTGATAATGCAGGCGAACTTCTTAAGGTAATTACTAAATGGAAATTAGAGCAAGGTACCCAAATGGAACCGACAACAATCGCCACGTCAAATCAGAACAGCCCTGCGGAACGTAATATCCAAAGCTGTGAGAATGGTATGAGAGCATTACTCAAAGATTCGGATCTTCCTTTGGAATTCTGGGACGAAGCTGTAGAGACTGACGTGTATATTCGAAATCGTACACAAACCGGACCACTTGTTGACGGCGTACAAATAAGTCCGGAAGAAGCTTTCACTGGTATCAGACCAGATATCAAGCATATTGCTGTTTGGGGAAGCAAATGCATATCTTACATAAATCCAGATACCATTGCAAAAGGACAAAGGACAGACAAGCTCGTTGATCGTGGAAGAGTTGGTGTATTTATGGGATATAGCGAGACAACAAACAAACAGCTCCGAGTCTACAACCCAGAACTTGGCTACACGTCACGAACAAGTCGGCTCACTGTTATGGAACATATAAAGGGAGGAACTGTTGACTTGAGGTTAAGAAATTGTGCTTCGGGTCCAAATGGAACTAAAAACGAATTTGACGATCGGAAACCACGTGGAAGGCCGAGAAAAGATGCTGATACAGCCCCTCCCATCATTTCTAGGCAACGGTGCCCTGGGGACATTTCGAATCTACCAATAATAACAGATATAGGGAAATTACCCGAAAAGACACCTACCCTAAATTCGCCTGCAATGGAACAGTTTTCTCCAACGTCACAAGAACAACAAACATCATACCAAGAAGCTTCGGACGAAGAAAATAGTCCTAAACAAATATTTCCTGAAAAGTCTTTGGACGAAGAAAATAGTCCCGAGCAAATATCTCCTGAAAAATCTCTGGACGAAGAAAATAGTCCTAAGCAAATATCTCCTGAAAAGTCTCTGGACGAAGAAAATAGTCCCGAGCAAATATCTCCTGAAAAATCTCTGGACGAAGAAAATAGTCCCGAGCAAATGTCTCCTGAAAAATCTCTGGACGAAGAAAATAGTCCCGAGCAAACACCTAATCAAAACGCTCTGGGTGAAGAAAATAGCCCTGAACTAACATCTCGCCAAAACGCTTCAGACGTAGAAAACAGTACGGAGCTAAAAGATATTATTCCGGGTCAAAAGACATCTAACCCTTCAAAAGTGTCTAAATTTGCAGTCTCAGGCCTAAAGAAAACCAATCGTCAAGATTATGCCACCAAGCCCAAGCGAAGGATTATCGATGAGGATTTTGTTCCAGATGATGAAATCCGTAATTGGAAAAGACGATGTAACCAGCCTGAGCGACCGCGTTATTTTACTAGGTCCAAGCGAAGAAGAGATTTTAGTGATGTCTCTCCAGAAGAGGAAGAGCGTTATCAAAAAATTGCTAGAGCATTTGCTGCAAGAATACTTGATATAAATCAATTGGATGATAAATTAGAGCATTCGTTTCCTGCTGGAGCAATTGCTGGTGTACGAATTCCGAAAACTTACGCCGAGGCAATTAGTGATGCAACATACAGTAAAGAATGGAAAGCAGCAATGTTGCAAGAAATAATAAGTCTAGGTGAAAATGGGACATGGGAAGAGGTAGTCCCACCAAAGGGCGCAAATTTAGTTTCGACAAAGTGGGTATATACGGTTAAGCTCAATGCTGATGGTACTATTGAACGATTTAAAGCTAGACTTGTTGCTCGTGGATTCAGTCAGGTTCATGGTAAGGATTATACCGAGACTTTTGCTCCAACAGTCCGAATGGATACTCTTCGCCTATTTCTCGCGAGAGTTGCCAAGGAAGACCTGGAATGCCATCATTTTGACATTAAAAATGCATTCACTGAGTCACATCTTAAGGAAGAGATATATCTTTCAGCGCCGAAAGGTATCCCGGTAAAGAAGGGACATGCATTAAAGGCTTTACGTAGCCTGTATGGCCTTAAACAAGCAGCAAGAGACTGGAATTTGCTTTGTAAAGCTAACCTTAAACGTTGGGGGTTTGTTCAAAGTCTTGCTGATCCCTGTCTATTCACCCACGAAGAGCGACACATCCAGCTCCTAGTTTATGTCGATGATATAGCTGCAGCGGCAACTAAGACCGAAGACCTGCTGTGGTTTTTTAATAAGCTCTCATCTAGATTTAATGCCAAGAACCTGGGGGAGATTGAGAAGATCCTTGGAATGAGAGTCACGAGAGATCGTGCAAACCGCACTATTTTCCTTGATCAAGAACAGTATCTTAGGGCTGTGCTAGAGAGATTTGGGATGACAGCAAGTAAGTATAAGTTAAAGAAAATTCCAGCGGCTGACTACGAAGCTCTCCGTCCTGCAAATGCTGAAGATAGAAGAATCGATACTTCTGAGTATCAACAAGGAATAGGAAGCTTGATGTTTGCAATGGTACTAACAAGGCCCGACATAGCATTTGTTCTAGGAAAACTATCTCAATTTATGAGTGATCCAGCAGAGCACCACGGCCATGCCTTAAAGGAACTTTTCCGTTACTTGCGATCAACCGCATCCCAGAAACTTCGCTTTGGTCCTGGGGGAGAATATGATCACTTTGTAGTATATTCTGACGCCGATTGGGCGAGCGACAAATCAGACCGAAAGAGTGTGTCCGGAAGTGTGGCAATTTTTTATGGTGGTCCAATATCCTGGTTTAGCAAGAAACAGAGATCAGTGGCTACTTCAAGCTGTGAGTCTGAATACATGGCACTTTCAGCTTGCGCAAAGCAAGGGCAATGGATTGCTCAGGTCTTTCGAGACCTGAGCTGCTCTCACTACATTGGAAACGACCCCGGGCTAGTACAAGTACTAGGTGACAATCAAGGTGCACTCGCACTCGTCAAAAACCCCCACTTGCACGAAAGGTCTAAGCATATCAATGTTTGTCATCATCACATAAGAGATTTGTTTGAACGAAGAAAGCTTGACGTAACTTATATTCCGACTGCTGATATGGTGGCAGATGGAATGACAAAGCCGTTGATGAGAATAAAATTTGAGAGGTTCAAATCGCAATTGGGTGTAGTCGACTAGAGTCAAATAGAGCACCGAGACAAGCTCTGTGGGGGAGTGTTGAAGGTTAAAGGTACAGAGCATATCACGTGCTAGTCGGATGACGCGGTATACGGAAGGAATGGTGATGAACGAGTAAGCGCCAGACTAACGCGTGTACTATAAAAAGACTCGCGGACGCGCACAGTAGAGATTAAGTCAATTAATTCAATCCTATGATTCAGTTCTCAATACATAGCTTCCGTTCCCTCTATTGTAACTCATTCTTACATTCATATTGGGGCTCTCGTTTTAACAATATGTGTAGTAGATTTACCAAGTTGATAGAGTATCTGATTTAATTTTATCCCGAATGAAATCTGGTCTGTAAATTGTCCAAAAACCCTGTGGTAATAAATAGACTGTAAAATTTTGAGATGTTGTTTAACAAAGTTGTACAAGATTAATTCAGCACACATCTACTTGTTTGTTCGGGGGGACGAAGACGGCGTTTCTACCTGTACGTGGTGTCCCCTACGAACCTGGAGTTTATCTTCAGAGCCAATAGAAACACGCATAACTTGGTCACGGAGGAAAAGTCATCCAAACGAGTTTCCGGGGCGTACCCAGCTCCCGTTATGGTGGTGATGGATCAGACTAAGTTGGCCATTTTTACCAAGATGAATTCTCACTGTTTACAGATATTCTGGCATTATACTGTCTCCCGAGGAAAGAGCACCGCTACCTGAGCGCTGGTGGTGTCGGTATAAGGAGGATATCTGGACTATGGGATATTAGGGAGATACAGATGGGGATACGCACCTCGTGTGGCTCTGGTGTACTACTACTACTACTACTACTACTACTACTACTACTACTACTTGTATGTTCGTTCAGTATTTGTTTACAGTTTATAATTAGACAGTTTTTTCGTAAATGTTGTGGGGCTAATCAATAAATCCATTTGTCCAAGTAAAATAAGGTTTTCAAGGGGGGGAAGTATATCTCAAAGGGGGTGGGGTTTGTATCATGACTCTGTAACTTTTCCTCCCCAAACTCCCAGGCGGTTCATACTTGTCGTGGTGTTTATTCGTGCTATGTAGAGTCCAAGACTATTATGACACTAGAGCTCCTCTCTGACCTAGGCCACACCTTTTACAGTGCTCCTATCCCCTTTTACCTCGAACCTAAGATCACTGATACATTGACCCATGACGGGTAGCCATTTAGCTCAGTAATTACCCGTAGAATTCAACCACCTTTTCTACGGAACCTTCTGCTCAAAAAAGAAATGAAAAAGAGCAGCCATGGAAACCGGTATGCGGGAAAAAGTCTCAAAAAAAAACCCGCAACTCCAGCCAGGCGAGGCCTAGACACCAGAGCCACACGAGGTGCTGTCAAAGAGAATTCAGTTTGTTATATCATGGGATACTAGACTAGATTTCTCTATATACAAGTGCCAAGACGCTAGCCTTACGCTAGAGGCTTTCATGCTGATTCTTG
This sequence comes from Podosphaera xanthii, assembly GCA_028751805.1. Taxonomy (NCBI): domain Eukaryota; kingdom Fungi; phylum Ascomycota; class Leotiomycetes; order Helotiales; family Erysiphaceae; genus Podosphaera; species Podosphaera xanthii. The sequence continues at coordinate 5,454,880 of JAPWIX010000008.1, forward strand.
ACACACCTCTTCAGCTAGAAAGTCGCTGATGTTAAAGATTTAACCCTGAATATCATACTCCTCCATATGAAGCATCTTAAAAAACTCATTATGTGCAACAGCTGAAAGAGGTTTGGTTAGACTATCTGCAGCCATCTCTTTAGTCGAAATATATTTGAGATCGACTGAACCATTTGCTACATGACTTCGAATAAAATGGTGCTTTATGTCAATATACTTAGTACCATGATGCAACTCAGGATTTTCTGAAAGTGCTATGGAGTGTAAGAGAACGGTACGCCAGCTTCTCGCAATCGTACGTTAAAAATGAATTTATTTTCTATATAGAGGAGAAATTCATGACTACGGAGGGTTTTGGCTTAATATAAACATAACGCGTCGCGTCACCTGCGAGACTTTACTAAGCAGGGTCGAGGCTTTTCCAAAATAGGTATAACGCCTATTCGGAGCCGGATAAACTCCGGTTCCAGATAAACAAGGCCACGGCCTGTAACATTACCCCCCCCGCCCATAGTAAAGCGTTATTGCCGAATATTTATTGTTTTTGACTTCGCCAACAAAGATCTTTTGGTCAGTTTGCGGCGACCTATGATTGCGCCAGCGTCTTCTCCAGTATTATCTTCTTTACCATATTTTGATTCAAATATATCCAGCGCTTCGGTTTCCTCCAAATTTTCACGGGGCTCCCATGTCGGCTCTGCAAATCCTTTCCATTTCACCAGGAGTAAACGCCAGTGACCTCGTCCAACCTTTGTTTTTTCTGAACGCAAAATTTTTTCAACAACGTGTATATTGGCGTTTTCAAAAGCATAATCTTTTCCATCCTCTTGCATATCAGGTTTAATAGGTGGGGGTTGTACATCGTCTATTATTTGCGATGGTAGGGGGTCTGTCGCTGCTCTTTTAAGCAAGTCTACGTGAAAACGTGGCCAAATTCCTGAAGGTGTATTTAGTTCCACCGAATGGGAGTCGATTATCTTAGTAACTTGATACTTTGCGTTGATCCATGAGAGCTTTTTAGATAGTTGAGGAGTTTGTATGTTCTTCAAGTTTAACCAAACTCTATCTCCCACCTTGAATATTTCGGCCTCAGAACGTTTCCTATTTGCATATTCTTCCATTCTTTGTTGTGCCGAAGCCATAGAAGCTTGTGCAAGCTCTTCTGCTTCATGAATCCTTTTAACAAAGTTTTGTGCTCGTTTTTCAGGTGCTGATGGCTTTTCTTTTGGATTCACCAGTTGAATCGGTTCAATGTGGTATCCATGTTCCGCGAAGAAAGGACTCATGCCGAGGGAAGACACGGTTCTATTATTAATTGCAAGCATTGCACAGGGTAAAAGTTCTTTCCAATCGAATTGGGCGTAAGTTATGAAAGCTCTTAAATATCCAAGAACTTCTTGGTTCATCCTCTCCGTAGCCCCATCTGTTTGTGGGTGAAAAGCCGTAGATAAACGCTGTTTTACACCTGTTAATCTGCATAATTCTGTCCAGAAATCTCCAACCCAGTTAGAACCTCTGTCTGATGTAATGTAGTTAGGAAATCCATGGTGTCTGACATGTAATCTAAGGAATACACTTGCACAGTGTTCGGCTTTCATGCTTGTCATATCCTCAAGCGCAACACTTCCTTTTAAACGATCCACCACGACCATTAGATACCGTGGCTCACTTGCCGTTTTTGCCGGCAGATCGGTCATGAAATCTATGCCGAGCTCACTATTAAACCTGTCAGGCACTGGTAGTGGTCGCAGTAACCCCTTTTTACTCTCTCTCCAAACATGACTCCGGCCGCAAACATCGCAGTTACGACAGAACCTTCTTACACATTTCGAGATACCTGGCCAAAAAAAATTACGGCCTAAAATTGCCAAGGTGCTGTCTCGTCCCGGGTGCCCTGTAACTTGTGAATCATGTGTTTGCTGAATTAAAGCTGTTTGTAGCGGCTCATAGTTAGGGATCCAAACTCTATCTCGAAATCTGAGCGCTCCTCTAGCATCAAAGCTACATTCTGCCAAAGAGATTTTAAGATGTTTGAGAGTCGGTGGAAGGCTTCTTTCTCCCTTCTCCAAACTTTTGTAAAGAGTGGAAATATCCTTATCTTCGAGTAATGCTTTATTCCATAGGGTTTGAAAAATTTCCTCTTCAAACATACTTGAGCCTCTAGGAATATTACTTGTGTTATTTCTCTCGGCTTGCTTAAGTCGATTTCTGGTAACAACGCCTGATAGCCAAGAATCTTTTATTAACTGTACGTCTCTATTTTTAATTCTATAATCGTCCGAGCCTTGTGGCATATCTTGCTCGCGTCTTGATAGTGCGTCTGGCCTTGCAGCTTGCTTTCCCGGTCTGAATTTTATAATGAAATTGAAATTTGACAGAAACTGCGACCAACGCATTTGGCGCTCGTTAAGTGTACGTATAGTCATAAAATGTCTGAGATTCTTGTGGTCCGATAGGACCGTGAAAGGTTTACTTAGTCCAATTAGCATACCCCGCCATTCCTCCATACAACGAATGATGGATAGCATTTCTTTGTCATGGATGTCATAATTAACTTCTGCCGGGGTCAATTTCTTTGATAAGTACGCAATTGGCTTTAGTTGCCCCTTTTCGTCCTTTTGTGATAAACAACCACCCAGTACGTAACCTGAACTATCTGCTTCGAGTACGGTCTCCTTTTCATCGTCCCACATGGCTAAGATCGGGGATTTTATGAAGCGCTGTTTTAATTCTTCAAATGCCTTCTGTTGGGGGACCTCCCACTGAAATTGAGCATGCTTTTTGGTTAAGCTTAACAGGGGTGCTGCGATTCGTCCAAAATTAGGTATGAAATCCCTATAGAAATTTGCAAAGCCTATAAAACTACGAATCCCTTTCGTGCTTACTGGTGCTTGCCAACTAGTAATAGCCTTCACTTTATCAGGATCGACCTTGATACCTTCTCCTAAGCATAAGATAAAGCCAAGGTATTTTGTCTGTTTAACTGCAAATTCACTTTTTTGGGGGTCCATTTTAAGACCTGCGAGTCCGAGCCTTTTAAGGATCATGTTCACTTTACTCCAATGATCTACAACATCTCCAGTCGTGTAAATGAGGACATCATCAAGATATGCTGAGCAAAAGTCGCCTAGAAATTCTCCTAAGACACTATTAATATATCTTTGGAAGGCGCTTGGAGCACCGGTCAGGCCAAATGGTGTAACTAGCCATTCGAATGAGCCAAAGCGCGTGCGAAATACTGTTTTCTTTTCATCTCCCTCACGCACTCTTAGCTTATGAAATGCGGCGCGTATATCTACCTTTGAAACCCAGGTCGCTTTTGTTAACTGCCGTAGAGTTTCTTTTATCAATGGGATCGGGTACCTATCTTTTACTGTGATTGAATTTAGTGCTCGGTAGTCCACACAAAATCGTAGTCCCCCGCCGGGTTTCTTTGCAAACAAGACTGGGGCTCCACCGGCTGAAGAGCTAGCCCGGATCCAATTTCGGTCAAGATGATCTGTCAACGTTTTCCTGAGCACAAGTAACTCTGCTCTTGACATATCGTACAAAGGGCCAAACGGAATTTCCTTTTCCCTGCCCTGTTCATCCTTAATTAACTCGATCTTAGTGTCGACGCCAGGTCGATGAGGTGGTAGCTCGTGATTCTCGTCCTCGGTAAAGTACTGTGCATTGTCGCGAACTTCTGGTGGTAAACTAGCCTTAATTTCATCAGGTGTCTGTTTCCTTTTAGTCTCAAGAGCCTTATTTATATCGGACATTGATGCTGCAAACAATTTCGTGTCTTGATCCCTTTTACCACGTGCTCTCGTAGCTATTGCCGCGAATTGAGATCCAAGGACCTGGTGAGCACTTCCTAATTTTACTTTGAGATAATTTATCTTCGCTTTACTGTTTTGGCTCATCCGATCTTCCCATCCTTTAGCTCTTACAATGAGACCACCTTTCGAACCAAAACGAATGGCGCGTCGGCGAGCATCGTAGACCACGGCATTGGCTCTCATCCATGGGTCACCTAAAATCATATCATAAGATAAATCCTCGATGACGTACCCATAAATTTTCTCGCGCCTACCATCTATGTCTGTGTCTACGTAAGTTAGTTTATTTATGACCCTCCGCTGGGAATCTTTTTTTGCGAGTCGCAATTCCATGGTTTTAATAGATATTTGCGGTAACTTGTGGCGTTTGACAAACGAGTGATTGAAAGCAGCATAGCATAAACATCCCGTGTCCATTAGAGCATCAACATAAAAGCATTTATTGAGCATTATCTCTAATAGAAACGGAGAACTATCCAACTTCTTTACAATTACACTTAAATCGTCAACCAAAGATTTAGTCACCCACCTGAGCCCGACTTTGCCCAGGGTTTACTCGTTTTCCGAGACATTATTTCCAAATTCCTCTTCATCCTCCTCTGCTTCTATCGATCTGGACTTGGAGTTCTTTGGTCTTTTAGTGAAGACCGCATTCATATCAGCAGGTCTCTTGGCCCATGTAAAATTAGGACACTTTTTGAAGTAGTGGCCCTTCTCTTCACAGCGAGTGCATTTACCTGCGGCACGAAGGGCAGCAAACTCTTCTGGTGTCTTCCACGGAGCAGATGGCTTGTTCCTGATAGCTTTATTCTTTTCACTGTTTTTTGAGTTGACAGCATTTATTATTGCCGCAAGTTGAGAAGTGCTTAGTCCGCTTACCCCTGACATTGGGGTGTCGCCATCCACGTCCACAGCAGTTGCTCTGTCCTGTGATAGTGAATGTGCTGGTGCTTGATAATTGAAGCTAGGATTATGAGGGACGACACCCAGTCTGCTTATGTACAATGTCTTCGATTGTTTGGGGCCCTGCTTAGGTATATAATCCTCCTGTGATTCTAGCTTACTAGCCATATTTCGCACCTGTCGAACAAAAAGAGTATAGTTAGTCTCCGAGAGAGTACAAGGCATCAAAAGCTTCGTTAGACTCTCGTTTAAACCAAGACTAAGGCCATTTATCTTCATATAGCCCTCCCAGTTGATACCTCTCGCTTGTGTTAGCATGTGCTCAAAATCGTTTAAATACGAGGCGAAGGTCTGATGTTTTCCTTGCCTCATCCTTGACAACTTCTCATTGGCAGTCCGGACCGACGTTTTGTCTTCGAAATTATCATTAAAATGGTCTATGTAGAGTTCATAGTCCCAATCGTTGTCTGGACCTCCTGTTGTGTACCAGTGAGAGACACGACTTCTGAGATTCTTGGGGATGGTATTCATCATGTCCATGCACACCGCTTTGTGGCCTCCCAGCAGGTCCCAGTCAGCTTCGATTTTGGCTGTAAGCTGAATTATATATGTCGGGTACATCTCTTTGGAACCGTCCCATTCTGGCCAACTTGACGCTTTTTTCTTGTCTGTGTGTGGATTAGGTCGTAAAGTCTTTCCCTGATTGACGTCACTCGTGTCAATTATTGCTAATAGCCGTTGTAGCTGATCACTATTCAAGGATAACGTGACATTCGTTGTTTGCTGTGAAACGAATTGATTAGCCCTTCCCTTACCCTTACCATTGTCGAGGGCATCTGTATCCATATGATCCGTCATATTTTCTTCAATTGATTTAGCGATTGGTGAGAATGCGTCAGATGAGGAAAGTGAATAAAAATCTTGGGTCGTAACTGATTTGTAGTCCGATAAAGATGAATCTGGAGAGGGAACTCGATAAGAGCATGTATTCATGCAATTTAAAAACCAGACAGCTAGGAGAGGTATAAGCCAATACTTGCACTAGTTGTGTAAAGATGAGATAGAAAATATGTAAGAGAACGGTACGCCAGCTTCTCGCAATCGTACGTTAAAAATGAATTTATTTTCTATCTAGAGGAGAAATTCATGACTACGGAGGGTTTTGGCTTAATATAAACATAACGCGTCGCGTCACCTGCGAGACTTTACTAAGCAGGGTCGAGGCTTTTCCAAAATAGGTATAACGCCTATTCGGAGCCGGATAAACTCCGGTTCCAGATAAACGAGGCCACGGCCTGTAACATGGAGCTTTGGTTGTCAGAATATACTCGGGTCTTAGCTATGTCGTTGCCCTTGTATAGCATCTGTCTCATGATCTGCTGAATCCAAAGCAATTCTTGAACACATGCTCCTAAGGCATAATACTCAGCTTCAGTTGAAGAGAGTGAAACACTGCTTTGACGCTTGGTTGATGCAGATATTATACCGCCAGCCAGGAAGAATGCGCTACCACCTGTGCTAATTCTGCTAGAACAACATCCTCCCCAGTCAGAGTCTGTGAAGGAATGGAGTTTACTTTGACGGACTCCTAACATGCCATCGTACAAAATGCAAAGGTTGATGGTACCAGCAAGATAGTGGAAAACACGGTTGGCAGCATTCATGTGCTGAGGAGATGGATTGGTGAGAAATCAGAGAGTGTTGAGCACTGAAATGCGATGTCTGGTCGTGTATGAACAGCAAGATAAAGCAAGGAACCAATTTTGGATTGGTATTCGGAGATTTCGGAGGCAGAGGCAGTTTCCTCATATTTTACCATGTGGACGTGACTACCTGGAGCTGATGGGCAGTTGACTGTACCACGATTTTCCAAGCTAAACCGCTCAAGAATCTGCCAGATGTAAGCATCCTGACATAGATAAACTCGCTTTAGTGGGCGATCTCTAATAATTCGAACGCTGTAAGAGGCTCAACTCAAATAACTCAAAAGTGAGGTTCTAAAATTGTAAATTAAATAACTAAGAAGTGCACGGAGATTATCTACAAGAGAAGAACGCAGGTTTAAATAGTTATCCCGATCTATCACCCCCGAAGCCTTCCGAACGCCATAGAATTAGAACTTGCAATAACCCATAGAAAATGCTAGAATAATCTCCACGCCTTAGGATGCCAACAAACCGTTTTAGAACTTTCTGGAAGCTTTCTAAATATTCCCCAATATACGCGGACATAGCTATCATCCAAATTGGGTAAGTAAGCGATGATCATTATTTAGACGAGGATCATCGTAATGATAGCTAGCGCTTAGAAATTGTTACCTAATGTAAGCGAGAACTCCTTGCGCCACAACATCCTGATCCACGTAATCCAACGCCGCACAGAGAGTAAGGTAATTATACAAGGGCAAGAGCCCGAGTCATTAGCAAGGGTCCTGACCCTCACATCACCCCCCTCCTCATGACCTCATTTGCGGCCTAGTTTTCGCCTCTTGTTGGTCTTTGATATTTTCATCTTTTCTGATCTGGGTATGTTTGTCCATTTGTCAAGTGCAGCTGTGTCTTTGAGAAAAGATTCAGGTTCCCATGTTGGTTTTGCATACCCGACCCATTTGACTAAATATTTTAGATGGTTTCCCTTTCCTGGAGCCTTTTTTTGATTAATAATATGGTCAATTTCGTACTCTTCCCCTTCGTTTACAATGCATGGTAGAGGCTGGCTGTCGTCTACTCTCTGACCAGGCAGTGGTGACGAGTTTGCAGGCCTCAACAGCTTTGAATGAAAGACGTTATGAATTCCTGGTGGAGTATCTAATCGGAAACTATGTGAGCCAATCACTTCCGTAACTTTAAATTTAGCGTTCCTAGCATCGAGTTTTCGGCTTGGTCTATCTGTCTTTATATTTTGCAAGTTTAACCAAACTTTATCTCCAATTTTGTAACTTGGGGCTTGATCTCTAATCTTGTTTGACCAATGTTCTTGAGCTTCTTGGGCTGCAGCCATTGATGCTTGTGCCCATTCTCTAACTTGCCTTAACTTTCTGACAATTTTATCAGCTCTAGCGATTGGAGAGTTTCTTCTATCATTATCTGAGAGATCTGTTTCTAGATCTTCATACAGGCTCTGGTTCCATCCATGAGATAAGAAAAAGGAGCTTATGCCTGTAGATGCTGAGTCTCTCCCACAAATACTCGAAACAACTATTGGAAGCCATTGTAACCAATCGCTTTGGTCCCACTTCACGTATTGTCTTAATACTGTCTCGATAACCTCGTTCATTCGTTCGGTTGACCCATCAGTTTCGGGTGAGAAAGCAGTAGAAAGCCTACGCTGAATTCTCAACATTTCACATAGTCTCTTCCAGAAAGCGCTTGTAAATTGTGAGCCACGGTCTGAAACTATTGCACTTGGAAGGAAGTGATGAGGCAAATAATTCTTAACAAACCATCTAGCAACCGTTTCCGAATCAATATTCTTTAAGCCATCTGCAAGTACACCTTTACTTAGCCGGTCTGTGATTACAATCATATTTGTACAGCCTTCAGACATTGGGAGGTCAGTAATGAAGTCCATCGAAATCTCAGACCATATCCGTTCCGGAATCGGTAAAGGCTTTAGGAATCCTTGCCGTCGACTTCTCCACGCTTTATTCCTCCCGCAGCTATCACAATTTTCCACAAATGTCCTAATTTCCTTAGCCATGCCAGGCCAGAAAAACCGCCGAGCAATTAGAGCATACGTGACCTCTCTACCTGGATGTCCATTCAAGAGTGTGTCATGTGTATTTTGAATTATTTTCGTTCTCAAATCTAGCCCTTTCGGAACCCATTCTCGGTCTCGGAATAGTAGGTGGCCTTGACTCGAGAGAGAACATTCTGAAATTGATACTTTGAGGTCAAGGTGAGTAGGGAACTTCCTCAACTGTATTTTAACTGATTCAAGGGCTTCGATGTACTGTTTATCTGCGAGGGCAGCTGATTCCCACTCTTCCAACTCTCTCGGACACTCTCCGACATATTGATCCTCGAGCCCTTGTCCTTCCGAATGGAGCCTTTTCTGGCTGTTGTTTGAATATACGGGCCTTACAATCTGATTCGCCACTAAGACCTCTGGCTTCAGGAGTTGGATACTACGATTTGTAAGGCGCTGGTCCGCTTCGTTATTAGGCATGTCTTGGTCTCTTCTAGAAAGGGCGTCAGCTCGTTCATTTTGTTTACCAGCTACGTGTACTATCCAGAAGTTGTATCGAGAAAGGATCAAGGACCACCTAATTTGCCTTTCTGTAAGTCTGCGGACCGTCATAAAGTACTCCAAATTCTTGTGATCGGTACAAATGTCAAATTGTTCCACCCCCCTGAGTTCGGCATCCCATTCTTCTAAGCAGCGAATGATTGCAAGCATCTCCTTGTCGTATATTTCATAATTGCACTCCGCAGGATTATTTTTCTTTGAAAAGAATGCGCATGGAATCCACAACCCTTTATCATTCAGTTGCTGAAGTGTCCCGCCGACGCACCATCCTGAAGAGTCTGTTTCGATTCGCGTGGGCTTGTCGTAGTCGAACTGGCCGAGAGCAGGGGCACTTATAAATATCTCTTTGAGTTTCCGAAATGCGAAATCTGCCTCTGAATTCCACCGGAATTTGCAATCTTTACGAGTGAGGTCTGTGAGGGGCTTTGCTAGTTCTGCAAACTTATGGATGAACCTCCGATAAAAATTAGCAAACCCGAGAAAGCCTCGAACACCCTTTACTGATGTTGGAGCTTCCCAGTTCTTAATTGCTTCAATTTTGTCTGGATCCATCTGCAATCCCTTGCTAGCTTCTATAATGAACCCCAAGTACTTCGTTCTTTTCGTTTCGAACTCACATTTATCGATGTCGATTTGCAGTCCAGCTTCTCTGAGTCGCCGTAACACTTTCCGTACATGTTCTTGATGCTCCAATCTGCTCCCGGATGAATAGATCAGAATGTCATCGACATACGCTGAACAGAAATTATCCAAATACTCGCGCAAAGTCCAATTAATGTACTTTTGGAATGTGCTTGGAGCGTTGGCCAGCCCAAACGGAGTAACAAGCCATTCGTATAGGCCGTATCGAGTCCGGAAACCGGTTTTCCATTCGTCTCCTTCAGCAATCCGAATCTTATCAAAAGCGGCAATCACGTCGAGTTTAGTGAACCACTTCGCCTTGCTAATATTTCGTAAGGTTTCATAAATCAATGGCAAGGGATACCGATCTTTTCTAGTAATTCTATTCAACCCTCTGTAGTCGACACAAAATCGTAGTCCCCCTCCGGGCTTCTTAACAAACAAGACTGGTGCAGCTGCTGGTGAATTGCTCACGCGTATAAAGCCTTTGTCAAGCAGCTCAGTTAATGTTTTCCGGGGGACCAGTAACTCATCACGGGACATACTGTACAATGGGCCCCAGGGTATCTTAGCTTCCTGGCCGTCTGAGGCTTCGACGTCAATTTTGTGATCAATGCCTTTACCTCTGAGCGGTGGTAGTAATTCCGCCTTAGTATGATCAAAGACGTCTAGAAATTCGTGGTAGTGCTTTGGTAAACTTATCACTGGATCTGATCGCTGCTTTCCTGCTAGTGCTTTATTAATATCTTTCATGCTTGCTGCAAATACCTGAACTTTGTTATTCTTGTGCAGACTCCTAGATAAATGTTCAAAAGCCACAGCTGATATCTGCACTGGACCTTTGGTCCGATCATAGGCAGCCAAAAATGATTCCTTACTATGAGTTATTATACCAGTAGATTTTATCAGTATCTCGGATCGGGGACCGTTAATTCTGGCGTCTTCAGATATGATCCACGGCATTCCCAAAGTTACATCATAATATCCAATGGGAGCAACATAAAGAAATACTTTCGACTGTCTGTGTCCTTCCAAATCCATATTTATAACAGCAACTTCACTCACAAATGAAGCTACTTTTCCGTCAAAGCCAACGACTTCACGTGGTCTTATTTGTAAGCGCTTAAGGTTGTTTCTCTGAGCGAAGTAGGAATCACAAAGACCATATGATAGGCAACCGGTATCAATGAGTGTATTAGCAAATATAGTATCATTAATTAAAGCAGATACAACAAAAGGTTCACCATCCATGACTTCCTCAAACTGATTCCAGTCTTCTCTCAGATTACACTCACTCTCAAGCCCCTGATTGCGACTTTTATCAGAGGCTATTCTTTTCCCGAACCATCTTCACCATTAAGATCCACTGAAACTGCAGATGCCGAGACCCTTGACTGCTGCAGCTGACTCCTATTACGACGATTCGGATTCAACGCGGGAAGCAGCGAGCAGCCTTTCATTATATGGCCCCGCCCCCCACATCTAATGCACAGGCCTTCAGAAATTCTTCGCCCAATCTCTTCCTGCGACACCCAAGTTGCTCGAATGCGTGAATGTTGACTCACCTGACCTGAGGGAGTTCGCTGAGCTGCAGCAACGCTAATTGCTGCGGTCGGTTCCCAGTCCATTTGGTCCCCACCTTCTTGGGTATCAAATGTTGAAGTAGACTGAGCATTGAGTATCCGATTATGCCCCTTTCTGCTATCCCAAGCTTTCATTCTCTCCATCTTATCCGACGTCATGCGTAGTTGGGAAACAAAATCATCATACCCTGGAGATTCAGTCTGCGAAACCATCCAATCCGTAAGATCACGATTGATCCCAGCCCGGAGATAGCCTTTCTTTGCCTCATCGCTCCAATCCCATGCCTGCGCCTCTAATAGGGTCTGTTCGAAGTCTTGGAGAAATTCTCGGAAATTGCGGTTACCTTGGCGTATTGTATTCAACTTATTGATGGCTTTTGTTGTCTTCTCCGGGTCGCCAAAGGCCTTATCTAGTCGTTCAAAAAATCCCGCAACGGTGAAATCGTTCTTTCCTTTAGCGAATTCGATCCAGGAATGAATTCTTTGTAAAGCAACGTCTGTAAGGCGCCCAAATCCGTACCAAACTCTCTCCTCTTCACTACCGATCGCATTGGCATCAATCTTTAGCTTAGCTTCCAACAGGCTTCGGAATTGGGGGTACTGAAAAGAGTCGAGTCCTGAGAACTTTTCCGGGTGTGGTTGAGAGTGTCTTGGTCTGCTTTCTGGAGTTCCAATCTGCTGCACTGATTGTTGATTTCTTAAAAAATTGGTCAAGGTGCTTATCAAGGTTGATACCCATGAGGGCGCCTGTTCGCTGCCAGACTGACTTGATTCTGGTGCCATATAAAATTGGTCCCCTGAGTCTTGCGTCCCACTGACTCTAATTCCGTCATCCATTTCTACGTCCTTGAATCCCAATATTACGATGAAACAAATAACTAAGAGAGTGATTTGGCCAATTGATAGACTGACTGATGAACTGACTGATGATTGAAGATCTGACTGATAAAGCTACTGATGATTGATGATCTGATAAAAAAAAATCTGAAATCTCTGGTCTATGAGATAGATGAGAGTGATGCACTTCTACTGTAAGAGGCTCAACTCGAATAACTCAAAAGTGAGGTTCTAAAATTGTAAATTAAATAACTAAGAAGTGCATGGAGATTATCTACAAGAAAAGAACGCAGGTTTAAATAGTTATCCCGATCTATCACCCCCGAAGCCTTCCGAACGCCATAGAATTAGAACTTGCAATAACCCATAGAAAATGCTAGAATAATCTCCACGCCTTAGGATGCCAACAAACCGTTTTAGAACTTTCTGGAAGCTTTCTAAATATTCCCCAATATACGCGGACATAGCTATCATCCAAATTGGGTAAGTAAGCGATGATCATTATTTAGACGAGGATCATCGTAATGATAGCTAGCGCTTAGAAATTGTTACCTAATGTAAGCGAGAACTCCTTGCGCCACAACATCCTGATCCACGTAATCCAACGCCGCACAGAGAGTAAGGTAATTATACAAGGGCAAGAGCCCGAGTCATTAGCAAGGGTCCTGACCCTCACAAACGCCCAGAAAATAGTTGGCCGCTCCAAGATCTTCTAAATCAAATTTCTTGCGTAACTCTTCCTTGAGTTTGTCAATCTTAGATCGATCCCTCCCAATGATGAGGAAATCATCGACGTATGTCACTACTATGATTCTATAGATTTTCTGTCAGTAGATGCAATTATCAGATTTCAGTTGTTCGAGATCAACTTCAGACAGCTTCAACTGAAGGTGATTTTGCCAGAGGCGTGGCGCTTGCTTTAACCCATACAAAGCTTTCAAGAGCTTGCATACTGGGTCATCCAATTCCTCTGAGTCGGGTTCTTTCCACAAAGGAGGTAGTTCGACGTATATATTGTCATCAGTTTTGCTGTTTAAGAAAGCAGTAAGAGCGTCCATCTGATCGATTTCGAGATCAAAAATCGCAGCCATTGCAATTGCAATTTTCCATGAAGCACTGCGGCACACACCAGCGTAGGTTTGGGTATAATCCCGTCCATACAGCTGTTCGAATCCCCTAACGGCCCAGCGAACCTTCCTCTTTAATATATTCCCTTCCTTATCCCTCTTGGTCTTCATCACAACCTTACCAGATAGTACCTTTTTATCCTTCGGTACATCACCCCTTTCCATGCAAATCGCCAGTTGGTAAATACTGCAAGCTTCATGGCAGTTATAAGTGCGCAAACTGTGGTGGAAGCCACAATGCACGAGCAACAAGATGCGTTGACTACCGACGTGCAGTCGCAATAGCAAAGTCTGACCGCAACGAATGGAGGGAGCAGGAAAAGAGACAAGAGGAAAGAAATACGCTTACACAAGAGGATGAGGATCCATTCAACGAACCTGACGATGACATGGATTTGACCGGCGAAAATAACCATAATCAAACAGAGACGGTAAGTAGAAATATGGATGTAGGAGAGAATAACTACAGACAAACGCAAGAATATCGAGAGGAAACATCTAGTATTTCGTCATGCGAGTAATCCAACACAATTGTCAAAAAAATTACGCAGTGTGTCAAGCAACTTTTCAAGTTGGTGTAGAAATAGGAGCAGAAATTTTATGCTTACAGGAGCCATACGTTGGGTCAGGAGGAATGAACCATCCAGCATATGATTTTAGATTTAGCAATGTAGGGGAACGAAGGCAGCAGCGGGTTGCGATGGGAGTCAAGAAAGATGTGGGGGAACGCTTGATTGTGGAAACAAGATCAGATCTCATTGACCATCCCTATTTACAAGTTGTGGACGTATGGGAGCTGAACACTCTAAGGAAGAAGATGAGAAGAACCCGTATTGTTAATATTTATGACAATTGGGTTGGGCGAGATCAAATATGGCAAGGAAGCAGAGAAGAAAAGCGAAGAGCAATTCAAGATGCCGATTGGGAAAAAATAAAAGATGGCAGAACAGTGCTAGCTGGAGAATTCAATGCCCACAGTCTGTACTGGAATCCTGAAGCTAGAAGGCGGGAACGGGCTGAGATATTAGAAGCACTAATCGAAAAATATAGTCTGATCATCAACAACGACACGTCAATACCCACAAGGCCCAAACAAACAGCAGGGCGATCAGTCATTGACTTGACATTCACAACTCCAGTTTTAGGTTTTGTAGCAGCATGGTCAATAGACCCGGAGTACACGACTCCCTCTGATCATGAATTGATCACGTTCGATTTGGAGAATTTAGATGAGACAACAGGAAGTGTGGGACCGAGTAAAGAGACCACGGGATGGGCACTGAGAAACCTTCCCAAAGAGCTTGAGAAGGCAATGGCAGAACAGTGGAAAACGATTGCCGCGGAGCGTCCGAATGTTTCAGAAAAGAGTAGCAGAGAGGAACTAGACTCGGAGGCACAATGGATAACAGACACGCTTACTCAAATCTTTGATCGTTGTTGCAAACCCCTACGGGTATGTGCAAGATCAAAACGCTGGTGGAACGAAAGTATTAGTCAAGCTCGCACCAAACTAAAGGCATGCCGCAGAGAATATCAAAGACAGCTAATTTCATCATCACAGTACAAGGTTCAACGCAATGCATATTACCGAGAAATACGTAAAGCAAAAGAAAATAGCTTTGAAAATTGGATACAAGGAGATCTGGACATACCAAACTTGCGGTCAAAAGACTCAACTCCGGAGAACCAACAGCAACAGTTACAGAGAAGTAAAGAAGACAAACAGCGGTGCTGGACAGCACTGCGGTATACGAAATCTTGGGCTAGCCCAGTAACGCCAGCCCTGCGAGATCGAGATGGGAGGTTTGCTGTTACGCTCGAGGAGAAAGAGGAAATGATTAGAAGAGTTATGTTTCCAGCACCACAGGGAGATAGCCATCCAGAAATTTTCCAGGGAGAAGGAAGGGCCTACCTAAAAGTGACCAAGGCAATAGTACAGAGAGCACTTGATCATCAGTCAACTAAAAAAGCACCAGGCCCTGATAAATTGAATTTTCTCGCAATTAGATTGCTGTGGAAGTGGGATGCGGAAAGAGTGGTATGCCTGATACGGCAATCTATAAAGATGGACTACCACCCTTACGCCTGGCGTACAGCGAAAGGGATACTACTCCGCAAACCAAACAAGCTGGATTATACTCAGGTCAAGTCGTACCGCATAATTAGTCTCTTGAACTGTTTGGGAAAAGTAGCAGAAAAAGTTGTTGCGGAACTTATAGCTGAATGGTGTGAACTCAGTGGGTCATTACACCAGGGGCAGATGGGATGTCGAAAACAGCGAAGCTGTATTGATGCGGTAGCTAGAGTCATGACAAAGACTGAAAAGGCGTGGGAGAAACGAAATATCGCGGCACTCCTCATGGATGTAAAGGGCGCCTTTGATCATGTTAACTGCGAAAGATTGAAGTCAAGAATGCAGGGAATGGGATTGGATAAAAACCTGACAATGTGGGTTAGATCTTTCCTTACGGATAGAAGATTACAGCTAGTTATCGATGGCCACTGTAGTACCGAAAGACAGATAACGACTGGAATCCCTCAAGGATCGCCCGTCTCACCTATCCTTTTTGCAATATATCTTAGCGGTATATTCAAAGCAGTAGAAGAAGCAATTCCCGGATGTCAGGCGACATTGTTTGCAGATGACTGTGGATTTTTGGTGGAAGCACCAAACGTCAAAGATCTAGCAAAACTTGTAGAAGAAACAGAAAACAAAGCCATAGAATGTGGTGAAGATAAGGGCTTACAATTTGACCACGCTAAAACTGAAGTGCTGGCGCCAACAAAGCGTCGGAAACAGATGCCACAAATAAGTCATATGGAAATGGTAATAAAATCTTATACCATAAAATTCAACAAAGAGGCAACTAGGTGGCTGGGAATATGGCTAGACTCAGCATTAAACTTTCGAGCACACAAAGATGTATATCTTCAAAAGGCACGTAAAGCAGAAGCAAGATTAAGAGGAATAGTCAGCAAAAAAGGACTGGCACCAGGATTAGTGCGCAAAATACAGATTGCCGCTGTACAATCTGTATCTCTGTATGGTGCAGAACTTTGGTGGCGAGACCAGAAAACATGGGCCCAAGAATACCAGAGTTTGATTTGTAGACAAGGACGTACGATTACTGGCATGTTCAAGTCGGCACCCATTGGTGTGGTGGTCAAAGAAGCTGGGCTAAGATCGGCAGCCTCGCTGTTAGACAACCGGCAAAGAAGATACGCGCTACGTGTACTTTCCCTTCCTAAAGTCAACACACTCCGTGAAATACTCCCGGTCACGTTTCGGGATAGGGATGTACACGCACAACCCGGAGAAATCGAAAGTGGAGACTGGGACTGGCAAATGGATCTCAAAACCAAGAGATTGGGACAACGACTAGCGAATTCACTAGCAAAAGGCACAAAGATTGACACGTCCTATGGGTGTGAATACACACAAATAGTCCAACTGACAAAGTTTCCAGGAGAAGTGGAAATTGCCGACTCTCGAGAAAAAGCAAAAGATATATCAATGTCACATCGAGTTATAGAAAATGAAATGACCTATTGGACTGATGGGTCAAAGCTTGAAAATCAAAGAGCAGGGGCAAGCATAACGTGGATATAAGGTAATGGAAAGTGGGAGTCTCGTAAAGTATACTTGGGCAAGAACAAGGAAATCTTTGATGCTGAACTTTACGCGATTGATCAGGCGCTTGATATTGCGCTCCGTGGAGGGCGGGGCCGAGGGCCCCTGACATCCCCAAAGACGAGAGAAATACTTGAAAGAACAACAAAAGTCCACATTTGTACTGACTCAAAGGCAGCAATCGAGAGGATCACTCATCTTAGGCCGGGGCCAGGACAGTGGCTAGCATGTCGTATACATAGGCGCGCACAGGAATTAAAAGACTACGGAATAGGAATTCATATTTTATGGGTACCGGGCCATACAGATATCGAAGGAAACGAACGTGCCGACCGAGCAGCTAAGGATGCAGCAAAAACCGGAATGTACGTTCGCGAAAGATTTAATTCGCTCTCCCACACTTCAAGGCTGATAACAGAATGCAAGTGGAAACAGGACCGTGAGTGGTTCAGGGCGCAACATCAAAAGCGGAAACCGGAGAGTAGAAGCACCTACAAGCTTCTGGATAAAAAGCAAACTATGGATAAAATAGCTGCTGGAGCAAGAAAAGGACTGGCGTCCATTTTCTATCAGCTTAAATCAGGACATGCACATACGGCGGACTACCTATTTAAAATTGGAAAAAGCAGCTCAAGAAGCTGTATACACTGCCAAAACGCAGGGACGCAGACTGTTAGACACTTAATGATGGATTGCAGAAAGTGGAGACGTGAGCGAGATAATTTGTGGGCCGAAATGAAGAAAGAGGGTTGCACTTTGAGGCACAATTGGTCAAAGATACGGGATATCTTTGCGGATGAAAAAGCCACAGCAGCCGTATTGAGATATCTGTTATGTACTAACATAGGACGAAAGAGCAATGAAGAAGAGTTGGAGGAAAGAGAAAGAAATCGCCTACTGGATATAGGTATAGCAGATTTAGATGAATATGAAGACCTGGGAGGATAAATAGATGGACAAGAATCGGCAGGAGGGTGCGTAGATGAGTAGAGCGAGCCAATGATATCTTTAAAAAAAAAAAAAAAGATATGGAGAGAGGAGGGTATGTCAAAAACCCAAAAGCCCCGCTCATTTGTGGAAATGAAGGGCGAGAAAAGGTTACGCTAGGCGTAAGGTAACAAATCAAAATGTAGAAGGCGGTTTAGATAGATTCTAAGTAGTAAACTGGTTAGCTTCCAAGGGCGTATCCCAGTGGAATTAGAACCCAAGAATTGATTAATAATAATAATCACCCCTTTCCAAGTAAGTCCACGTCTTCTTGTCCCTCAGAGAGTTGTACTCTTTCCTAAAGGCCTGTCGCCAGTCAAAGCTATCCGGTCCATTAAGTGCTTCAGACACACTTTTCGGATCTCCAGTTGAAGATGTGGCTGTCAGAAACAAGGTGAATGCGGCACCTTCATCAGTAGTTGGCTGGGGAGGAACAATTGATTTACCTAATTGTGTAACTCGAGAAATACGTTCATAGGTTATCCGATTTCTAGAAGGTGGAACTACCTCTTCAGTAGGTGAGACTACCTCTTCTGCAGTGTTGTTTTCTTCATTTAGGTTATCTCCAGTCTGGGCTCCTTCGATTCCATAGTCATATCCATGAGCCAGCTCCTCGAATGGAGTTAGCGATTCGATATCAGTATCGTCAGATTCTTTGGAAACCTCATTATCATGACTGTTAGTTTCCCTCATGTTTTCGAAGAATTCTTGCTGCTTTTGGCTAGAGGGCTATTGAGATTGTGGCGAAGTAATGTGGCCATCTTCATCGAACCGAACATTTGATGAACGTATGACAGTATGGCGAGAAGGGATGTAGATCCGGAAAATATGAGCACCTTCGTATCCCACCAAAATTCCTATTTCAGCTCGTGGATCTAATTTGTGAGATAATGCCCGTTTCTCCACAGGAATTTGTACATAAACTTTATAGCCTAGCACGCGCAAGTGGGAAAGATCTGGGATCTCGTTGTTCCCTAGAGTGAGTCGATTTAGAGCTTGGCATGGTGTTTCGTCTTTTAGGGCAGAGTTGGCAACGCGGTTGACGATAAATATTTGCGTTCTCATGATCTCTTGCCAAAGAAATTGAGGAATCTTCTGGTCTATGATAACAGCACGAGTGCGTGAGCCTAAAATTCCAATAGAACGTTCGCTTTGCCCATCTTGCTCGGGATTATATGGAGTGGTAAGTTCCACTATTTGACCTAACGAGCTTACCAAGGTTCCCATCTGCTTGGGTGAGTATTCTTTTCCCCCATCTAATCTCCAACGCTTGATTGTTGTCAGGCGCTATTCTTGGGAGCGCGGGGCGAAGTCTAACAATAACGACGCGGGGTATAGGAACACGATGAGGAACGTGACGGGCGTTCGGGACTGAAGGCGAATAGGGGATATGGAGGAGAACGAGGGGCACTCAGAGGATACAAATAGCAAGAGGTGACGGAAAGTCACTAGAGAGACAGGAGGACGAAAGTCGGGTTTGTCAAGATTACAACTAATCCTAAAGACAGAAAACAAAGCGTAAAGCTTCCAGAGCTAAGGGGGCGAATTACTTAAATACATACTTGAGAATCCGAAGCGAAATGAGGTGACACTAATATCTACGTCTGAGCCTGAGCCTGAGGCATCCAGTCTAGTCAGGAGAATCCTGACATTACCCCTCCCTATTTTTAGAATGTGAGCTCCCGCGAACGTGGCGCATCTGGATAAGCCTCATGGAATTCTTTGACTAGTTCTAGGCAACCGTCTAGGTGTTCAGGTGGTTCCCATGTATTGTCGTTGTCATTTGTCCAGCGCACCAAGTACTGGACTTTTTTGCGACGGACTCGAGTATCTAAAATAGCTTCCACTTCGTGTACTTCATGTCCAGAAGGAGCTATTTCAATCGGTGGAGGTGGGTGTCGGTGTTGTGAGGGATAGCCGACATGGGCGGGGCGGAGTAGGCTGACGTGGAAATTGTTGTCGATTCGAAGTTGGAAGGGTAGGTCTAATTTAGCAACCAACAGTGTTTTCATAGCGGTTATACGCCATGGACCAGCACGGATATGATCAAGTTTTTTAGATGGTCTTGTGAGAGCTAGATTTTTTAGTGAAAGGTATACCGAGTCTCCAACTTGATATCTTGGGGCGGGGAGACGCCTTTCGTTTGCGTAAACGGACTGGAAAGCTTGCGCAAGAGTCATGTTCTCGTTACATAGTCTTGTTATATCTTTCATGTGTTTAACAAATTCCGGAAGGTCTCGTGGTTGTGCAAGATCTGACTCAGGCCTAAAATCTAACCTGGGGTGGTGGCCAAAAGAAGCAAAAAAGGGGGAAATTCCGGTGGACGCGTTTACATGGTTATTAAAGCAATACTCTGCTAGAGGAAGATGTTTCACCCAATCGTCTTGACGGTGGTTTACGTAGTGGCGCAGATAAACTTCTAGCGTTTTATTCGCCCGTTCGGTTTGCCCGTCAGTCTCGGGATGGTAGGATGTTGAAAGCCGATGGGTGATGTTTGATCGCAAGCAAATTTCTTTCCAGGTTTTATCAATGAATGCACGACCTTGATCAGAGACTAGTGAATCCGGTAATCCCGCAAAACGTACGACATTAGACAGGAACGCGTCAGCAGTCTCCTGTGCAGACGGTCTTTCGATTGGTATAATCCACACTCGCTTGGTCAGACGATCAACCACCTGTAAAATGAACCTATAGTTGAAGTCTCTAATTTTGCAAGTTGGTAGAGGACCAATGAAGTCGAGGGTAAGATGGCGGAATGAATTCTCTGGGGGAGATAATGGTTGGAGGAATCCATAAGGCTTCTGAGTCGATGGGTTGTTCCTTTGGCATGCTTCGCATCCTCGGGTATATTTGGAAACGTTCTTGTGGGATTCAGGCCACCAGTATCGACGCGATAATAAGCTGTAGAGAGCGGCGGCTCCGCGATGCCCGTAGAGTGGGGAATCATGAAGATGTTTAAGGAGGGTTTCGCGGAGAGTACTTGGGACATATTCTTTATTATTTAATGTAAAAGAGTGAGTACTTAACGCGCAGCTGGCTAACTGAATATCTGATCTCGTGATTGTATTATCTTGGAGAGCTGTCCGGATTTCTTGACAGTATTTATCTTCGAGGCAATGCCTTTCCCAATCGTTTAAATCGAGTATAGGGGCTAGGGATGGTTCAGCTGGATCGTTGTCACTGGGGGAGGTGATTTCGATTGGGCGGAGAATATGTGAAGGTTTAAGCAGGGTTTGGAATTGGTGTTTGTTGCGACTGTCGGTGCTTTCTGAGGGCTTGTCGGCGCTGATTCTGGTTAGTGCATCAGGCTTAGAACCTTTAATTCCAGGTCTAAAGACAATTTTGAAGTCAAAATCCGCGAGTAGCTCATTCCAACGCACTTGTCTACGGTTTAGTTTTTTTGTTGTCGTGAATCGTTCAAGATTTTTGTGGTTGGTGAGGACAAGCGTAGAGGCCTCTACAGAACCGAGCTCGGAAGTCCACGTTTCAAACGCGTTAACTATAGCAAGTAGTTCTTTATCGAAGATCTCGTAATTACATTCGGCTGGTAGCTTTTTTTTTGACATGAAAGCTACTGGCCGGAGCGTGCCGGATTGATCATACTGCGAGAGGATAGCTGCAGTCACGTAATCGGAAGCGTCAGTTTCTAAGACTGTTTGACGATGGGGGTCAAAGTGAGCTAGCATGGTTTTGTCTTTAAAGGCTCGTTTGATCTGTTGAAATGATGATTCGCAAGTGGAGTCCCAGGCGAATTGAGCGCCCTTTTTGGTCAAACTGGTTAAGGGGGCAGCGAGGCGAGAGAATTCTGGGATAAAGCGACGATAGAAGTTTGCAAAGCCCAGGAATCTTTGGATATCACGGACCGAGCGAGGAGTGGGCCATTCTTGGACGCATGCGACCTTGTTCGGGTCCATGCTTATTCCTTGTGTGGATACGACGAGACCCAGATAGGTTACCGACGTTGTTTCAAAACTACATTTTGAGATGTCGACCTGGAGGCCGTGCTCACGCAAACGGTCAAGTACTGTTCTCACGTGTTGGCGATGGTCCGTTAGATTACTAGAATAAATCAAAATGTCGTCCATATAAGCCGTGCAGTACTGGTCTAGGAGACCGCGGAGGGCGTGGTTTATGTAGGCCTGGAATGACGCTGGTCCGTTACAAAGGCCGAAAGGAAGTACTAGGGGTTCGAAAAGTCCATATCGACAAGTAAATGCCGCTTTCCACTCATCACCTTCCTTTACTCTGAGTTTGTTGAATGCAGATATTACATCCAGTTTTGTATAGAACTTTGCTTGAGATAATTGGCTGAGGGTTTCGGAGATCAGCGGGAGTGAGTGCCAATTCCTTACGGTAATTTCGTTTAATCCACGGTAGTCGATACAAAATCTAAGATCGCCGTTGGATTTCTTGACAAAGAGAACTGGAGCGGCTGCCGGGGAGCGAGAGACACGAATAAATCCTTTAGAGAGCTCCTTTTCTAAGTACTCCCGGAGGGTCTTAAGTTCGTGCCTATTCATAGAGTACGGACGTGCGACAGGAGGTTGTTTGCCGGGATGAAGGTCTATGGCGTGGTCCCATGAACGATGGGGCGGAAGAGTGTTGGCCTGTTTTTGGTCGAAGACGTCTAGAAAATCGTGATACTGGGGCGGTAGAAAATCTTTGGGATTTGCATCCTTGGGAATGACAGTGGTTACATCGCGTACGCGAAAGCTAGGAAGCCGTTGCATGTCACCCTCAAGCGCGACATCAAGGTCTCTAATACTTAAAGCAAAAGTTTTATTTGATGGTTGTTGACTGATTACGGCAAACTCGGCAGCCGGGATTTGTTTAGGGTGGCATTCAGTGCGCTGCTTCGGGTGTAGAAGACTTGTCTCTAGGTTGGATACTTTCCCTGACTCGAGAGCTTGGAGCGTTGTATTGTGGTAGGAGATGGTTGTCTCAAGGAGGCAACAAGAGTTTTCTAGACATGGTTCGCCAAACGTGATCGTGTGGTTTTTCCAGTTCACGTAGGGACAGTGCTTTTCTAACCAAGGCAGACCTAGGACGAGGTCATGTTTGCAGGTTGGGATAATATATGCATCAATACTCTCCTTATGGTTGTTAAGGGTCAAAGAAAAATTTACGTAACTAGTAACTTTCGAGTTCATTTTACCCTCGAAGCCCAGTATTGCGATGGGTGACTCTAAAGGCTGGGGCGTTAGTGAGAGGCGATCACAGAATTGGGTAGAGACAAAAGCAAAACCAGAGGCGCCAGTATCAACAAGAGCAACGAAAACTTCATTTCCTATCCTTGTATTTATATACATGTGACGTGATATTGAAATTTCAGAAATACCCAAGTGTACTAAAGAAAGGGACTCCAACGGAAGACTTTTCGCTGGAGTTAATCTTTTAACTGATCCGAGTCAGTGGGCAGCGTTTCTATATTCGCCAAAGTGCGGGCTACAGTGGAGCAATCTGCGGTGGCATGACCAGATTTGTTGCAGCGGACACAACGGCCCAGGGCTCGGCGGGCGTCTTTTGCCTGTTGAGTTAAGCGTCCATTGGGGAGCCTGTGCTGAGACACAGAGTCCAAATCCATGGCTGACCCCCCTTTGGGAGACGGTGAGTTCTGGGGGAGCAGGAATAGTAGGCCTGCTGGGGCCGATAGGGAGGAAAGGATTTGGGGCGGATGTTGATGCTGAGGCGGTAGAAGTGTGGAAGGGAGTGTTGATTACCTGGATGTTAGCATCCTTTTTTCGGAGGTAATTCACGAATTCGTGATATTCGGATGGAGCGTCGCTAGCTGCGTTAAGTATTGTTCGCAGTTCTTTGGATAGGCGACGCTCCAGCATGGTTTTCCACTGCGATTTGTCGTGAGTTGCATAAGTCGAGTCGGCCAAGTTGTCTTCAAAAACTGAAATGAAGTCATGGAACTTCATGTTTTGTTGATACAGCGTTTCCACTGTACGGCTAGCTCTTTCGACCAAGCCAGGGTCTTGGCAGCGTTGTCTGAGCGCCGTGAAGAATTGTTCGATGGTATTAATTTCCGGGGGAACAGACGGATCCTCGTAGCACCGGAAACATGTACGCATTTTCCCTAAGGCCGAGGGTCCAAGGCATCGATAAGCGTGACGAACCTTAGAGCCTTCGTCAGGAAAGCACTCTGGCTAGTCTAGGAACTGATTGTGGAGCTGTGAGACAAATGCCCTTAAATTTGAAGATCTTCCATCGAAGGGTGTCGGCGGCGGAGCGGAAGGGCGGTGGGGCGGGTATGGCGGAGGTGGAGAAGGAACCGGAGGCTGCGGAGCCGTGTAGGCTGGTGGAGCAGTCAATGAGACAGACGCGGTTGCATATATTTCCGCGACGCGATTGGGATGAAGTTGTATGGCTGGCCCGAGGACTCCTGGAGCGTTGAGATAGGCTATGCTCCATAGTTCAGGGGGGAGCATAGGCATTTCAGAATCTTTGGTATCCATAAATTGCTCGGGAGTGGAGAAGGTGTTTGACATCGTGGACCGTGGAAGTAGGGTAAAAAATAATTTACTACAGACGCTTTGTAATGTCAGGCGCTATTCTTGGGGGCGCGGGGCGAAGTCTAACAATAACGACGCGGGGTATAGGAACACGATGAGGAACGCGACGGGCGTTCGGGACTGAAGGCAAATAGGGGATATGGAGGAGAACGAGGGGCACTCAGAGGATACAAATAGCAAGAGGTGACGGAAAGTCACTAGAGAGACAGGAGGACGAAAGTCGGGTTTGTCAAGATTACAACTAATCCTAAAGACAGAAAACAAAGCGTGAAGCTTCCAGAGCTAAGGGGGCGAATTACTTAAATACATACTTGAGAATCCGAAGCGAAATGAGGTGACACTAATATCTACGTCTGAGCCTGAGCCTGAGGCATCCAGTCTAGTCAGGAGAATCCTGACAATTGTGCAGTTGTACTGAGTACGGGAGAGAGCCTCAAATTTCTTAACAGCTTCGAACGCATTCCTTTTTTCTTTATGGAATATCCCCCATCTATGACGGGTTGCGGCGTCGGTAAAAATTGCTGCGTAATTTATCTGGGACCACGATTCGTCAACAAGGATTCGGCCACTGGGCTTGATCATGACCACGTCGACAGATATATGATCAAAAGGAGAAAGGTTTCGAGGAGTCACATTTTTCCGAACGTGTCTTAGAGGTCGAGACAATTCACATGCCTCGCAGAGAATGGTTCTATCCTCACCATCGAGATCGGCTGCTGTGACAGTGTCGTACTTGATACCTTTGGTAACTTTCTCAGTAAGTTTGACGTTTTTTAGACCGAGATGTCCCAGACGGCGATGCCAAAGAGAGAGCGTTGGCTTGACCTGATGTAAAGCGGCTGGGAACGCAAATACTCTCGGGGTTTCATTGATGAAAAGTCTATCATCAACAGTAGCAATTTCAATATTTTTGAATCAAAAATTGAGCCCTGATTTCCGACATACCCCCCTTGAGCGTAGAGTTTGCGACCACTGAAGAGATTAATTGGGCAACAGGGTATGTTATAATTTTAATGAAGATATGTCGAGCCTAATGGATCAGGGAATATTAGATTGGCTCTGGGGAGTAATCGGTGCATGATTTTTGGAATTGGTTTCGGGAGCGTCGGCTTATGGGAATGGAGATTAGTATTTCGAAATATCTTGTAATTATTGATGGTCTGTTATTGTTTATTTGTCGGAAGAGTCGGCGCACCTTCATATATAAGAAGACGAGAAGGAAACTATGTATCTTCAGCTTCGCAATTTGTATTCTTTCTACATATCTATCAATTAGTGGTTTTATCCATTACCTCCTCTGTCGGTCTCATCCACAGATCTTCTAAACCTGGTTTTTATCTTTACTTATCTTATCTTCATCCTTACGTTTACCTTATCTTATCCTCTATCTTAAACTCTTCTCTTATTCCCCCTTTCGAACGGTCGCTCACCTATCTCCCCTCGAAGACGGCGATTTAATCTCCCTTCCGAGTCTCGCCGTAA
The DNA here is from genome assembly GCA_028751805.1 of Podosphaera xanthii. Lineage (NCBI taxonomy): Eukaryota > Fungi > Ascomycota > Leotiomycetes > Helotiales > Erysiphaceae > Podosphaera > Podosphaera xanthii. Next base: position 5,480,638 of record JAPWIX010000008.1, read on the forward strand.
CAGGGTAGGTATAAAACATCCGTGAGGCGTATTTTTCGTGTCTTGCCTGAACTGAGCTTGCAATGCAGGGTGACAGTGCCTGTGCCGAGAGGTCGTGTAGGCCCATTTGCGGTGCCAATCATTGGTAGTGAATCATGCTGTAGTAAAGTGTCAAACAGCTTTATATCTCTGCAAATGTGGCAATCAGCACCAGTGTCAACAATCCAACGAAGAGAATCTGTTTTAATAGGTATATGATAGGGTACGTACACTTGCGCAGAGTTACTAGTACAGTATTCAGATGCTGGGGTATATCAAGCAGGTGTGCAGATGACTTGAATATGAGATTGAATTAGAAGATGATGAAAAGATGATTTGTTACAAAATGGCAAATCTAAGCCTATTTATACTTCCAAAATCATCCGTGCGCCAATGGAGCAAACAATGCAAACATCAAGACCCGTGAGACCCGCACCTCGCCTAGCTAGTCCCAACACTTCATCCTAGCCTCGGTGATATCACCTCATCTACTGCTTATGCAGCCTTGCCGTGTCCACTATGTTCGCTGGGCACAACAGAATCAACCGATGACACACAGGCTGATTGTAGAGACACGGGCAGAACAAATGAGTTTGTCCTAGAGGAAATTGCAGAGGTTGTCATGAGCAGCATGTAGACAGCAGACAAGAGCAAGAACAAGATAAGACCCGTGATGTCAGGCTATGGATGCTGTCCTACATAATACACGAGATAGATGCATTACCACTTGGCTAAAAGACCAGACCAGAAATCATAGAACACTATGCTCTGGCTATCTCCATATTTATATTATACAACAGAGGCATTCCTGACAGAGGTGCTCGCTATGCCAGCAAAGCTTGATGGCCTGTCGTCTTCACTATCTCCACCTAAGGGAAAGTCGTTTTTCCCCCTCTTACTGTTTTGCAAAGCCTTTTTTACTTTGAAATCTACCCATTTCTTTTTGTTCTTCTTTTCCCATAATGACCTTGCGTCCTTATTCTTTGGGTCTTCGAAACATCTTTCAGTCGTATGATGGGCTTGGGGATTACCGCAACATCTGCAGTGATGGAGATTGCCCCTACTTTCACCGTTATTGTGAGACTTACCTTTACCTTTTCCTTTCGCAGATCCAATCATTGCCAGATCTAAATTAGTTCTGCCTTGATCTTCTCTGGCCTCGTCGACAAGATCAGCGATGAGAGTGGATAAGTTGATATCAGGATTTGATCTGATATTTGATCGCTGTCTCTCAGCCCAAGTTGGATACTGATCCTTTACTGCCATGACAAACATCGTCGGATACCACTTTCTCACGTCTGTGAGGTCAAGAGTGATTAATTTTTCGCAGGATTTTTGGAAATGATTGATGAACATTTCGAGATTTGGGAAGTCAGAAACTTTTTGTCGAACGTAATTTTGAATGACTGAGTATTCAAGTACCGTGCCTGACCCTTCGTACTGAGACTTAAGTTTTGCCCACATATCTTTGGCAGTTCTCTCAGTGGCAATAACAGCCATTGGGCCTGGGTTTAAATTGTACTCGATGGCTTGCCTCATCTTCGCTTCATGGGCTACCCATTCTTTCCAAACTTTCAATTTCTGCTGCTCCTCCTTATCTTCAATGTTAATTGAGAATTTGTCAATTCTTGGAGGACCTGCTGAAGCCTTGGGATGATAATATTTATGCAAATCAAATTGATCCGCAATCGACTCGATTGCCCTAACCCATTGAGCATAATTTTCTTCCCTCTTAACTTCTGCGAGTTTGGTAGGATAAGACTAGTTGCCGGGGCTGATGACATTATGTGTATAGATAATTTCAACTTGATTTGATGGTCGAGTTGATGACTGATTTGTTCTTCGAGATTTTCTTAACAGTCGTATTTGTCAAAAATATAGAAGTGACGAACTTAGAGGAAGTTTATCAGGAAGAATTTAGAAATTTTTTAAAGAATACAGACAGTTGGTCTCATAATCTGTCAAAGAGAATTCAGTTTGTTATATTACGGGATACTAGACTAGATTTCTCCATATACAAGTGCCAAGACGCTAGCCTTACGCTAGAGGCTTTCATGCTGATTCTTAACAGGTGCGTATTCCCATCTGTATCTCCCTAATATCCTATCGCCCAGATATCCTCCTTATACCGACACCACCAGCGCTCAGGTAGTGGTGCTCTTTCCTCGGGAGACAGTATAATGCCAGAATATCTGTAAACAGTGAGAATTCATCTTGGTAAAAAGGGCCAACTTAGTCTGATCCATCACCACCATAACGGGAGCTGGGTACGCCCCGGAAACTCGTTTGGATGACTTTTCCTCCGTGACCAAGTGATGCGTGTTTCTATTGGCTCTGAAGATAAACTCCAGGTTCGTAGGGAACACCACGTGCAGGTAGAAACGCCGTCTTCGTCCCCCTAAGTATTGCAAATTTAAATGGTTGAATTTCAATGAATATTTTCAACACTTATATCGGGACCCACTATCGAGTTAGAGAGGGACGACTGTATCGGTATTATTAGCTTATCGCATCGGCTTCCAGAACCCACGACGTTTCCACAACATCTTTACCCCATCTTGGCCGCTAGCGTCGTCGGATGGTATGCAGCGAGTCGTTATCGGCCGATCAACCGGCTAGTACAGTAGAACCCCTCTTAGCTAATAGTGGGTCCCGGTATAAATGTTGAAAAGATTCATTGTAACTTGAAGCTTTATATTTACAACACTTACCCTTACAGGACATTTTGCGTGCAGGGGTAAGTATTGCAAATGCAAACGGTAAAATTTCTATGAATCTCTTCAGTAATTATACCGGGACCCACTATTAGCTAAGAGGGGCTCTACTGTAATCGCCTGTCGCCGTCTCAACGACGCATGCATCGTCCTGTCAACTCAGCCTAGTCCCTGAATTATCCCTGCAGCCCTGCTGTGCGTAATATGGCACGTGCAATTCCGGGAACTAGTATAGTAGAATCCCTCTGAGCTAATAGTGGGTCCCGGTATAATTACTGAAGAGATTCATAGAAATTTTACTGTTTGCATTTGCAGTACTTACCCCTGCACGCAAAATGTCCTGTAAGGGTAAGTGTTGCAAATATAAAGCTTCAAGTTACAATGAATCTTTTCAACATTTATACCGGGACCCACTATTAGCTAAGAGGGGTTCTACTGTATATGTACAGACCAGTCTCGGTTGTGAGCGGGGGTGCAAAGGCCATACGTTAGCGGAAGTCTTGCTGGTTGCTATGCAGCCACGCCTGTCAGCTTACATACTGGGTAACAATAACATGACTTCTCAGTGGCTGAAATGAATTTTATAGGTCATTACCCTGCATATACTTACAGCGACGTACAAAATTAATGTCAGCTACTAACAAGCTACACACTTATTTCCCCGTAGAGTACTAATTACATGTAGGACATGTACTTCTCAATTTTCCCGACGACGTGGTAAACCCCTTCGTCGCCTTGTACTGGTATGTTGAATGTTCCCTAATAGTCCCTGATGCGATCATATGGGTATTCTTACAGGGCTCAATCACACCAATATATGATGAAATTCATCCAATCTAATCTCCTCAGGGTATCAAATTCAAGATAGAAAACACGTTCAAAGAAATTTTCTCCGCGAGAATCACAAAATCATGCTAGTGTTTACCAGTAAAGTCTTTAAATTCGTATTATGGACTACAAAAGCCTAGGAATTACTTATCACAAGATCGAGTAATTCAATAATTTGGACAATGCCAAAAAGAAAAATTTCATTAAGTGTCCATCCATTCATAGGGGCCTCAATGTTCTATCTACAAAACGCTAGAGGAACTACCTTTGCCAGAAGTATACCATTTGGATACTATATGGCTCATTCTATATCCGTGACTTCTTCATATTAGTTAGTAATTTCACAGAAGCAGTTGACTTCTAAACCGGATCATGATCCTACCTGTAAAGCTAGTTATTAGTACCATCCGAAAAGAAAATTCCAAAGTAATTCACCCCCACCGACCAATTATGACATGGGCACCCATTCTCAAAAGCAAGAAATGAAACCAATAACGCTAGAATTTGCTGTAAACACCGACCCCAACACCAACACCAACTCCAGCTCTAACTCTAACTCCAAAATTAAGAAAAAAACAGTTAGTAGTGAGAGTAAAAAAAAGTCATCTATATAAATCATCTGATTACTCCCCAATCACCTAATCTGTCTCCGTCACCAGAATCGCTGTCGGAACGGGTTCCCAACTTTCGTCCGAAAACGTTCCAAAACCGCAATGTCTCATCTCCTGCGCCAGTTACTATGACTTTACCATCTGGACTCATGGCAAGGTAGAGTACCCGATAAGTGTGCCCTGTGAGAGAAGCAACCTGCTGCATGCTGGGACATTTCCATACTATGACTTGATTTTGGGAGTATCCATGCGTACTAACAATTTCATTGCTATTTTTACTCCAGGCCAAGTTACAAACTTGTGAGCCAGCATCAACTTGGTTATTAATTGTTCCCCTAATTGTGTCGTGAATAATAATTCTGCGGTCGGCAGTTCCCCCTCCTGAAGCTAAAATTCCACGTTGATGAGGGGACCAAGTGATGGCTTTCACTGCAGCGGTGTGTTCATTTATTTTCCACAATGGGGCACTTTCGAGCTTGTCCCAGACAATTAGTTTATTATCGTTGCCTCCTGAAGCAAGTTGACCATCAGCGGAATTCCATTTCAGCCCGCATACTTCTTGTTTATGACCGACAAGCTGTCGTAACCATTGATCTGGTGCTCGGACATCACGATGATAGATGAGCCTATCTCTTGAGCCAGATGTGAGAATATGATCGTTCCAAGCGAGAGCACCAACGCGAGCCTTGTGTCCTGTCATCGTCCGTAGTCGGCGTAGTTTTTCGGCATCCCAGATTTGAACATAGCCTCTATCGGTTCCAACAGCAATATGGGAGCCACGTTGAATCCAAGAGACGCTAGTAACGATGTCATCAGTAAGCTCACATAGTTTATTAACTCGCCCTGATGATGAATCCCACAGATAAACACAACGTCCAAGTCCAACACCAAGAGTATTGTTGTTGCCCCAGTCTACAAGGTTTAGATAGAAGTCATCTGCTAAATCGGGAGCGTCAAGAACTTTAAAAGGCAGTTTGTTAACTGCTCTAGGAGTTTTTCTCGGGCTGAGGAGTATCTGCTGACTTGCATAACGTACGGGAGACAAACTATATATATCGGCTGTAGAATCAAGTATTACCCCATTTCTACTTTGTGGCGTCCTCGAGGGCGTAGGATGTCCAAGAATTTTGGCGTGGTTTCGAGGCGACATGTAAGAAAAAAGATTTTTGTGAGGTGTAGAAGGAGTGAGCGAAGCCACACCATGTGAGAGGCTTGATGGAGGAGTTTTTGACCTTGAGGGACTGTAAAAAGGTGTAAAAGATGTAGAATTTGACGATGAATTAGGCATGTGGCCAGATGGAAGTCGGGGTATAGTAGTGTCGAATATCTCAGAGCGCAACAGAGACTTATATGTTTTATCTGCCTCAGCCACTTTAAAATAATCAGGATTACTCGGTCTTAAGCTTTTTAAATTCCACTTACTTTTTTGAAAGCCGAGTTCATTATGAGGTATTCGCTTTTTTGGGTCTGACGGAGACCCTGGGGTACCATCGTCATAAAGTAGGCTGAAACTAGCTAGCAAGTCTTGTCCTTCTCTGTTTGGTATAAACCTGTTGTTTTGGAAACAATTAGCAAGTTATCTAGTATTTCTGCGTTCTGTAGGTGACCAGTCGAGCAATCCTACACATAGCCTTTGTGCCGATACGAGAGAATATCGAATCTTAGCGGGGTAGTAGTAAGCTCACCTGTCACCATAAACTCTCTGGCGTTTTCTACATGGACTCCCCCCAGGAGTGACATTCCAGCAGCTTTTAGCATCTTTAAGATCCTTCAAAAGAGCCCTGGTAAAGGTACTCAGGTCTAAGAATCCAGCACCAGAATTATTAGATGAGCCGAGTTTTGTGATGATGCTAGCTCCATCTGATTTACTTTTAGCTCTTCGGTTTTCTGCTGGGGGAGGGATGGCGCTGCCAGATATTGACTTGGCCGGCATCGGATTCACTGAACCTGCTGTATTCGGGAAATATGCGAGGTTCTTTGTGGAGGTAGACGTTATATCTTCTTTGGCGATCATTTTGCCGCTGAAATACCGTAGGCTTGGGGATTCAGTAGATGGATATTGATCATACAATATTTGTACTTCTTGTAGCTAGACAGTCAACTTAGACAGCTGCGCTCATCAAGTTTGAATGGTTTATTATTCCTTTGAAAATTTGAAGCTGCATGAGAGACTGGGCGAGTTATTGGCGGGACTTTTTATCGTCGGTTCGATTGATTTAAAATTTATGACGATTCTGAGAGACATGTAAGCTTCATCAGCCTTATGATCATCTGTAATATCTAACGACAACCCTCGCATATCTTTTTGATGTTTTTGAAAGTTGAGGATATCATAAGTCAGGTCTTGAAATTATCGTCCGTTTTCGTTACTCGTCACGAGAGCCTGTTTTGCCTCTTTGAAGGTTTAGATCGTTATCACCGTGTGGCGCTAGTGTTTTGTTGTGATTCCTCTCTATATTTCAGCATGGTGATTTCGGTACCGGTACATATAGTTCCGGCTGAAGGTTTTGCCAAGCGTTTTCAGATCACGGACTTCTTCAGCCACACCTCTAAGAAATCCATCTATCAAGCAGATTTGCTCGCTGAAGCACGATAACTCATGTAGAATGTAAAAGAGTTGCTTATCCAAACCAAGATCAAACCCCTCAAGATATTCTGCATTCTGGATGAAGAATGGACAATTTGAATTAAAAATGTACCTTATCCCGCTCGCTTCTCACCCTGGCAGCTCAAGTCAATTACGCCTTTGGCGCAGGGTGTATCAGAGGCTTGAATTTACATGTTTGTGAGAACTTCAAGTACCTGTGATTCATAACTTATTCGTCAAGAAAGCTTAGGTTTATCTTTATACTATTAAATACGGTAACTAGATAGTAATTACTTCAAAAATGGTTCGAGCCATAAGATTTGCCTAAGCTTGACTAAAAGTTGAGAGGGAGATGGTCTATGATACAAGCTCTCTTCAAAATAAAACGTCAACTCTTTGTACACATCTTCAGCTTGAGGTGAGAAAGTGTTGATCCTCATCTAGCAATAACTTTAAGTCACACGCCACCGTACTAGCCATACACATGAGAATGATGAAGATATACTTGAGTAAGCAAAGACAAGGAGGCGTGATATCTCATGGCTTATATCAAATTTTGATTCTGATAAGTTAGTGGAAGATTTCTGAGTTTTGATAACACCTTGGTTCACACAAGTATTGTAGATTTCTAGTTTAGTACGGGGGCATTGAGTTCTGAAACAGCCATAACAATTTGTGCTTCTAATTATCACTCACTCGGACACACCGCCTAGTCGCACACACATGCCTTGGTACTGAGATACATTTACACAGCGTCCAAGTAGTACCACAGCTCATTCGGTCAAAATCGGAGAAAAGCGGCCAACTGGGCTGTGCTGAAATACTAAGTCACCATGTACTAGTACCTAGTGCCAAGACACAATTATCCGAACGGGTGATATATTCAAGTGGATGATTAACCACGTTAGTATTAACATCATAGCCCAAACACTAATTCAGCTATGAATATCAAAGTCTACTGAGATCGACTTATACGAAGTCTTACCGTTTTTTCTACCAAATGTTCATACTCTTGGTGTGCTACATCCCACACGTATAGTGCAAACTAACAGCCCTATACCGATATGTCTCAGCAGTATCATACTCTTTTACTTTTACAAGCCATTTTTCAGATAGCGTTGTTATCACTCATGTGTAAAAATTGAAATTCTTTAATACCGACCCTTCTTAATTCTATTCACTTCTTGTTTACATTTTCATTTCATACAAGTACGCCAACAATACGTAGACATAGTGGGTAAACTTAGACTATAGACAAGGATTCTACGACGTCCTTGTTAGAAAAGGGCTGCCATAGCGTCTAACAAAAAAACGCCCCGTAAAGTACAGCCATCAAAAGAACTTGATTCCATCTTCCACATTCTCATCTACTCGTGTAATACACATGTATTCACGTTATAATGTTCTGAGAGTTTTCCGGGAAGAGCTTTGCAGAATTTAATCAGTAGTGCAATCTAAATCTGAGTGCTGAGTGTTCGATGCCGTCATTTTAAAAGCCTTGAAGGAATTAGAGTCGAATACTTCTGTATGTAATCATACATCAATACAAGAGTATACTTTATGCCTAATCACATACAAATTTGTAGGTCACTAGGCGTGAAGTATACTCCTGTGCCGGTGTATTAGTAGTTGGAACCGAAACCTGACTGGAATATAAGCAAAATAACATATTACAGTAGAGCCCCTTTTAGCTAATAGTGGGTCCCGGTATAATTACTGGAGAGATTCATAGAAATTTTAACGTTTATATTTGCAATACTTACCCCTGCGCTCAAAATGTCCTGTAAGGGTAAGTATTACAAATGTAAAAGTCCAAGTTACAATGAATCTTTTCAACATTTATACCGAGACCCACTATTAGCTCAGAGGGGCTCTACTGTATACTGCCGGTCCCATTCCGTTAAGCAAATTTATCAATCCGCTCATCCCGGTTACCGAGGTACCGATAACACACCCCTCATTTTGAGCTTATAATGGTACATTTAGTGCGGTCAAGCCCCGGTTAACTTTGGTCATTGGTTACACCCAAAATGTAACAAACTTATGTGAGGACCATTCTAGACTGTTGTGCCCTACAGGTAGTCAGTTTGCAATGATTTAATAAAGACTTGCGAGGATTTAAGTAGTGAAATTCAGTTATCCAAGATTCAACTGTACAGTGTCTCAGCCCTAAAGATTGCTAGCGGCTGATGTTAGTTTTGTGTGTCTACACCTTGCAGCCACTTATCTTAGCATACAAGACTAACATCAGCCAATAACAATCTTTAGGGCTGAGACATTTTTTTTAAATCATATTGTATTCAGCCTCATAGCTATGACAAAGAGGCTGAGACATTGTACAGGCAGATGTTCTACTAGTACGTCGTGGCCAGAGACGTTCAGAGCTCCTGCAGACAGGGAATAGGGATCTATTTTACGACTTCCTACAACAGTAGAACCTCTCAAAACTGCTAGTGGGTCCCAATATAAATATTTTCAACATTTATACTGGAACCCAATATCAGTTTTGAGAGTTTCTACTGTAGTTACTGAATTTTGGCCATAGCTAATATGGTACTGAGCGAAATTAGACGAGGCCAGGTAATTTCAATTGGCATGGCCAAGTGTACAAAGCTTCGGAAGCGAAAATGCTAAACAAAATGTACCTCCAGATGACTAATCAAGTCACAGCGACGGTTGTTACTCCGGCAGGCGAGCCATTGAACACCAATCCAGTGTAGTCATGAAAACCAGTAAAAGGCATCTATATAGTCACATATGAACAAAGATTTCCAGTATCAATTTTGTCCACCAACGGATCGGATGGTGTAGTAGTATACTGTCCGGGCCGTTCTCCTACGTAAAGTCTGGGTGGCCTTGACATATGCCCCACTTGAAACAGGAGAAAGCTGGTCCAAATCGAGTAAGACCGTCAAACCACATTCCTCGCGGTGATAATGTCATCGTGGGATGACGGAAGCATATTTAGTTGACCATGGTTTTTCCTCGCTTTCCCCATGGTGAATATTCACGGAAGAGAGTACATGTCGAAAGGCGTTATTCTCCTAGTGTTATCTGCAAATGAAATCTTAGTATGAGTGTTCCAAACGTCAAACAGAGATATTCTGCAAAATATACATATCTTCAGTAATTATTCGCGTCATAGCCTCAGGCTGCGTATGCAAAAATGTTTAGAACAAGCATAATGTGCTCAGACGTCTCGCTAGATTCAAACCAACTTTTACCTGTTTTAAGAGGGTCTTGCGTACAAGTTGCTCAGGCCCAAGATGAGAGACAAGCTAGATGGTGTACCACTGCACCATTCAACCCAGATGAGCTTGTGTAGCGCAATGATACTATGTTTCTCCTGCACAGTTCAAATTACAATTTCGACACGATTCATTTTTTCTTAAAAACTGAGTGTTTCACAATCAGTGGCCTTCAGTTATCCTTTAAATCAGGAGATTGTTAATTAGGTACCAAATTGTCGTTCTATGATGAGAAATCCGATTTGAGAGTGTGTCAGAAGATTCCATGAGAGTTCAAAAGTTTGGAATTTTTTGAGCCAAAATTGTTCTTTCCAAAAAGTTCCGACACTATACATGTGCTGAGATAGTTAACGTGATATCTCTCTACACATGAATTGTCAACGATAACTCACGGTCTGGAGCTAATTTTTGTGAGCTGATGAACGTTATTTCAATGCTTAAAGCACAAAATATTTCATCTTCGAAATCAGTATTCGTCGGCAAGAGCGAGTTGAAAATTCTGCTAGTTACATTGTTGTGATTATGGCGGATAAGCAGGCAACGATCTTTGTAATAGATCTTGGCAAAACTACGAGAGAAATTCACAACGGGAGGACTGAAAGCAACTTAGAGTATGGCTTACAATATTTTTGGGCTAAAGTCTTAAAGGTAATGGCAACCAATCGGTCTACATTGAGTATCGGAGTCATCGCATTTCGTACAGATGAAACCAAAAATCCTCTAGCTCATGATGGTTATCAAAATATATCAATTCTGGCTCCACTTGGTGTGATGGATCTTGCCAAAATAAATCACATGAAATTCCAGCTTACACCAAGTCGGACAACTGAGGGTGATGCATTATCTGCGATTGTTGTAGCTATATCGGAGATGGAAAAATTTACTAACCTCAAAAGCGGAAAGCCTGGAAAATTCATCCGCAAGATAATTCTCCTCACAGACGGCGAAGGTTTTATTGATGATGAGGGAAGTGATGAAATAGCAAAAAAAATAAATGAGAGCGGTATCGAAATGATTATTGTGTAAGGATAGAGAAGCATAGCTTTTATTATTGCTAATATAGAGACAGAGGCATTGATTTCGACGATGCCGAATTTGGCTTCAAAGAGGAAGATAAGTCTTTATCAAAGGTGACAATAAATATTTATTAGCATCTAATTTATCAACCTAACTTTTTGCAGTTAGAGTCTGAGAAAATCCTCAAGGATTTTGTGAAAAAATGTGAGAAGGGCCTCTTTGGAACCGCTGCAGCGGCGATTGAACAAATATCAGAACCCTCTGTAAAGGTCACCAAACCCTATGTAACATATGAGGGTCGTCTTACAATCGGTGATATTGATAAGTATCCAGAAACAACATGCTGTGTTGACGTTAAACGATATTTCAAGGTAAAAAAAGCCAAACCACCTACAACAAGTGCTTTTGTTTCCTGTAATCCTGTTACTCCCGGAGGAACCGCTAACCCCCTTTCACAAGTTGAGAAAGATGAGATCGACCTCTCTCCTGTGAAAAACTCGAGAACCTACAAGGTCAATGATCCAACTGTTCCCGGGGGCAAGAAAGATGTCCCTTACGAGAACCTAGTCAAAGGGTATCAGTATGGCCGTACAATTGTTCCAATTAACGATTCAGATCGGGGGATCACTGATCTTCAAACTTTGCAGAGCTTTACGATTATCGGATTTATCATCGATGACAGGGTATGGAGAAAATAAGACCTACCCTAAATTCTTACTGAAACTATCTAGTTTGAGAAATATCTTAGCATGGGCGAAAGTTGTATAACAATTGCCAATCCAGTTAGTGAAAAATCTCAGATGGCAATGTCTTCTTTTGTTCATGCTCTTTACGAGCTTGAGTTAAATGCCGTAGCGAGAATTGTCCCTAAAAATGGAATGGACCCATCAATTTTACTTCTAGCACCACATCTGAAACCCGGAGAGGTAGAGGCTCTTATTGATGTGCCGCTGCCATTCAACGAAGATATTCGCCCATATCCATTCCCTCCTCTTGATAAGGTCATCACAGTGTCTGGTGTCGTACTTACTGAACATCCAAATTTACCATCAGCCGATTTATTAAGCGCTATGAGTGATTATGTCGATGCCATGGACCTGTCAGATTTTGGAAAAGATGACTATGGGTAAGTCGACTTCAAACTCTTAGAACGAAGTATTAATTGAATAGCTCACCCTTGGAGTACCTATCAGTTGAGGAGACATACAATCCTGTCCTGCACCATATTAGTCGTGCTATCAGCCAAAGAGCCTTATTTCCTAATCGACCAGTCCTTACTCCTTCAGAAGAATTGACCAAATGGTCCAAAATACCGCCTAAGCTTGTGTCAAATGCCTCTCAACAATTTCAAAAGCTCATTTCTATTGCATCTCTCAAAGAGGGTATAGTTGTTCTCTCTTTTGAATCCAACAAAAATCTCACAATTCACAGTTCCACCCAAAGTGATGGGAAAACGAGAACGCAGAGATACGGTAAAACCGCTTTCCGGTCTCGATGTTGACGCTCTGTTCAGCGGAGAAAAAAGACAAAAGATTTAGACAGTTAATGTCATCCCTGAATTTTAAAAATTGATACCAAGAAGAATCTTCGAATGCCTGATCAAGGTTACGATTGAAAAATTCTTGAGGCAAATCATAAGTTAGTGAGAGCTTTAATTAACTCCTATTTTCCACTGGGGCTTGATCATATAAAATTTATGGGTAATAGTTTCATTGATGATAATCTGCCGAGAATCTAAAAAAAATTCTTAGAAGAGCTAACGCTTATCTAGTGAATAGTGATCCCGGTGGGAAAAAAATATGTCATACTTCTTGAAAAAAGTTTGGATAACAAAATTGTGATGGATCATCCACTAGAATCATATATCTTCTAATACTATTCCAGAAGCAACTAGAAAAGTATGTGTTTTGCTTACTTCCAGGGCTTCTCAACTAAGTTAATTGTTAAATTAATGCTGTCACATGATCATGCGGTTGCGATCTTGTCCTAGCATCCCCGGGGCAACCAAGATTGTGTAAATAAACTCGTTTCTTCTCCAGCCTTAGTCTTTCTTCTTCATAGATTAAAATCATATTATTGTTTTGGAATCAGTCAGCGTCTATTCTAACTGACTACTCTCACATTGATTTTAATCTCTTTCTAAGCTGCTCCCGTTCAGCGACGTCTCGTATCTCAGTAAGCTACAATCTTCCAATGTTTGAAGGCATCGTCCGCACGCTTCGTATCTACAAGCAATTCACCACCGGCATGTAGTTCTTCGAACCTGCCTTCTAAATACGACCATAGATGTCTAAACTGTCAGAATCTTTGAAAGGCGCTGAGGCAAAAAGTAAAGATTTTACCATGATTAATTCCGTCAAGCACAAATTCGCACCTTGGGATGGCTCCCCAGACCACTACATCCTATCCTCTACGATGTGACGAATTGCTATAAAAGACAAAGCCATCATTAACGGGTTCGGAGGCGAGCGGGGTGTCTGTCTAGCCTTGATGCAGGCAATCCCAGCTGAACATCGCGACCGCATAGAACCCTACTTCACTAGGCTCCTGAAATCCTAAGAGTTCTATGCATCCCTATTTCTTGGAAAATTCGACACACATTTTGTGGATAGAGACTACGAAGCCCGGAATGAACGTCTTCTGTACGCTGTAAGGCAAGGACCCGCTCAACCTTTTGCTAAAATTTTGCATATTTTTGAAGTATACATGAGCAATGCTGGTGAAATAGCACCCACGGGGGCATCTCGAATTCACACACTATCGAAAGCTTTGGCTCCATACCTCCTCGAAGCTGTAGCAAACCAAACTGGCCCCTCAAAAATAAACTACGATAATTACATATAAAAACTTTCGGAACTAGCCATCAATTGGGAATTTTACCGGAATAATAAACAAAGAATCCATCTGACAGAGTGGAATCCTACTCCAGCGATGCCGTCGGTGACCTTCCTCCTCACATTTAAGAACGTCTCAAGTAGCAGCAAGCACTTTATCAACCACAGCAGTAATTATCGCAGATCTCACAGCAGTACTCTCAGCCGATATCTTCTCCCTCGATGAGAAAACCTACAATAGTCGATTAGGACGGTGACGTATAGATGAGTGGGGCAGGTATAGCTTCAATTGTTGACTCACTTATGGCTGTGATGGCCAAACAAAGCAAATCGCAGGGGTAAAAACCAGGATCATTCGATAGGCAAACACTAGCATTATGATGTTCTCAAGACATACGTAATAAAAGTCTCAAAGTTGGTCATTGTATTCGTTGCAATGCTTCGTCATCTCATTATTTCAGGGAATGCAAATTCAAAGGGATCAGAACAGAACCGGCACCCAACTTAGCATCTATTTCTACTGATGAGTAAATTAGCCAGTATTCGGAAATCTGATGTCTCCTGTGCAAGGTCGTAGACGGGGGAAGAAGGGTGTTTCTGGTGAAAATTTGGATGATATCCCTGCAGCTAGTGAGATAAATGACGCCACAAAACGTTAAAATAGCAATCCATTTCTCGTAGATGTACGCATTAACTCGTCTTCATTACCCACAGCTCTACTTTGATACCGGATGTCTCACTTACGCGGTCTTTGACCAAAATTTTGTCAACCAGATACACTTGCTACGCATCCCAATTTCTGCAAAATCTCTTAAGCTTGCAAAAAATGGGTATGAATTTGTCATCACAGAGATGACCTATGCAACAATCTATATAGATAGTTATACTGAGCGTATTATGGATACATTATACCTGATCTTCAGTACAGCATGATTCTGGAAAAAGGCTGGGCTGAACGCAACGAAGTTACTTACAATGCTCGCGACGAGTGCCTTACTATTAGCAGTTGCCCAGCAGTGGCCAAAATTCTAGAATCCGGATGGATGGATACAGGCCATATATCCCACCGTGCACAGCAACTCCGTCTAGCTAAAAGCGTTCTCGCATCAATTTTTGTTCAAGGTGGAATCCGTTTTGTCGATGTCCCAAGCTCGTTGGTAGCGTTCCAGGTTCCTGTCATGATACAGTATTTATAATTAAGATGTTTCGGACCTAACTTTGGACGGTTCTTTTGAGATATAGCAAGGGAATAATGAGGCTACTAGCGGGTCTCAAATGTAGATAAATAGACATTTGATCCATCTAGATGGGTGGTGTGCGGTTTAGCTTCATTCTTGAGAAATATATTATAATCACCATTATACTATGCTTCATGGGTAGATTTGGCACAGTGGGTCTAAAACAGGGATGTTTAGCGGGTCCATTAGTCCTAGTTAAGAAAGGCGTGCCCCGCTTTAATGAAACGACAAGGATAATTTGTATGGTGATTTTACCGTACGGTTGAATTTGCACATTTAAGCGAGCTCCTAGAACTAAGCCTCTTTTGAACATCTTGTTTATCTAACTACAAAATCTACAAATATGGCGGAAAGAGTCTAGAGGCTAATACTTAGTTGGGCCTCCGTCGGCATCGATCACGGCCTGATATCTGTCATGCATGCTTTTGATGAGATCTGTGAGCTCCTGTGTACACACAGAATCCCACGCCTCCGTCACGATCGCACGAATTTGATCTGACGACCACCGCTTGCCCCCATTCAAATTCGGATAATTGTCTTCAATTTTATCTTTTATGATCTTTCAGACGTGTTCTGTGGAGTTGAGGTCGGGCGAATAAGGGGGCTAATCAATAGGAGTGATTGGCCTCTCCTCGAACTCTTCCATCGTCCTCGCGGCAACGTGGGGAAGAGCGTTGTCCTGCATGACTGAAAGCCCGGGTCTAAATCTAGTCATACCGTCTAAAAGAGGTACTATCCTCTCAGAATAGCTTGAGGAAGTGATATTCCCCCAATCATTCTCCCAAAATTGAAAGGGACCTTTTTCAGACCCCGCAAAGGACGCCCAAAACATCCAACCAATCTTCTTCTTGATTGTCTCAACAATACAATTAATTTCATATTCCTCCCCTGGCTTGATCAAGTTTTTAGTTTTGGTGAGTTATCCAAGCTGGACAGTAAGATGCTAACCTTTCTGGTTACCCAGCGTCTCGAATGATGGCCATCTGTTGCCCAAGTTTCATCTGACCAAAGGATGGACATCCACTGCTCAAGGGTCCAATCGATGCAGGCTTCTGCCCATTCTCTTCGCTTCCTTCTAATTTCAGGAGATGTAGTAGGCTTATTCAACGCTGTGTAGCGCTTAAAACCCCTTTTCTGAAGTTCACTCTTTATCACTCTCTCACTCACGCCCAAGTGATTGAACGGTCCATTTGCATGTTCAAAGTAGGTCATTTGTCGGGTTTCAGGAGATTCTTTGATAAATTCCTCAATCTTATCGACATCTTCGAATTAAAGCGATGGACTTCGACCACGAGCTTTCTTGGGCGTCACTGATCCACGGCGGAGAGAGTAACCAACTTGCTTTCGCGAAATGTTGAGTTGGGCTGCAATTTTTGATTGATTTATGCCAGCGTCGTGAAGGGCTTTAATCTATGCCATTTAATATTTCTGTATCATTCTTTTGCCTAAATATTCACCTTTATGCACTGATCTCTGCTTAAACGTTTGGATGAGGGCGTGGAAGGGGGTATTTGAGGTTGATCCATCTATTTCAAAGACAACTCAGCCAACTGAATCGTCAGCCTGCATGTTAACATACCTTTAACTTTAGTGACAAAAAATCTGTGTATGATAGGCGAAATAAGTATGAAGCTTTCAAGATCCAAATTAATGAAAATATGATAATGATGGTTGTCGCAAAGTCGATATTGAGATGAGCTCTGTGGATGTTATTGTTTGGAAATCATAGACACTATGAGTTATTAGGCATTGTTGTGCTGACTCGGTTATGACTCAAGGATATCTGGAGTTTGAAGCTTATGGATAACGTGCCAAGTGACAGAGTTGCTGAAACTAATGAGTCATGTATAACATCTTCTTTTTTACAATAATAGAACTCGCATTGTAGTTTCATAGTAGGCATCGGATATTTGATATTGGATGAAAGATGTATATAGATACTGCTATAGTCAGAGCAGCAAGAATAATAGTCTCCATCGTGACCATCAAGGCGATTGTCAGGAAAGCCTCTACTGTATAATATATATATGGAGATTGCCAGAACATAGTGTTCTATGATTCTGGTCTGGCCTTTTAGCCGAGTGGTGATGCATCTATCTCGTGTATCATGTAGGATGGCAACCTTTAGCCTGACACCCACCTCTTGTCCTCTGTCTCCCCACGCTGTCTACATACCGCTTATAACATAATCATAGAACATTTCCAAGGTCTAGCACTGGCACTTTGCCACCCACTTAGTATGTATTCAGTTCTGGCTTAGTAAGCAAGTATGGGTTAAGCTTACGGAGTCTAGGCATATATATATTATAGGGGGGGTAATGTCAGGAAAGCCTCTACTGTATAATATATATATGGAGATTGCCAAGTCATAGTGTTCTATGATTCTGGTCTGGCCTTTTAGCCGAGTGGTGATGCATCTATCTCGTGTATCATGTAGGATAGCAACCTTTATCCTGACACCCACCTCTTGACCCCTCTCTCTCCCCACGCTGTCTACATGCCGCTTATGACACTCGGCCTCCAAAAAGTCATCAAGAAGTACTTAGACATAAAAACTCAGCTGGATTCAAGGCAGCGGAAATATAAGAATTCAATACACTGATTGAGAAAGAGCTGTGTAAAAAAGTCAGCCAAGAGGAAATAGGGATTATGGAAGCACGCGGAAATTTAGAACTAGGCAAAAAGCCTTTGCCGTTAATGTGGGTATATACCTACAAATTTGACGCTGATGGCTATTAGCTATTGTTCAAAGCAAGACTTGTAGCCAGAGGAGACTTACAAAAGACAAATGAGGAAACTTATGCAACAACCTTGGCTGCGCAAGTATTCAGACCATCAATGGCAATTTCCGCTGTTTACGAGTACAAGATACGCCAGTACGATGTCGTTGCAGCATATACTAACGCTACACTCCCAAAACCATTAGTTGCTTACCTACCTGACGGTTTTCGAGCAAGTGGATTTTTTCTATTGATAAAAAAGACATTATACGGTTTACCCGAGTCAGCGTTACTTTGGCAAAGCCATCTTCAGTCGACACTTATGAGTATAGGCCTTGCCCCAGTGCCTGGTGTCAACTGTCTATTTGTTGGTAAAAATCTCATCACATTATTCTATGTGGATGATATTATTGTCATCTATCACGAACGTGATATTGCAGATGTGAATTATTTCGTAGAACAGTTGATGAGAAAATATCAAACTAAGCCTCTAGGACAAATTAATCACTTCCTGGGTATTAGAGTGGTTAGAAATAAATCAACACGAAAGATATTGCTTGTTCAGGATGCTTACCTGGAAAATTTAGCTAAAGAATTCAATATAGACGAAAAAGGAGTGAAAGCCCCAACAAAGCCTCTACCAATATCTCCGTTATACCCTAACTCAGGATAAGCTACAGCCAGAGAAATACACAGTTTTCAACAGCGTGTTGGAAAGTTGAATTATGCAGCTGTTGTAACTAGGCCGGACATTGCCCATGTAGTATCAAAACTCTCAGAATTCCTGCAAAATCCATTGAGAGAACACAAAGAAGCTGCAGACCATGTGATTAGATATTTATGTGGAACTAAGTATAGGGGCATCGAATACGGCGGGAATGTAACTAACACTTCATGTCGAACCTTCGTCGCATCGAGCGATGAATCATTTGCAGATGATCCAGAAACTAGATACAGCTCCAACGGATTCTGCCTTCAATTATTTAATGGAATGATGCATTGGAAGGCGACGAAGCAAAAATCCGTTACGACATCAAGCACAGAAGCTGAGCTGCTGGCGCTAACAATCACAGCAAAAGAGTACGTTTGGTGGATACGTCTCTTTCAAAATCTGCATTTGGACATTCAATCACCGGTAATCTTCTGCGATAATCAACAAACGCTTAGATTGCTGAAAAAAGAAACTCCGAAGCTAGCAACTCGCTTAAAGCATGTTGAGATCCATCAATGCTGGCTCAGACAAGAGGTACAGGAAGGTAGAATAAACGTCGAATGGATCGAATCCAACAAAATGATTGCTGATGGTTTTATGAAAATACTCCCCGCTCAGAAACACCAAATCTTTGTCAAACAAATGAATTTGGTTGATGTGGACATTACTAAATATAATAAACACTGTGCGAAAACAGACTCAGATTCGGGTGGCGAATAATTTCACACTTTTTTGGATAACATTATCTGAGTACAGTTCAGTTTTGTGTCTTTACCATCAAAACTGGGGGGGGTGTGTTGATCATGATTTCCTTTTGTTTAATTGATTAAATGCTACTCCTTAAAAGTCTAAATATTTTATGCATATATGTACTATATTTAGCTCCTTTTCTAAGTGTCGGTTAAGCGGCTTTTGCGCAAGCTCGATATCGGGCTCACCAAGCAGTTAGGAAAGGGGGTCGGAATAACCAAAGTTCGAGCAAGCATCGGGAATACCAAGGTTAGAGGCTTGACGTCACTGACTCTTGAGATGTAGTCGGCTTCACCGAAGTACTGATAGCAGAGTTGTTCTAGAACAAAGAAAAGGAGAAGGAAAAAAGATTGGCAAAGTTAAATGTCTATATAAAAGGCTAGATAGATCCAGAAAGAAAGGACCGCACTTCTGAAATAAAAGAACATTGACTGAAATCTTTCCGATTGACACGAGGTCTGGCCCCACTGTGCCCTTCTTACCCTAGAAGCATAGTGATTTACTCCTTTTGTGATTTATATTGTCTTGAGTACCACCGTCACCAAAATTTAAAACTTTGGCTTCATGTATCATGATTCGTCAAAACATACATCACGATAATAATATTAAAGTCGAATAATTTTTGCCGCAGAACTCCGCCGCAGCCTCAATAAAAATAAACCACTTCTCGTATTCTCTGTTTCCATTGCCGATATCAAGAAAGCCTTTGATAAACTAGACAAGTCGCGCATCAGAAAATCCCACTATGAAATAGTTACTCAGCTTCCTTCGCAGCTCTGACACCAGGCAACAAAATTCTGGATGACTATGACGGTGTATTACCGCAATCTCGACCCAGATGGGACCACGCAATTAACCTTAATCAAGACAACGAAGGCAAGGGTAAACAACTACCGTCTGGTCCTTTATACGGAATGTCACGAGATGAACTTTTAATCCTCCGAAAGACACTTACAGACTACCTAAATAAGGGTTGGATTCTAGCAAGCAATACCCCTGCTAATTTTCCTGTTCTCTTTGCAAAAAAAACTGGTTGCTGGACTACGTTTTTGCGTTGATTATCATGGGCTCAATGCTATCACTAAATGACATAGGTATCCCCCACCACTGATCAGAAAAAAGCTTTGACAAGTTTCCAAGGCCCGCTGGTTCACCAAACTTGACGTCTGCACTGCTTTTCATCGCCTCCGTATTCGATCGAGCGATGAATGGAAAACGGCCTTTCGCACGAGATATGGACAATACGAATGGCTAGTAATGTCATCTAGACTTTGTGGCGGACCAGCAACTTTTCAACGCTACATAAATTCAGTGCTCCAGGACCTACTGGACAAGGATCAGATGGTTCAGTGGTACACTATCCGGGCTTATCTCCTAAGTAGAGTCTGGGTAGCTTGGACACATGCCCCACTTGAGACAGAAGAATGCTGGTTCGAATCCAGCAAGACCCTCAATCCACACTTCTCGCTGTGGCATTGTGTTCGTTGGATGACAAAAGCATGCTGTAACAGGTGATAAGCTGATTATGCCTGTAGCCTATTGTATGAATAGGCGTGCATAAGTTTGCATATAATATATATTAATAGTCTGCATAACTAGGTGGTATATTGAATTATATAATTTGATATCGCAAAAAGTGATTTTTATTCTTGTCTGTATCAGAGCTCTATATGTACTAACCTGCTCTGTTATTCTACAATCACATATTGTGAGAATATACTAATATCAGATGTAACACTACTTGAAACATTATTTGATCAGCGCTCGTGATACCCGAGTACATACTTCAAACTGACAGCGCATAAAGACATGAGACAATATTGTTAGACTGAAGTCCAATGTACTAACAACTTCCGAAACGTCTAATGTCGTATTTACAACACTCCTCCTACTTTGTGGCTGCCGAAGTTCGCAAAGTCTTTTATCATTTAGGATATATTTTTAATGTTTGTGCCACTAATACCCATCAGCTGACAGAGATGTTGATATTGTTGCTTTCCAAGGCATTTAGTCAAGCAATCTGCAAGTTGTGATTTCGTAGTGATGTACTCAACAGTTATCTTGTTGTCAGCAATCAACTCTCTAATGTAATGCGCAGCTACATCAATATGTTTAGTCCTTGCGTGGAACACGGGATTTTTAGTGAGTTCAATGGAAGCCTTATTGTCGCCAAATATTTTAAGGCATTCAACCCTCTCTGTATAACCAACTTGATAAAGTAGTTGAGCTATCCAGACGGCTTCTTTAGCATTGTATAAGAGTGCTAGGTATTCTGCCTCTGTGGTTGAGGTTGACACAGTTTTTTGTAATTTTGAGGCCCACGTGACCGGCGATCCAGCAAACATCCACAATGAACCAGTTGTCGATTTTCTTGAAGGATGTCCCGCGAAATCTGCATCAGAGTAGCCAATGGGAAGAGGTCGTTCCGATGATTTTCCATCAGATTCCCAAGAAAATGTTAGCCGTTGTGTTTTTGTGTTACAAGAATATTTTAACAAGCGCATTGCCGCAGTCATATGCCTTACCGCTGGACCACATGCACTCTGCGCTAAGCGATTCGTTGTAAAACAATTCTGAGGCCTTGTACCTCTCACCAACCGGTTTAATTCTCCCATTAGTGTTTGATACTCATTAACACTTGCCTCAATTTCCTGATATTTTGACTCCTTTGGCAGTAAACTTTCAGAGTTAGACGCAGGTGTCATAACGCGCTCTGCATCAAGATCAGAAATCTCATATTTCTCCATGAGACCTTTGATGTAATGTTCCTGATCAAGAAAAATCTTTCTACCCTTTCGATCCCGCGTAATATTTAAGCTCAAAATTAAAGCAGCCTTCCCCATATCTCTAACTTTGAAATTGTTTATGAGAAATGTCTTTAGTTCTGCGATTCGCCCTGTGTCGGATGAAAAAATCAAAAGGTCATCAACATATAATGCAACTATTAGACGTTTGTCACTGCTAACAAACACACAGCTGTCTGCTAAGATTGGTGATAGCCCAAACTCCCTGAAAGAGTTTGATATGCAATTGTTCCAGACGCGACCTGACTGCTTTAAACCCTCTAGTGATCAATTTAACTTCAAAACCTTGTCTTCGGGAATTTCAGCTCCATCGACTCCTGCCAGAAAAATGTCTTCTTCAATCAGTCCTTGCGTGAACGCCGATGCAAAATCCATTTGTTCTATTTCAAGGTCTAAGATTGCTGCTATAGCTATTAGAATTCGCAATGTCTCTAGACGTACTACTCCAGAGAAAATCTCGAAGAAATCTATTCCTTCACGCTGGCTGAATCCTCTCGCCACTAGTCGTGCTTTGAATTTATCGACTTGACCATTTGGAAGTTTTTTGATCTTAAATACCCATTTGGTGCTCACTAAATTAACCTTTTCAGGCTTGTTGACTATTTTCCAGGTATCATTTGCCATTAACAAATCAAGAGTTACTGTGATTGCATCACGCCATTGTCTATATCTCATCGCCTCTGAATAGGACTGAGGCGTTCTATCAGATACTTTTGCGATCAATGCCATTGCGGCGTGGTTTTGTGAGTGTTTTTCCCGCCCAAGTTCTTCAATGAGTCTATTAGGTGCTGTTCTTATTCGTTGTGGCCTGCTTTTGCTCGAATTATTAATCCCTGCTTCTGATTGTGACATATCTTGTGGTACCGTATCATCTTGATGATTACTAAGTTCATCATTAAATTAGGAGATGATATTACAATCGGGTAAGACATTAATATCGGTGTGCTCCTCCTGATTTTCTTCATCTTCTGCATGCTCCTCTAGATCGAATACTCCGTCAGGGACTTGGTCTGAAGGATGACATATCTTTGACTCGTCAGTACTTTCTATATCCGAACCACCCTTTTGATCTTCCTTGAATGTTACATGAGAACTTTCAATTATAGTGCCAGTTTTTGGATCCAGAACTCGATACTGCTTTGTGGTTCTTCAATAGCCAACAAAAATGCCCCTTTTTGCATTTAGTTCAAGCTTGTCACGTTTCTTCTTATCAACATGAACGTATGCTATACATCCAAAAACCTTTAAATGTCCTACAGTCGGACGATGTCTAGTCCAAATTTCGTATGGTGACTTATTACTATCGACGGAAGGCGTAATATTTCTTAAGTAACAAGCTGTTGCCATAGCCTCCGCCCATAGACGTTTTGGAGGACCTGGACCGGCTAGCATTGAGCGAGCTTTTGTGACTATGGTTCGGTTCATTCGCTCAACTTTGGCGTTCTGTTCTGGTGTGTCGGCTGTAGTGGATTCGTGAATAGATCCTATCATGCTGATGGCTTTTTTTAGTTCCAAGGCTCCATCAGATCTAACCTTAACAAGTCTTTCTCCAGACTCAAGCTCAACTTGATGCTTCCATTCCGGTAATATTTTGAGAACATCAGATTTGTGCACCAGGAAATAAACCCAAGACATACGCGAGTATTCATCCACAATTACTAACATGTAGCGTTTTCCCCCAATTGACTGATGTTTATATGACCCCCAAGTGTCGATGAATATTCTTTCGAGCTTCTTAGTTGCTGGGTTCGTTGATGGCTCACGTCGTTGACGTCTTACAGACTTTGTAAGTTCACATGTGTTGCAAACTGGCGAATCATTGACCTTAAGAATCGGCATACCGTTTACTGCGTGTGATATTAGGTTCAGTTTTCCTGCTCCAGGGTGTCCAAAACAATGATGCCATAAGAGAGCTTCTGCTTTTGTAATTGTCTCTGCTCTTCTCGCATGTTCTTTAGATTTATATGCTTGCAAAATCCAAATGTCGCCAATTCTAGGCCCTTTTGCGACAACTCGACTATTACGACTGACGGTAACGTCTTTAGGCCCCAAGCTGACCGCGAGTCCTGCAGATGTTAGTTTACCAGGAGAAAGAAGGTTGGACTGAAGCTCCGGAATATGAAGAATCCCTTCAAAAATTGTGTTTTGACCACTAATTGGACAACATATTTTTGTTGTAACTAAGGAAGGAACATGACTGCACCTAGTACCCTGATCCCTGCTATACTATTTTATTTAATAATAGCATACCCACTTATAATGTATAATGCACCGAGCATCATCACATATAAGTATGATCTACATGTAGCATATTCTAGTATGTTCTCGTGGTATGCTAGATGACTGGAGAACCCTCACACCACGCAGAGAAACATCTAGAATCTCTCTAATTCTGTGTATATAAGAGGTAGTCCATTACATAGATTAAAAGAATAAGCAGGATTTATTCTAACTCCACTATCTCATATCAACCTCTGACAGTTTCCATACTTCACTTAACCATTTCACTATCTATCCTAGTATGTTATTCTTTAACTGTCACTAACCAAATCAAGTATTTTTCCCCTGCCAGTAACATTGAGATTGACATCAGCCTTTGCTGTACTGACCGTTGACACAAAATCTTCGTATTCTATAAAAATACTCCTGTCACTTGTCATATGGCTAGTTGCTCCTGAGTCC
The DNA here is from genome assembly GCA_028751805.1 of Podosphaera xanthii. Classification (NCBI taxonomy): domain Eukaryota; kingdom Fungi; phylum Ascomycota; class Leotiomycetes; order Helotiales; family Erysiphaceae; genus Podosphaera; species Podosphaera xanthii. Next base: position 5,505,401 of record JAPWIX010000008.1, read on the forward strand.
ACACACCAGTCATCTGCACCTATACCTGTGTCTTTACTGACCATCCAAGCAATTCCTGCGTTTTCAGACTTCTCTTTTTGAGTCCCCCTCTGTTTGTTCTTATCATCGGACTTCTTCTTTTTGCAGTCTGGCTTGATGTGCCCAACTTTGCCGCAGTAATAGCACTTTCGACTCTCCTTTTTTTCTGGTCTATTTATAGCATTGCTCTTGTTGGGAATGCATAATTATTTCCCTGCATTTTCCTGTAAGTTCCCGTCAAGACCAACTTCATAGAACTTGTTTGTACAAGATCATGGTTTTTTCTCAAACAGGGTTCATTACTGTATTTCTTGTTTGCGCAGTTTTGTCGGATTTGTCATGTCCCAGTTTGAATAACTGAAGGCATCATGGGGGTTATTATTTTTTTCCTTTGTCTACTTCTTGATTGGAAGTATGTTAAATAAATCGCTATTTTCCCCCTATTAGATTATAATGAGAATAATTAATATACACGACGTATTCGTAATCCTTTCCAACAGATTATGAGACCAAGACTCTAACCAGCGGAGCTTGATCAATTTTTTCGAAATTTTTTCTCAAGTTGAAATCTTTGGCTCTTAGTCTTTATATCTCGGAATTTTACTCAAGTTAGCTACCATACTGCTTGTTTTACCTTAGCGGTTTCTCCCGTTTTTTTTGCTAAAGTCAGTATCATCTCTTCTTGATCCTTCTGCTTTAGATTTACTGCCGAGCTAGCCATCTTACTGCTCGGATTTTATTATTCTCATTCAATTTACAATCAATCATGTCGACATACGAGATTCTGAGATCCCCTAAATTTTCCCCAAAATTGGACAGGTCCTCATTTGTTAGATGGAGTGCAATATTCTTGCAAGTCTTGAAGAATCTAAATAGGGAGAAATATATTCTTGAGAAATTACCGGAACTCTCATCCTACAACCAGAATAAATCTGAATCAACAAAGGTAAAGTCCTCTGACGACCAGAATACCTCAGCCCTTGATGAAGATGGCAACATTAAGGTCGCATTTTTTCAGCTGGTTCCTGAAGAAGCATATTATCTCATTGAAGACAAAAATACCTCTAAAGAAATGTGGGATTCGCTTCAGGAATACTTCAGGCCTAATTGTCAAGCTTCCGTTGATACTCTTCTTGAAGAATTTTGGAGTTTTTCCATGGAAGAAGGGACTGATATCGATAAATTTACCCAGGAACTTATTAAGCGACAGTCTAAAATTGCAGCAGTCGATAGATCCCAGCGTCCTAATGATTTGATTATGAAAAGCCGACTATTGAACCATTTTGACAATTATAGAGACGGATACTATAGTGGCGCGGTCACTGTACTCAGGAACGATCTATCGGCATCTTTCTCCTATACTGTTAACTCCTTGCGAAATACCCAGGCTAACTATACTCGCCAACATCCAAATCAGATGATTTCCCTCGCTACTGGCAGTAAATTCAAGGAGTCTCCTCAAACTCCTAAGAACAAGACATGTGCTTATTGTCACCGGAGCTGTCATATTCGTGAGGCTTGTTTTAAATGGCTAGACACAGCGGATGGGTCGAGATGGGCCGCTAAAAACCCAGAAAAGGCCGCTAAGTCTAGAAAGTTGAAAGAGATGCTTAGGAAGAAAGATAAGGGTAGCAGGAAAGGCAAAAATACTAACCCAAAAGATATTTCATCAGATGATGGCTCTAAAGATTCTTCCACTGATGATTTGTGGATGGTTGAACAATACGCCCTCTCTTCCACAGCTGCTCGCCAACATACTGATGTGTTGCTCGATACTGGTGCAACTCATCATATTTTTTATGACAAATCTTTTTTCACCTCGATGTCTCCTATCTCTACGTCTGTCCAAACGGCAGCAGGACAGCGGTTGTCTGTTTCCGGAGTTGGTTCCGTGGAATTTCGCGTCTATGATTTTGAGGATCATAAGCGATACAAAATAATCAAGATTGATGATGTCTGGTACCTCCCTGAGTGTACTAAAAATCTTATTTCTGGGCCACAATTCCTCGCAAAAGGTTTTGAAATTCATTCAAATATCAGAGGTCTCGGACTCTACACAAGTGATCAAAAGCTACTCGCAACTGCACGCATCAAGGACGGATTACTCTGTCTCAATACCCCTCCTCATAGTAGTTCATCTGTCAATTCAGCCGACTCCTCAAATTTCTTGTTTCCGGAAAGTTTGGAGAATGCTACGAAACTAATTCATTTTCGTTTCGCACATGCTGGACCTCATTTGCTCAAAAAGCTTGATGTTTCTCGTCTAAAAATACTTATCAAGAGAACAAAAGAGGCTCTAAAATTTAAAATTGATCCTGTGGCATTGAGAACGTGTGATGTTTGTAATTCATGCAAACAAGTGGAGAAGATCAATAAACATTCTTCTAATAAAGCCTTAGGCCTACTCGAGGTGATACATTCAGATACTTGGGGGAAATGTCGTGTGGCCGGTATTTTTGGAGCTTTATACTTTGTAACGTTCACTGATGACGCATCTCGCGAGAGTGAAGTGTACCTCCTTAAGAGCACAAAAGAGGTTCCGGGGAAATTTGAGCATTAAAAGGAGAAGAAGGAGCTTCAGTCCGGTCTACGAGTAAAAGCGATGCGTTTTGATGGGGGCTCAGAATATAAAACTATCGAATTCAAGGGTATTGAGCAACAAATTAGCGCTCCTTATACTCAACATCAAAACGGAGTATCAGAAAGGTTGAATAGGACTTTAATTACCATGGCAAGATGTATGCTTATACATGCTAACCTTCCCCTTCGCTTCTGGGATGCAGCTGTGCTTACGGCGGTTTACATACGAAACAGGATGCCTATTCTTGTCGACGGAGTAACTCCTTTTGAAGCCATGAGTGGCACTAAGCCAGAGACATCTCATTTGAAGATTTGGGGCTGTTTGTGTTATGTATTGATCCAGACAGAAGATCCACAGAGATACAAGCTTTCTCCAACGTCGCTGAAGGGCATTTTTGTTGGGTACTGTGAAACACCAACACAGTATAGGGTTTATATTCCGACCAAAGGTGGTCGCGACAAGACGATCTTTTCGGCTAATGTTCGATTTTTTGAAGATAAGTTCTGGGACTGGACGAAAACATCACACGAGCAATTTCTTGAATCGAATACCTCCATACTTGATGATGAGGCTAATGGTTCTAATACCGATGAAAGTTCCGATAGTGATGAGTATTCAATTATCCAGGCGGATTCAAATTCCTTACCAGCTACATCGACTTCATCGGTGGGCTTTACACCAGCCCTTTCACCACCGGCATCATTTCCAGAATTACTTCCAGCCGAACCAGGTACCAATAATGATACTAACGATGATATTTCGTTTCCTGCTACGCCTGGACCAGACGATCCAAGTGTTTCTCAATCCTTGAATGGACCTAGTTCAAGTTTAGAAGAGCCTGTTCTTCGGAGGAGTAATCAACAACGGAAGCTGATCGAGCCTAGATCGGCGTGGCAGCCGAATCAACGTGCCAATTATGTAGGAGGAAACATCCCCATTCCGCAGACGTATAAAGAGGCTATTAATGGACCGGAAAAATTGAAATGGGAGGCTGCAATTCTTGACAAGCTTGGATCACTGAAAGAGAAAGGGGTATTTACCCCAGTTACTGTTTTACTAGGTATATGATGGGGTACGTACAATTGCGAAGAGTTACTAAAAGGATTCAGATGCTTGAGTAGAGCAGTCAATTGTGCGTATGGCAGGAATGTAAGATTGAATTAAAAGATGATAAGAATGATGATAAAATATTTACAATGTGGCAGACTTCAGCCTATTTATACCAAGAATATGTCTGTGTGTGACCAGATCAAATGCAGCAAACACAGATATTCTTTGTGTGCCGAACATCGCTTAACTTATCCAAACACTCCAGCCCGACTGCAGCCGCATCGGCTCTTCCGTGACCCCAGCGTACTCTGCCGTGTACCGCTCCGTCTAAGCTCCTGCTGCCGGAACGAGCACGTTCACCGAAGCTCGGCATAACACTCCCTCTGTCGGTAACGACTATTTCTCAGCTTCTCAGTGAATTTCCACAGGTGACTTGACCTTTGTCAGTGCGTCAGCAAGCTGAAGATTTGATGGGACAAAGGTGACAGTTATCTTCCCATTTTGATGCTGCTCGCGGCAGTAGGAGTTCCTGAGCGCTATATGCTTAGACCGCTTATGATTGTCATGGTTTTTGATCAGTGAGATTGCTGATTGGTTGTCGACGTGAAGGTTGGTACATGCTGCCCCATTAATGCGGTTAGTGATACCTAGTTCTTGAATGAGTGACTTGACCCATTGGAGCTGGCGGCAGGTTTCAGTAGCTGCCAAGTATTCTGCCTCAGTGGTGGACAGGACCACCTCCCGTTGCAGATGTGATTTCCAGCTGATAGGACCTGATGATAATCTGATTAGCATTCCAGATGTCGATCGGCTGGTTGATGGGTCGGCTGCAAAGTCTGCGTCCGAATATGCTTCGAGAGTTGCTTGATGGTTGTTTCGAGTGAATTCTATACCTTGGTCAGGGTCCTTCGCAATATACCGGAGTACTTGACGTGCGGCTTGCATGTGTTCGTTCGATGGGTTGACCAGGAATCTTGCGAGATGGTTTACCGCGAATGCAATGTCTGGTCTCGTGTTGTTTGAGAGATACTGTAGTCCTCCAATGCATGAGTTGTACTCTGTCTTTTCATGCGGAAGGCACGTCACGTTGTTTGGTTCCATCATGCGTTCCAATGGCGTGTTTGCTGACTTGCAGTCTGAGAGACCGTGTCTGTTGAGAAGAGTGCGTGCGTATTGTCCTTGAGAGAGCTTCAGAACCGTAGTTGATGGGTGGCTGATCTCTATGCCAAGGAACAGATCAGTGCTGACAGTCTTGAGGTTATATTTACGATATAATGCACTCATTAGTTGGTCTATTTTTGACTGATGTGGACTCACTACTTGAAAGTCGTCAACATGCATCAGTACAATAAGATCCTTTTCACTGTTAGTGTAGAGACAAATGTCAGATGTGGTGGGAAATAAACCCAGCTGGGCAAGTGTTGACTTAGCATCATCATACCATAAAGCCGCTGCTTGCTTGAGTCCATAAAGGCCTTTGCAGAGTCGGATGACATAGCCATCTTTCTCGTATCCTTTTGGAAGTTCCATAAACAAGTCTATTTTAAGGTCAGGGTTAAGAAATGCAGTTGGTACGTCACCTTGTTTTCTGTGCCAGCCTAGTTGGTGTGCAAGAACGAGAATGATTCGTCCTGTTTCAGGTCTAGGTGTGGGTGCGAAGGTTTCATGGTAGTCAATGCCTTGTCGCTGAGTAAAGCCCTTAGCTGTGCAGCGAGCCTTATATTTTTCTATGTCGCCGTTTGCGAGAAACTTCTTTTTTAAATACCCACTTGCATTTCATGGGCTTGCGGCCTTTGGGTAGTTGCGAGTGTGGGATTATCCGTATGGCTCCCTTCTGCTTCAGAGATTGGAATTCTTCTTCAGCTGCTCTTTTCCAATGTGGGGCTTCTGGGCTGGACATTGCTTCGTCCCATGTTTGTGGGTCAGTTGATGCTTGTGCAGTCATGCCATGGTGTAGTCGATAATAGTCAACACGCTTGACTGCTCTACCGCGTTGTGACCTAGTAATGCCGTCTTCTGGTGAGTGAGGACGCTTGGTACCGGCCACTGGTTGTACTGGATCCCATCCAGTCATGACGTGGTCAAGATGTTCATCCTGCTCAGTCGATCCTGCTTCATCGTCCGAAATTTCCGCAGCGGGTATCTCCCTCTGATCCGCAAGTTGGTGGCTTGGCCTTGAAACGACTTGCAGATCTGTTGAATGCGAAGGAAAATTATCAGATTCTGGCGAATTGGGGACAGTATGAATATCGTGTGAATCTGATTGATGGTTGATGATAGAGTTTGGTGGATGTGAGTCATGTGAGTCATATGACTCTACAGATTCCATGGTGACTGTGGGGTGGTGAGGTGTAGACGGCGGATGCCCCCTCTGATTTTCTGCAGTGAATTGATGGGGTGCCGATGGTTGTGAAGTGGGTTGAGGCCGTGATGGTGTGTTGTTGCTCGTATGGTCATGCGATGGATATGGCGGCTGGGTCGATGGTGGCTCCGAGAAGATGGAACTGAGATTTGCCCAGTAGCTGGTAGTATGCTGGCGTTCTATAGAGTTTAGTTCATCGCCAAAAACTGTGTCTTCGTTAAAGGATGCGTGAGGGGTGATGCTTTCAGACCATTTCCACCCTTGCGCTGGTGTCCAATGGGGGTGATAGATGAGAAAGTTTTTGTTAGTATTCTTTTGAAATCCTACAAACCAGCCCATTTCTGCCCTTGGCTCGAATTTGCCTGGTTTAGGGTCAATGAGTTTATATGCACGACAACCAAAGCGTGGAAGGTTGGTAAAATCAATTTGGTCTGAGTGAGGCTGCTTCAAACCTTTGAGAAAGTCTATTAACGGCACCGATTTTGTGCGGAGGCAATATAGACAATTAGTGATGAAGCATGCGTGTTCGACCGCCCACGGCCAGTAACATGCAGGCATTCGTGCATCTATGAGCATAGATCTTGCTCTTCTCAGAATGACCTTGTTGGATGCTTCAGATGTCCCGTTTTGTTCAGGCGTATAAGGTGCGGAGACGTCTGTCCTAATCCCGTGTTGTTCACAGTAGGATTTTATGCGGAGGAATTCGGAGCCCCCGTCTCTAAAAATAGTGCGGACTCTTTTGCCGTACTGATGATGTTGATGCTCGACCCATTTTACTAACTGGGGTGCAATTTGGTCTTTGGTGCACGTGGAAATGGCCCATCTCATACGTGATTTTGCGTCGGTAATGATAACAGCGTACTGTTGCCCATTACATGCCGTGGTTAGTTTTCCAACAGTGTCAATGAAGACCTCATCAAGGGAATCAAATGGTGTAGGCCTCGGTTCTCGTGAGACATGCCGTTGTGCTTTGCTGAGGTGACAGGTCTCACAAGTAGATAATTCACTTGTGTTTAATCCTTCCATGCCTTTAGAGCATTGTGCTGTCTTCTTTAGAATCTTCTGCCCGGTGTGACCTAATCTCTGATGCCATCTCTGTGCACTGGAAGTGTTGGAGACTCTGGCCACTCCTGGGGCTGCTATAAGTGGTTGATCATGATGACTAGGCAGGGAGTGGATATAATACACATCATTCTTCCTAATTAATCTGGCTATTGGTATACACTGGCCTTGTGGAGTTCTTCTTGCGAGTGTTGTCATATTATCGTCAGGCGTTATAGAGCCCAATCTTTGGAGTCTTCCGGCCGATATGATTATACAGGAGGAATTTGGGGAATATAAACAGTCATGGAGATCAAGGGTAGTACTACCAATGACGATGCGTGCGGTACCTTGTCTTGTGAGTGATGTTTTTCCTACTGCTTGGTCAAACTTGATGGGCTTATGCCTGGTAAATATGTCACGGAACATGGATTCACATGGGACAAAGTGGTGCGATGCACCGGTATCATAGATAGCAAAGCGTGTATTGGATGAGGAAGATGCGGAGGCAGCTACTGCTACTCCGTCCTCAGACTCACTATCACTATCAATACAGGGATTGGCGACAGAGATAACGTTAGACTTCCCCTTCCCTTTGCCTTTGCCAATAGCTTTCCGAGCTAAATATCGCTCACCAACTGGTCCGACAGCCAATTCGGGATGTTGTTTAAAACACTCTCTATTGAGGTGTCTATGCTTACATCTCTTGCATTCGGCGTCAGGGTCATTGGCTACATTTGAGCCTTGGGCTGCCATAGCGTGGTTAGTTTCGGCAGCTGTGGTAGTCCTATGACCATCAACAACCCTAAGAGTCGACATCATAGTTTCCAAAGACGTGTAAGAATTATTGTCGTTACATGCCCTTAGATCTCGCCATGTACCTAACCATGGTACATGCTTGGTGCCGAGAACAAAGACGGCAGCGGCTTGGCCCTTGGTCACATGGTACTCAGTCCCGGTGGCTGCATGTAGAGATTCGGCAGCCTCGTTGAGAGACTGAAGATGTACCTGGAAACGATTAATATAGTCATCTGCAGTGTTAACAAACCTTGTCCTCAGGAACGTTTCCAATGCGCGCGCGTATGGTGCGGTGGCTGTTTCCTTTCGGGTGTCGGCGATGCTATTGTATAACTCGAGAGCCGTCATCTGATCATATGATCTAGGACACATCGAGGGATCGAGTCTGCTGATGATTATGTTCTTTGCAGAAATTTCTCCAAGAGTCCATATCTCTAGAGCCCTGAGATGTTTGTCAAGTGCGGTCGAGAAACCCGGATCTTTAGGGCTCATTTCCGCAGTGGTGTCGGCGGGTCGAAGGATTGGGCGGATGCCAGGGAAATTATGGAATACATGTCCTATGACATTATTCTTGGCTAATTTCGCCTGGAGACAACTTTTCCACTTTGCAAGTGGAACGCCTTGAGAGAGAACAACCTTGGAGGTGTCGCGGTGCATGGATTGGAACATGGTGGTGTGGAACCTGGAGCAATCTATTTACTATTAGTAATGCTTCTATGCGTGGTACAGCGCCGGGCTCATAACCTGTTTTACTAGGTATATAATGGGGTACGTACAATTGCGCAGAGTTACTAAAAGGATTCAGATGCTTGAGTAGAGCAGGCAATTGCGCGTATGGCAGGAATGTAAGATTGAATTAAAAGATGATAAGAATGATGATAAAATATTTACAATGTGGCAGACTTCAGCCAATTTATACCAAGAATATGTCTGTGTGTGACCAGATCAAATGCAGCAAACACAGATATTCTTTGTGTGCCGAACATCGCTTAACTTATCCAAACACTCCAGCCCGACTGCAGCCGCATCGGCTCTTCCGTGACCCCAGCGTACTCTGCCGTGTACCGCTCCGTCTAAGCTCCTGCTGCCGGAACGAGCACGTTCACCGAAGCTCGGCATAACAGTTACCCATGTTCCCCACGATAGAAAACCAATCGGCTCACGTTGGGTATTCGCTGTGAAATCTGATGGTAGATTAAAGGCGAGATTAGTCGCACAGGGGTTCAGTCAGATTCAAGGAATTGACTACTTCGATACGTATTCCCCTACTATGCGTATGGATTCATTGAGAATCTTGTTAGCTGTTTCTGCCTTTAATGACTGGGAGGTTGAGCAAATTGACGTTAAGACTGCCTACCTTGAAGGCGATCTTAACGAGACTATATTCATGAAGTCGCCTGAAGGAATGCGGACCACAAAATATGTTAAGCTGAATAAGTCTCTATATGGTTTGAAGCAGTCGGGCAAAGCGTGGTACGAAAAGCTTGGCGCCAAACTTATTTTACTCGGTTTTAATAAGTCTAAAAGCGACGACTGTATATATATTCACCTCGACAAACACATGGTTATAGGTGTATATGTCGATGACTTGGTGATTTGTGGAAAAATTATTGAAGATCTCAAACGGCTGAAGGAAAAACTTTCATCCTTTTTCCCGATCAAGGACCTGGGCCCGATTGACATGATCATTGGCTGGAAAATTACTCGACAAAGATCAACAAGAACCCTCAGCATAACTCAAGTCCATTACATTAGCAATAAGATAAATTCATTCGGACTAACAAATGCAAAGACTTGTGCATCTCCTCTTGAAGGTTACAGTGGGATACTACCAGGTTTGGATGAAGAATCTCTGGCTGACGATTCAGCATACTCGAGCGCCATAGGCGGTCTTGGTTATGCAGCTAACAGTACCAGACCTGACATATCTTTTGGAACATATCAGCTCGCCAGTCACAATGCATCGCCTGTTGTTCGTCATTGGAACGCCGTATGTCGCATCTACAGGTATCTAAAGGGTTCAGAAAAGTACAGAATTACTTACAATTTTGGTTCTCCCTCTGGCACGGTTACTAGTACTAAAATGGCCATGATATTTTCTGATTCCGATTTTGCTTCTAATGTCGCGACTCGACGCTCAGTGAGTGGATATATTTTGATGCTGGGTGATGGGCCAGTATGTTGGCAATCAAAGAAACAGAAGTCTGTCGCTACTTCGACCACAGAGGCCGAATATATCGCTTTGTTTGAGGCAAGCAAGCAAGCAATTTGGGTCACGAGGTTATTGAGGGAACTTCATGTCATGGATGAGCTTGTGGGTAGTAAAGGAATGCTGGTATACTCCGATAATCAAAGTGCTTTGGCTCTTGCAAAAGGCACGAACTCATCAAAGGCCAAGCATATCGATGTGGCATACCACTTTACGAGAGATTGTGTTCTAAATGGAACAATTAGGGTTGGAATACATTCCTACTGATAGTATGCTAGCTGACATACTCACCAAGCCGCTCACCCCATCCAGGACGAGTATTCTGTGCCGGAAAATTTTTCAGTCGGAATGATCCGAATTTGTTGATCTCGTCGGTCAGGAGGAGTGTTGGGAATGCACAATTATTTCCCTGCATTTTCCTGTAAGTTCCCGTCAAGACCAACTTCATAGAACTTGTTTGTACAAGATCATGGTTTTTTCTCAAACAGGGTTCATTACTGTATTTCTTGTTTGCGCAGTTTTGTCGGATTTGTCATGTCCCAGTTTGAATAACTGAAGGCATCATGGGGGTTATTATTTTTTTCCTTTGTCTGCTTCTTGATTGGAGGTATGTTAAATAAATCGCTATTTTCCCCTTATTAGATTATAATGAGAATAATTAATATACACGACGTATTCGTAATCCTTTCCAACAGCTCTCAGTCCTCAAAGCAATTTCTGCAGAAGTTTCCTTTGCTTCAAATTCAACCTACCTCAATCTTTCCACTATTTGTGCGAATGAGTAGTCACTTGCAACAATACTGAGTGTTTCGACTGTCATCCGGTACTTGTTCTGGTAACATCGGAGCATGACATCTTTCTTTGACAATTCCGTAGGTCTATCCTCAGATGATATACCTCCGATCTGTGCTTGCAACTGCGATAGTAATGCCGCAACATCATCTACTTTTCCATTTGGGTCAGGTGACGAAAACTGATGTTGAAGAGAAGATAGTGTTCCTCTGCTTGCTCCTCCGTTAATTTCCTCCAATTTTGCTAGAATTTCCTTAGGCTTTCTGAGCCCAAGCAGATATGTCCTCTGATTTCCTGCTGCAGTCTTAAGAACTACAGCAATTTTTGCCGATTTTGCTCGCAACTCCTCGCTTGCGTCCTTAGGCAATCCTTCTTTGCTAAACTTTATCCAGTTCTGAGAGTCGAGGTAGTCATCAATAATATCTCTCCACTCAATTTAATTTGATTGTGATAAAGGTTTGAAACCTTTAAGCCCTTGAGTAATTATATCCCTTGAGTTGTCCATTTCAAACTTGCCGTAATTTTCAACAAGCAATGACCTCCGCAGATGATAAAATGACTGATACAAGTATTCCTATTGAGAAAAATTGATGTGTGTTTATGACTGATAAAATCCCGGTTGCGCAGTGAGCAAATCCGGGCTCATAACTATTGAATTATATAATTTGATATTGCAAAAAGTGATTTTTATTCTTGTCTGTATCAGAGCTCTATATGTACTAACCTGCTCTGTTATTCTACAATCACATATTGTGAGAATATACTAATATCAGATGTAACACTACTTGAAACATTATTTGATCAGCGCTCGTGATACCCGAGTACATACTTCAAACTGACAGCGCATAAAGACATGAGACAATATCGTTAGACTGAAGTCCAATGTACTAACAACTTCCGAAACGTCTAATGTCGTATTTACAACATGGTATACAGGGGTAGGGATTCCTTGTTGGTGCTTGGACCTTCAAGAAGTTCCTAGATGTTTGTTTGTATTTTAAGGTCCTAGGCCGAAGCCCTAAGTCTAAATGTGCAGGACCGGTGGAGCCGGCAGGGATCACTTCTCAAGGCGTGCCCAACTTGTTCGCACCTGATATGTAAATAAATAAATAAATAAATAAATAAATAAATAAATAAATAAATAAATAAATAAATAAATAAATAAATAAATAAATAAATAAATAAATAAATAAATAAATAAATAAATAAATAAATAAATAAATAAATAAATAAATAAATAAATAAATAA